>ML677387.1:10818343-10876637 GCA_007922305.1 Dermatemys mawii
TGCAGGATTGCATAGGACCCTAAGAATTACCATACTGGATCAGACTAGTCCCACAGCCAGATGGTTCAAAGGAAGAGGAATCCCTTGGGCCAAAACTATTCCTCTTTCAAGCTTAGAAAATAAACTGGGTGAGTTAGAAGGGATTTGTAATACCTTTTAATGTGAAACTGTGCCCCAATGGACAATCTTAACGATACCTAAACCTCTGATCAGCTGGTAAAATCAAAAGCCTTGCAATTTCACTTTCAATATAAAGTCAATTGTAATACAGTACATCACATTTGAATAGCCTTGAATTACTTTACAAATAATGCACCTAACTCCTCAGACTTGAGTGGTCGGTGTTGTTATCCTGATTACATAAATGGGGAAACTGAGGCGCAGAAAAGGAAGGAGTAAATTTCCCTTAGAGAATCTGTGGCAGAGCTAGGAGTAGAATCCAGGAACTGCACTCCAGTTCTTTACCTTGACCACGATCATTCTTCTTCAATGGAAAAGTAAGCCAAACCCTCTGATTACTGAAAGAACAAAGCATAAAGAACAAGATTCTTGCTGTAACAGATGTATGCGTTATTCATGCTTGGAAATAGTTTTGAAGCTGATATTTACTACTGCTGAAGCTTGGCAGTTTTTGCAAGTCATGCCATGATTCAGAACCCATTCTGTTGCCTTAACTGAGGAAATAATAAATAAAGTAGATTTTATATATTGTCAAAGGTAATAAATAGTGCAAGTAATAATGCAAAGGAGATTGGTTAGGACTCAATAAATCATTTAGATTAGTTTCCCTTACACCATATGAAGTAGTAGCTGGAACATTGATAATACTGGCCTCATAACAGCTGTTGATTTTTATCAAATAGACTTCACTGCGTGGGTGTCAGCAGCATGATGAATTTTTGACAGGTGCAAAATCTCAGCAACTAAATTGTGAAAGGCAAGCATCAGCAGGTGTAATTTGTGTCTTGTAAATGTCCTTTTTCTATGATTTCTTGAACTACCCTTGCACTCTGCTAAACCCAAAGTACTCTGCATTTCAGTAACGCCCAGGATCTCAAAGCACGTTACAAATGTCAGTTCAAACTTGGTCTACATACACTTGCACCAGATAGTTAACTGGTTTACTGGTTGGGTTAAACTGGCATCGTTTAACTGGTGCAAGTGTGTTCACATATACTCTTAGGGTATGTCTACACTGCAAAAAAGACCCCTGGCAGCATGTCTCAGAGCCTGGGTCAGTTGAAACTTTGCCGGGTTTCAGAGCCTGGGCTCCAATCTGAGCCCAAATGTCTACAGTACTGTTTTTAGCCATGAATCGTGAGCTCGAGTCAGTTGATCCGGGCTCTGAGATTCGCCGCCGTGGGTCTTCTTTTGCCGTTAGGCTTGGTCTACCCTATACTACCCAAAACTATAAAGTATTGCCAGCACAGCTGTGTTGACTAGGAGTGTGGGGAAAAAAAATTACACTCCCTAATTGACATAGTTATGCCAGAAGCCTCCATCCACCCCTGGTGTAGACACAAGTATCCTAACAAAATAGTGCTTTTGCCAGCATAGCTGATGTTGTTCAGGAGGTAGTGTAGCTATGCCAGCAGAATAACTTGTTATGCTGACGTATGCTGCATCTCTACTAAGGGTGGTTGCCATCCTAGTCATTCCAGCAAAGGCTCTGTAGTGTAGATAAGTCCTTACTTCAGTTTATCTTTAACCTATTCATAATCAATTGAATGTAAACTGAAATAAGAGTGTCTACACACACTTGCACTGGTTTCACTAAACTGGATTAAAATAATACCTCTAAATTAAGCTGGTGCAACTCTGCTTGTGCACCTGCCTTCAGCCTCCTAATTCTCCTATGAGATAGGTATTAATATACCTATTTTACAAATGAGTAGACAGAGGCCCAGAGACCTAACAGTTTTTTCACAAGATCCATATAGCACGTCTCTCAGTGGCACAGCCAGGAATCGAACTCCTAGATCCTGATTTAAAGCCTCCTTCCTATATTACCTACAATGGGAAATTTTCAGAAGTGCTTGAGGCTACGTCTGCACTATGAGCTAGAGGTGTGTTTCCTCGGCTTATATACATATACCTGTGCTAGCTCGCACTGAGCTAGCATGACTGTAAATAGCAGCTCTCCGGGGTTTTGGACTCAGCGCAGCTAAGCTGTATCTCGATTGACATTACCTGTGCTGCAGCGGCTGCACGGCTATTTATACTCGTGCTAGCTAGATGAGAGCTAGCGCAAATATGTGTACATGAGCCGGGGAATCGCTAGACCTAGCCTAAGTGACTTGGACTACTGGAAGTCAGTCTCTTAGGCATACTAGCGCCATTTCCTCCCCCTGCTTTATGGCTCTTTTCTGAAAAATAATTAAAAATAAGTGGAAAAATATGTAAAACAAGTCAACTGCTTAGCTCTGATTTATTGTTTGCACATACAAGACATTTTTTTGTGTCCCGTTCTTTAGATTGAAAATTCAGGCCCACTGCTTGCCTATAAATGGGAATTTCACTTGCAAACATGTTCTTCCTTTTTGCTCTCTCTTAGAAAAAGATGAAAGGTTTCTTTCACCGATCTTCCTCATTATCTCATGTCTCTTTGAGTCTGTCGCTAGGATGTGTTGTTGTTGTTTTAACAAACACAAGCTAGGAACCTTAGGATTGTAATACCACTATCAGATTTCTTATATCTACAGTATCTTGCCTGTGATCAACGTGGATCATTTTTGGTAATGTGACCCATAAGGCCACATTTGTTGGGTTCCATGAAAGTGTAGCAAGAAAGAAAACATGAAAACTAGCTCTTATGTTTCTTTCAGATCTAAAAACACATTTAAGTGTGTGGTGTCTTGTGAATACTGACACAATAAATAGCTAGGAATATATCTATAAGTTCCCAGGGAAGAACACCCTCCAAGATCTTGGCCAACACTTTGAAGGAGCTAGAAAATGCCAACATGAAGAATCCACACCAGGTTTTCTTCCAACCTTCATCCTCATGTAAGATTTTTGGCATTGTAGAGATATAAAAGCAGAGTGAGCATGCACCATAAAACTTCATTTGAGACTGTGCATTAGAAAGGGATATTTCAAGTTGCTGAGCACCAAGTAATTTTATTTCCAAAATATTTACCCCAAAAAAGTGTAGTCTAGAGAAACGAGAAATGGTGGGGGCCAGTTCTTAGCGATTCTCTCTCTCAATGCCAATTCCGAAATGTGACTCCCACTGTGTCAGTCACATGCAGTTCTTTTCATGCTTTGGGGGACCCCATAGCCATCATCGTGATTAACTATAACTAAATGAAAAGGGGTGGGAGAGTAAAAGCAAAATGAAACAAGGCACAAATAGTGGTCACTTCAGTTCTAATTATTTCTGGATGCCCCTCTGTGGAAGCTTTTAACAGAGATGACACCTTAAAAGTGGGGTCCACCCTCAAGGGGACACATCTCTAAGTAAATTACAACCAGAGTATCATTCCCCAAAATTAGAAGTGAGTCCTTCCTGTAGCCCAGTGGGCTAGCTTACCTCTATTATATTCACTGTTTTGCATTATATTCTGCTTTATTTTATTCAGCAGTAATGCAGGGAACCTACAGGCCTGTATCCTGTAAGACATTGGCTTCAGCAGCTAGCCACGTGCTTGAGGCCTATAAACTTTGGCATAGATACACTTAGGTAACCCATACGTTTTGAGGAACTGGAAGTCAAGTGTAAGGGGGAATTTGGTCCATAATGACATCAGCCAACCACAGAAACATGAGCTAACACCAGCTTCTGGAAGATGTATATCCTGTGGTCTCTCCCTCTACCTTACTGAGTTAGAGTGTTTGTGACTTTGCTAAATGGATTCATAAACTATTTCTTTGGGAATATAGATGAGTTCCTGTAGCATGAGTATTGCAGCTGTCCATGTTGGGCTCTACAACTATGTAATAATTTTAACAGTACTGGGCCTGATCTTGGGACAGGGACCTGTTCACCTTCAAAGCGATCACTGGGGATTCTTATTCATCATCTAGAGACCAGGCTACATTCTGCAGCATATCATAGATAAATGATACAGTTTATAGCTGGGAAAAGGACTTTTGTTTAAAGATTGGTGAGTGCTGTTCAGTTTATCATAGAGAACATAAAGAGTTTATAACTAGGCAATGTGAGTAATCCTAACTAAATCCTATGAAATCAGAGGAAGTGTTTAAATCAGTTACTTAAAACACACCATTCGTGGAGCTGGCTCGAGGCAGACAAATTGATAAACATTAAGAATTTAAAATCTGAATTAAATCCCATTGTTTCTCTCTATTTACCAAGATTAGTTTATGTATCCTCACTTGAAATACATGGTCTAAGTACACTGGCGTTTCACAGTAGAGGCTGATAGTATCTTCAGTTACAATAGCATTTATCTGCTCCATTCCTGAACTGGGTCAAGAGCTGACCAGAATTCTTATGTGGACCCAGAGCATGGAGACTGGCACAACTAACAAAGATCCTAACCACCTAACCAGATCGGCGGGTGGTGATTGATCTATTGGGGGTTGATTTGTCACGTCTAGTCTAAATGCAGTAAATCAATCCCTGAGCGCACTCCCGTTGACGGTACTCCACCACTGCGAGAGGCGCAAGCAGAGTCCGTGGGGGAGCAGCAGCAGTTAACTCACCGCTGTGAAGATGCTGCGGTAAGTCGATCTAAATATGCTGACGTCAGCTATTTAGATAGCTTAGATTGATCCCTCTCCCTAGTGTAAACCAGGGCAAAGTGAGTTACACATTGTAGAACGACTTAGTAAATCAGACCCCACTAACATGGTAACGTGTCTTGAACTAACCTCGGTCTGGGTAGTTGGTTGAAAGAACCTGAAGGGCTGTGTGCAGTGTACTTTCAGGGCCACAAGGGGGCATGCTTGAGGGCAGAGCCCTATGGCAATCATCAAAGATGTTATTGTCCTTCCCTCACACCAATCCTTGGAGCGGTGATTCTTGTCTTTTTTGTGCTCAGTAAGGAGTTACTTAGGCATTTCCAGATATCTAAATAATACCCCAATTAATATAAATATGCTACACTCCAATGGCTTCTTCAATTAGTAACCGATTCTAGCATCAAATGACCTTGTTATGTCTCATATAACCATTTCACTATTTACATAACATGTATTGGGAAGTTTTTGTATGCAGGTTTACAGTGAGAGAAAATATTTGTAAACATGCATTTCAAAAGAGGCTTGTGCCATCTTTAATCATTAAGGGATTGCAAGGTTTTTACAAGGTTTATAAAGACGAAACATGAGTTGTCTACTGTGATGGAGCAAGGCCAGATGGCTATAGGAAAGTGATAAGGAACAGAAATGTTAGTCCCAAGCTAAACAAATTCCTGGTACCATTGGAACCAAATGGCAGTTGTTCCAGGTTAATCAAGACACCTGGGGGCAATTAAGAACCCTCTAGAAAGCAGTAGAAATAGCCTGATTGGAACACCTGAAGCCAGTCAGGGGCTGGCTGAATCCAGTTAACAAAACCATCCAGTTAGTCTCACCAACAGCACAACTTCCTCCCACAGCTCCTGACACCCACAGCCCACCTGACTGAGCGGTAGACACCATATCAGACACAAGGAAGGAGGCCCTGAGGTAAGGGTGACGTGGAGTTTGAGAGAGCAGGGAGTGCTGTGGGGAAGTAGCCCAGGGAATTGTACGTGTTCTGTTGCTAGAAGGTCAGCCATCATAGCTGATACTATTAGGGTCCCTGGGCTGGAGCCCGGCGTAGAGGGCAGGCCCGGGCTCCCCACTTTCTGCCTCCTCTAATTAATCACTGAGATTGGGAGACAACAGAGACTGTGCCAGGAAGGATAGCTTCTCCTCCCCTCCCTCGCTGGCTTAGGATGAAAATGGCTCAATAGGCTGTGACCCTTGTCTCTAGAGAGAGAAGGGCTATGAGGAGGGTCACACTGAGCCTCTGAGGCTAGTGAAATCCAACAGGAAACGCAGGATCCCCAGAGACAAGGACAGAGCTTTGTCACACTACACAATCCTGCAGTGTGATCTATATGGGTGTGAACTGTAGAACGCTCTTATGTCTTGCGGTCTAACTGTCAGTTATACATTCATAACTCTCTCCAGCACATTCTTCTTCTGTAATCAATCTTTGAAAAACTGCAATGAGAAAATAACACTGTCCTTGGAAGCCAAATAGAATAAAAAGTCAAAAGTCGTCACTTTTGAAAATCAGTGTATTTAGCATTAGGGTGTAGAGTGCAGGAAAATATTTAGTGTTGTTAATGCTGGAGGTTGGGTGGCTGCCAGAGGAGTATATTTTTAGTTTATGGGAAATCACAAACTAGCTTGAAGTTGGTTAGCATGATAGTAGCTTTCCACTCAGGCAAAATGAGTGAGCAGCTAAATGCTCTTTTGTTTAGTGATAGATGAAACAACAAAAGCCGCCACTCAAATCAGAGATTAACCATGGTGCAAGGTTGGAGTAGGAGCTGAGCCATGTGATCTGAGGAGTTTTCCGTGGAGACTGAAATACAAATACAGGGGCTGGATATTATTTGGTGGAGCTGTATTTGTCTAAGTCAGAAGCAGCCGGAATCAGGAACATAAATAGAGAGCCAGGAAATAACAAGAGAAACAATGATTAACGTGGCCCGTAGAGAGAGCTTTTTGGGCAGAGTATTGGTTGGAAGAGACTTGGAAGTATGAACAAGGAAATGGACTCCTACTCTGTTCAGAGATACAGGAATTTGTGTACATTCTTTGTAAATAAACAGGATTGCAATAAATACCTGATATGTCCCCTAATTGAAACAATCCAAAAGACCCCAAGTATTGGCTAACCAGTTGTGCTAAAAAGAGTAACAGTCTAATACACTAAAAAGCCCCAAATGACACTGTTATAAAGATAGAGAGAGTGAAAGTCTTATCATAGAGTTTAAAAAGGTGTAATAATCAAATTGTCTGCTCCTTTTGGCCATTGGCAGGATTGTTCCTGCATGTTCTCCAGTCATTTGTCCTCTTTTAAATGAGCAGAGATGTGGGGCCCACCCTCTCATGATCATTGTAGAAAAGGGAGTTGCTTACCATATCTCAGGGCACGTCCAGTATCTGAGATCTTACTGCAAGTGAGCTGTCAACTCAGGCTAGTGGGATGCCACGTGGGCAGTCTTTTAGACCAGCAGTGCCTTGTAGTTTTACACAAATGCATACTCTTGTAGCATCCAAATGTCTGTAGAAAAATCTGCAAGTGCATATTACATTGAAGTCCTTGTGCCGTCAAGAACAAGCTGCTGAAAGGACTTTGTGGAACTCTCATTCTTCATAGCAAACTGACTTCTGCTTCTGTTGAGTTGTGTTTGTTGCTCGATTGAGCAAGACATAATTTGAGCTCTTGTACTGTCCGTTCCACAAACTAGCTCTTGAAATCCTAGCCGTGCCCAGGGGAGTGATGGGCTTGGAGGGTAGATGTACAGATGTGTTGAAAATATTCAGTATTAAAAAATTAGTTGAGCTTTCCTGTTGTTTTGCTTCAGTGCTTCAGGCATGTCAAGGCTGCTAGCTTGAGCCTCTTCCTAACCTCACAATCCTGACAGACAGTCATCTGGAAACCTGCTTTAATTTGGAAAAGTAAATGCTGCACTTGGCCTGAAACTAAGTGAATTTAACAATCTCCTATCCTTCCTTTGCAATTCTTACTGACCATGCCAGAAATACTCCACCTGACTCCTGTAGTGTAGGTCCAGAATTCCTGAGTTCAAGCTGTGTCTTAGGGAAGACTCCTGTATGATGACATTAGACGAGGCTATGTTAGACTGAGCGGCACAGAGTCAGAGAGACCCTTAGTGTTGGCCCATGTCTGGTAGCATGAATAAGGAATCTCCTCCTTGTTAGTTTCAGTTAAATGCTGCAAATCTTTTTCACACTACAAACATGCTGTTATTGATCATTTGGTGACAATGCATTTTTTAATGTCTTTGTTTGCACAGTTCTCTTGTTGTGGCGGGGATGAATTTAGAGACTGGAACGTCAATCAGTACCATTCATGCAATGGCAGTGGTCCTCTGGCTTGCGGGGTTCCATACACTTGCTGTATCAAGAAGGTAAAAGAGATTGAGTGGTTAAGACAAGAAATTGAAGAGTGTTAATTAAAACAGTCATATGATAACTTACTAAGACCTTCTAGCATATGTCTCCTATGTCACGTCTCTCAATGCGGCTCCTTACTTATCCTTATCCCACAACTTAACTATTAACCACACATTGATTATACATACATTAACAGCAAGGATAAATGAATAATACAGTCAGTCACATAACTATATAATCATATCAAATGATTAACTACAAACCCCCTTGTAAATGGGAAAAGTCATTAAAAAGGGAAATGAATACATATGTAGTTCTGTTTAAATGCATTGTACTATAATAATTATACCTAAGTCCACTGTAAATTGCTACGTTATACATTAAGGGATTGTAAATTGAAAGTACGGCTGCCATTAATGAAGCTCCTTTTTCACTGAGAATAAGCTAAATTCTATGAAGTTGCTTGAGCATCAATCATATTTAATACAGTGGCCTTTTTGGTGGTTACCAGTCGAATATGTGCCTTGTAATAGAGAACTGAGAACTGTGCCAAGATGCAGCCAGAGGTAAAAATATACTACAGCTGGAACAGTAGTGAGGCCAGTAGTGCCATGGAGTCTAGTTATAACAGGCTCCTCTGATAGGGAACGTGAAGGGAAGAAGGACTAGAGGGAGTCATGTGATCTGGATTCTTTTCACGTAGGGCTCTGGGTTCCAATGCTGTGAGCAACCATGATTCCCAGTGACTTCGCTGGGAGCTGGAGGCACTCAGCACCTCTGAAAATCAGGCCATTGCTGTATGGTGTTGGGCAGGCTGGGAGGGGTGGGACTGAGTCTAAGGGTACAGCCACACTTCAATCAGAGCATGTGTGGACATGCTTGAGCTCGTTTTGATTTAGTTTGCTTGAATTAGCAGCATAGGTTATACAAGCCCAACTCAGGTATGTATTCAAACTGCTAGCCTGTGGCCTGGGACAGCAGGAGGTTACGTAGGTTGGAACAGAGATGAATTAACTGACCTAGGCACTTGGGAAAATAGCAGGACTGGGATAGTAAGGGGGCAAAGCAGGTCAGGATTGAAGTGTGTTGGCAGAGCTGTGGGTGAAGACCCAGGACTGCAATCGCAGATGATGCTGAAGATGAGAATTGTGGTACATTGGCACAGCTGTGTTCAGGATGAGTTTGACAGTATCTGTCTCCACTACATCGAGCTCAAACTTGAATTATTTGTTCTTCTCAGGTTCAGGAAACTCTCATATTTTGGTTGCAGAATGCTGACTATTTCTGAAAACTATCCCATAACACACTACAGGCAGGGCTGAACAGTTGGAAAGGTTTAATGACTGCTCCTGCTGTGCATGTTCCTTTGCCCAGGAGACTTTGTATCCTTATTAATTCGTAGATGTTGCCTTTGCTCTGCTTCTCGGAATCTCCTTCTTCCACCACCTGCCTGGCATATCACGCAGATGTTCTCTGAAGCTATAGCGGCTCTGAAAACACGTTTTTGCCACAGTGCTTATAACAACAGCTCTTTTCCTTACCTGTTTATGGTCTTGTCTAAGACTCCTGCTACCCTGACTGGGTCAGCAGGTGGAGAAAGGAAACCTTTTCAAAAGCAGCCACTAATTTTAGATGCTCAAGTATACACACATTGAGCTTGATTTTTCAGATGTGCTGAATGCCAGCAGCTCCCATAAATTTTATTTTTGAATTATGGGTGCCTGGCACTTCTGAAAATCAGACCAAAGGCCAAGCTCAGTATCCAAAATCACAAGACTTTCTTAATAATTTTTGTTTAAATATTTACACTATCTGGGCTTTGCTAGCTAATAGCTTCTTCAGCTTCCATTGATGGGCTAGGTTAGAATGTATCATGGGTTAAACTGTGTAATACGCAAATTACTTTCCCCCTCCTATTGCCAATTCACAGCAAGCAAAGGGATTTTGAAGTTAGGCTATTAGTGCTCTCAGTAAGCAGAGAGTGAGTGAGGTGTTCTCTCCTCTTAGACTAACCTTACCTAGGCTTAACATACTCCATTGCATGCTGGGATTAGACACTCCAGATTAGCCCAGCATATAGACCTACAGCTAGTTAGAACTTGCTTTGTCAAAGAACTTAGATTTTATGAAATGGTTTTCATCAAACAGAAATATTGGCGTACAGAAATATTCCGGGTTTGGTTTGGTCTGTGAAACTGAAAAAATGTCCCCCAAACCCAAGGATTTTTATTGAAAATAGTTTTTGAAAACAAAATATTTTAACAGACAATCTGGCAAAAATGAACAATTTTCTGAATTTCCCTGAAAAAAAAAATGAGCATTTTTTCAACCAGCTCTATACAGAACCTTTCATTTCTAGCTTATCGGTCAGAATCCAAGTCAGGCGGTGCTTATCTGTTTGGTCTGCAAGAGATGGGCTGTTGGGGGAGATCTCAATTCTGATTTTAATATACAGTTGCCCATATTATAAAATACACCACAATTTGATGACGATGTCCCCATATTAGCATCCTCACATGACAGACCAATTATGATTTGAGCCATGGAGATGGACATGGAGGAGATTCCTGCAGAGGGTTATTGAGGCACCATGGTGGGTTGGCATAATTTTCTGCTAAGAGGCCTTTGGGAGATTCTAAAGCCGCAGGGAGCACTCCAGTCCCCAGCGCCTCTCACACATGAAATTCACAAAGCAGAACTTTAAAAAAAAATCAGACAAAATCCAGCGAGCCAGATAATAAATTTACCCTGGCAGCTTCTCGCACAATCGGCACTGGGAGTTGGACTTTGCCCATCCTAGTCTCGGAAGCCTTTCACTCAGAGCACAGAATCCAATTTGGGTAAAATGTCCTTCAAATACAAGACAGCGTTTGCTGGTGACTCTTTTAAGGCTACATCTACATGACGAGCTAGGGGCCTGATTCCCCTGCTCATGTACACATACTCCTCTCCTTGAGCCGGTGCTGATATAAATAGCAGCATAGCTGCTGTAGCACAGATAGCAACAGCAGAACCATGGTTTAGCTGAGCCACGCAGAAACCTGCCTGAAACAGGTGGGTACGTAGTCAGCACAGCTGAGCCATTTCCCTTTGCTGCTTCCCATGGTACTGCAGCCACACTGCTATTTAGGCTTGTGCTAACTCAATAAATCACACCCCTAGCTCGTAGTGTTGATGTAGCCAGTGTCGGCAAGCCCAATGCATCGCTACAAAATCAGACTTTTGTTAGTGAGTGGGCAGCTTCCACTGTATTTCAGCCAGTGCTGTAAGGACGGGGAGATTAACCTCAGCCCGGAGACCTACCAAACTGTTCAGAAATAGTTTGAATAATCAGAGCGCTCCTGAGTTCACATCCCCTCCAGATAAGATGGACGGATGGCATCACTGCTCCTTGCCGTAACTGGCACTTGACAGTGAGTGTCTTACCCATCTAAACTATTTAAAAAAAAAAGTGGTAGAAGATGAGCTGCTGAGAAATTGTGCCTGTTGTTCAAGCAAAAAGTCTACCAATGTTAGAATTTGATTTCATATGGGCTCTTGGATTGCATGGGAAAGCAATACAATAATAAAAAATCTTTGCTAATACTTGGTTCTTACAACGTTTGTCACTGTTAGCAGACGCTGACAGTTTTAGTCTGACATTTTTCAAGGCCATCTAGAGCCTATTAATTTTAGGAGGAACTGGGCATCCAAAGCCCTTAGGTGGCTTTGAAAATCTCTGAAGGCTGCAGCCTGATTGATTGTGACAGGAGGGAATATCTGGCGTAAAAATCCCAAGAGCTGACAAGGTCAAGGAAACTGATGGGCTGGTTCTCAGAGTTGCTGAAACACTAACAGCTCCTATCGAAGTCTATGGGAATTGGGGGTGCAACCTCTCAAAATCAAGTCAGAAGGGTGCAAGATGAAGCCACCTCAGGTATGTTCTGGGAGAGAGTGTGCTTGCATCCAAGGAGATAAAAGGAAATGATCTAAATCAGGGCCACTAAGATTTTTTTCCAGAGGAGTGGAGGGACTTAAAAGTCTTCAGTAAGCCAGGGATAAAAGGTGTATATATTATATACTGATGTTCCTGCTGAAATAAAATACTGTCAGTAATACATCGAACACTACCCGCCAATCCAGTAGGTGTAGTCCTACCTTTAGTTTAGCATCCTGTTGCTGGCGGTGTCCAATGCTGGGTCCCTCAGATAAAAGTACAATGCATCTTCCCTACTATAATGAACCAAATTGTGCAATTTTATACCATAAAGGGCCCCTCAGTTATTACAATGTTTTATCTTGGGATGTTTATTGTCTTGAATGTTCATTGTTGGAATATGTGACTTTCAAAAGAGCTGCATGTAGGGAAGATACCTGAAATAGATCACACTTTTTTTCCTCTCAGTTTCATACTTCAGTTTGCAAAGATCAGTCTGTTCTCTTCCTCCTCACTCACACTTCCTCAGCTCTTCCTTTATTCCGCAGGGAGCATTCCCGGAGAGTGATGGTGACAGGCTGGGATTCTTGTACTGGGCTCTTTGCCAGTAGTCTTCACTTCCAGTTTTTGTGTCGTAAATAAGTTTGATTCAATATCCTGCCAGGAGATGGCTAGTGGTCTGCGATGGTTATTAATCAGAATTTATGGTTTGTTTTCTCAGCTTGGGTGGTTGGCTGGGGAGTCAGAGGCAGTCAGTTGGCTGAACAGCTCCGTGTGTTGGCAGTATGCTGTGAAGCTAGAGAGAATTAAAAGAACCCAAAACCTTCACACTTGGAAAATGAAGAGGAATAGCCCAATTGTCAAGGATCCAGGACCATGAGGTGCCCATTTTGGAGAAGGAAAAATTTCAGGTCATTACACTGGAAGCACTTTGGGGCTGGGACCATCTTTTTGTGGTGTGCTACCAGAGTACAAATAATTCATGAGTATGTAAATTTTATCTGGCAAATGAACGGAAAGCAGATGCCACTGGCAAGTCACTGCAGCGCTCTGTGCCTCGGTTTCCCCATCTATAAAATGGGGATAACGATCTAAATCTCCGTTTGTAAAGTAAGTGTCTTTACATCTACAGCTGAAAAGTGCTATATAAGAGCTAGGTTGTGGTGTTATTATCTTAGCACATAAAGAGATTCACTTACTGTAACAAAAGCAGAAAGTGGCCTGCTTTAACACAGTATGCAATCCTTAAAATGTGTTTTTGAGGTTTTGAAGGTGTCCATGTTAGCAGATGCTGCTTGTGGTTTATAGGTTTTTATTTTAAATTAGAAGTTGCAGTTACTTAGTGATTATTCATGAAGTAAGACATAGCTCAAACAAAATTTGTTTCCCATTTTAATGAGTTACTTCTGAATTCTTTTTAGCAATCAGTCTGGTTACCTCCATCTTGCTTAAAGTCTAATATGCTGCAGACTGACAGCTTGCATAAGAGATGGACAGAAAATGACCTGTAAGTCTTTTAGGCAAATGAAATGTAATATTTAAAGACGGCAAGTCGCTATAAGATGGTCACCCTGACATCTATTCAGGGCAAAAAAATAAAAATGAAGAAGCTGATATGGGATTCAATTACTAAAGGACTAAAGGGCAGGAATATAATTAATGCCAGTCAACATGGTTTTATGGAAAATCGGTCTTCTCAAACAAATCAGATTTCGTTCTTTGAGGAGATTTACAAGTTTGGTTGATGAAAAATAACTGCGTGGATGTAATATACTTAGACTTTTGTAAGGCATTTGACTTAGTACTGCATGACAGCCCGATTAAAAAGTTAGCAGAATACACTATCGATAAAGCACATTTGAAATGGATGAGGAATAGGAAAACTGACAGATCTTAAAAAATAGCCATCAGTGTGGAATTATCAGCAAACAGGGATGTTTTCAGAGGAGTTCCTCAGGGATCAGTACTAGGTCCAGTTCAGTTTAACATTTTCATCGGTGATCTGGACATGAATGTAAAATCATTGCAAATAAAACTTGCAGATGACAAAGATTGGTCATATGGTATATGACGTAGACAGGGCAGAATGTGGATCGCTTGGTACGTTGGGCCCATTCAAACAAAATAGGTTTTAATACAGCCAAATGTAAAGTTACCCAGCTAGGAAAAAGGAATGTAGGTCATAACTACAGAATGGGGGACTCTCTCCTGAAAAGCCGTGGCTGAAGAGGATTTAGGGGCCACGGGGGATAAGTGATTGAACATGAGCTCCCGGTGCAGTGCTGAAGCAAAAGAGACTAATGTGATCGTTGGGTATATAGACAGGGGAGTCGTGAGTTGGAGTAGAGAAGTGATTTTTACCTCTGTATATATATGTGTGTATATATATGTACTTTTCATTATATATATATAATATGACACTGTTGACCCTGATTCTGGAATAGTGTCTACAGGTCTGGTGTTCACATTTTTAAAAGTAGGTTGAAAAACTGGAGAGTGTTGAGAACAGAGCCACCAAAGTGATCTGAGGGCTATAGAAAATGCCTTACCATGAGAGACCTGGAGCTCAGTCTGTTCAGCTTGTGAAAAAGAGAATTGAGACGCGGCTTGATTACAGTGTATAAGGCCCTTCCAAGGAAGGAAATACCAGGTATTAAAGGGCTCTTTAATCGAGCAAAGAAACACAGAATAGGAACCAGTGGCTGGAAGCTGAAGTTAGACAAATCTGAATTAGAAATAAGACTCATTTTTAACAGTGAGAGTGATTAACCATTGGAACAAACTACTAAGAGGAGTGGTGGATTCTCCATTTCTGGAAGGCTTCAGATCAAGACTGGATGCTTTCTGGAAGATGTGCTTTAGCCAAACACAAGTTATTGGGCTCAATGCAGGGGTACCTAGGTGAAATGTAATCGTCCGTGATATATAGGAGGTCAGATTAAATGATCTAATAGTCCCTTCTGCCCTTAGACTCCATGAAATAAAATCAAATGTAATGCAGCAACTGTACCATATTAACCCAAATCTCTCATTGCTTGTGTACCCTATTTTACTGTTAAAGCCGATGAGTACTCTGAGTGCAGAAAGCTTGCAGGTTGGAGCTAGGTGTGACCCACCTGGATAGAAATTTGCAGATGCCATTAGGCAGTTGTTTGCATATCCTCACTTGCGAGTGCAAAATGTGACTACACAAAGGGAGGCCATCATTTAAAAATCAGACTCTAAATCCTGTGATACACTAGGGAATTGGGAAAATGTTGTTCTCGTACATCTGAGGAAACTGAGGAAATGGGAGGCCCCGAACATCGCACAACAAGTCGATAGCAAAGCCGAGTAATGAGCCTTGAGGTAACCATTAGATTCCCTGTCTCCCTGCTATTGCCTGCCCACTGTTTTCACTGGATGATCCTGACCTTGAATCAATTCATCTCTTGATGAATTACTTCGATCCAATTCTTACCATCCCAGAAGATGCAGCTAGTCATGCATCAGCTTTTCTGCAAAGAACAAATATCTCACACTTCAATTTCTAGCTAGCTTATAATAAATTCACTGGGGTTGTTCTTTCCTTTCTCTGTGACATGTAACAAGCTTAATAAAAATTACTCAGGCCCACGTCGAACAGCAGAGCAAAATAACATAATTAATTCTATTGTCAGCCTTGTTTCTGAGTCTCTCGATTAATAATGTTATTAGGCTTCATTGCCCCTTCCAGTGTTCGAAAGAGCACAGCACTTCAGTCTGTGTTAGCTGGAATGTAAGCTTTTGACAGAGCAATTGCAATGATATTATTGCTTGTCTCCCCAACATTTGAGGAGATGGGGGGAAACATCAATGCCAGTCTGATTAATGAGGGTGTCTTTGTGAAGGATACATTGGGCATACCTGTTCCTGTTTACTTTTACAGAGCATGATCATAGAATCATAGAATATCAGGTTGGAAGGACCTCAGTCGTCATCTAGTCCAACCCCTGCTCAAAGCAGGAGCAATCCCCAACTAAATCATTCCAGTCTGGGCTTCGTCGACAGAACAAGGAGTAATGGTCTCAAGTGGCAATGGAGGAGGTTTAGGTTGGATATTAGGAAACACTATTTCACTAGGAGGGTGGTGAAGTACTGGAATGGGTTCCCTAAGGAGGTGGTGGAATTTCCACCCTTAGAGGTTTTTAAGGCCTGACTTAACCAAATCCTGGCTGGGTTGATTTAGTTGGGGTTGATCCTGCTTTGAGCAGGGGGTTGGACGAGATGATGACCTGAGATCTCTCCCAACCCTAATCTTCTATCATTCTATGACTAGCCATGTAGTGTAGACTAGGCCATAGGAATTCAGAGCTATTGTACAACTGTTTGGGGGCAGGTTATCATTGCTTAATGAAGCACAGCCCTCTGACTTTAGGGAAGAGATAGTCGCTATTATAGCTATTTCCATGTCTAGAATGGAGTAAGTAATTTGCACCTGGTAAAAATATCCAATGAATGTAGCCTTTTTTGTGATTTACTCAAATTTTATTAACTGTTGAGTGGCCTTCACTGTTTAGTGGAAATGTGTTTGCTGTGTGGATTTGTGATTATAAGCTTGAGTTATGTTGCAATGGATCAGATAAGTTGCAAATTGGTGTTTCTGCTTCCTCATTGGATGAACCCAAAGACAGAAATTCTTCCATCCAGGAATGGCTTTTCTGTACATATTCACACATGTGAGTTGGAAATTCACTTTTCACCAACACACATGCCAATAAAACTTGAATAAATGAATATTTGTGGAAAGTGAACATAAGGAGCTTGAACATGACCAAAGGGAATTTATTTAAAAAGTAAATGAATATTCATGCTAGGTTTTTGCGTTAGTCACCCAGCTCTTTCAATTTCTTTCTACAAAAATCTGAAACGTAAGTAGGGGCATTGACTTAAATTTAATTAAATTATAATCCATATTACTACTTCGGTATTGCCTAAATTAGCTGGTACATGGAACAAAACACACGTCCTTGTGCTGCCTCCAATAGCTGGTTACATCACCTTTTTGAAGTATAGAGGTTTCAGTAAGAATTAAGCTCTGAAAAGGCTATTTTTGACAGACTAGATGACACAGGACTGGTCATATAGTTTCAACTGTAGGTCACTGGTTCGACTGTAGTGCAGGGTGATAATGACTAAAGTATCTTCAGACCTGATAGCTAGGAATGGGTTATCTCAGTTCTGTTGCTAGATCCCCATATCACAAAACCCACCATTAAGAACATAAGAATGGCCATACTGTGTCATACCAAAGGTCCATCCAGCCCAATATCCTGTCTACTGACAGTGGCCAATGCCAGATGCCCCGGAGTGAGTGAACCTAACAGTTAAGGATCCAGTGATCTCTCTCCTGCCATCCATCCTCCTCCTCTGACAAACAGAGGCTAGGGACACCATTCCTTACCCATCCTAGTTAATAGCCATTAATGGACTTACCCATTATCACTGTTAGTTACAGTACCCGTTATTGTCAGTACCAGTAGAGTGGTCAAGGTTTGATAGGGCATGGAGACAGACCTCTCACCCTTAGGGTATGTCTGCCCTGGAGGAGGGAAAACAAGGTGTTTTCTTAGCTTGGGTTCACTAACTGGTGTTAGCTAACTCTGGTTAAAATAGCACCGAAGACACAGCAGCTCTGCTTTTAACTTGGGTTAGTAATTTGAGTTAAAGCCTGTAGTTCATCTTGGGGTTGAATTCAAGTTGCTAATCCAAGTTGAAAGCCAAACTGCCCTGCCTTCCATTCTATTTTAACCTGAGTTTGTGAATGCAGGTTAGCTAGCCTGACTTACAAAAACATCTTCTATTGAAATGTCGACTTACCCTTAAGTTTATGTTGCATTAGCAAGTTGTCAGGAACGAAGTTGGCATTACAGTTCAATGTGCTGTATTTATTCTTTTGGATAGAGAACTTCAGTCTCCAAGGCGCTCTCTCAGCACCCATAGTAAGTGTTACATTCTGTGTGCAGAAATAAATGTGTGTGTAGATTTGAAATTCTCTCTGGCAATGATACAAATCAGGTGACAGTCAGAAAATACATGCAGCTGAATAACAGACAGGATCTGAGACTGGGTCATTACCTATAAGAACCTGCTTCCTAAATGAGTACTTGAGCCTGTTCTGTTAAAATTCCCCCCTCTGGATCAGGCTGGATGGTATGTCTCTGTGTGCTGTGATGCATCTCCTGGTTCTTTGCACGGTTTCATTGCTGACATTCAGTATAGGCTTTTCCTTTTGTTGGAAAAAGCAGTTTGTTAGATGAAAGGAAAAATAAAACAGTAGCAATATGCTTCTGTGTGCAAATGGATTAGTGTTATGCAAAGCGCACTAGCTGAGCTTTGCAGTTTGATTAATATTGAAGGTGAATAGCAAGGCAAAAAAACCTTCTGATTTTTCCTGTTGTTGTTTCTTTATGATGTATAAAGGTATTAAACTTTGTTTTCTAGAGAATAAAGAATTCTACTTGTTGGTTATGTCAGAAATAGAGTAATCTCTTCCTTTCTCTTTAGTGGAATACCTAGGCAAAAATCTTTGAGGGACCTACATCATATTGTCACCCAAGGACATGAACCTGAGTTTCTACCTTCCCTGTCCCCACCTTAGTGGAAAGGGACTATCTGACTTCTCCTTTTGAGGAGGAGCTGCAACTACTAGGGGACAAAAAGAAAGAACATAGGAACGGCCATACTGGGTAAGACCAAAGGTCCATCTACCCCAGTATTCTGTCTTCCGAAAGTGGCCGATGCCAGGTGTCTCAGAAGCAATGAACAGAACAGTGATCCTTTCCCTCTTGCTCATTCCCAGGTTCTGCCAAACAAAGGCTAGGGGCACCATCCCTGCCCATCCTGGCTAATAGTCATTAAAGGACCTATCCTCCATTAACTTATGTAGTTCTTTTTTGAATCCCGTTATGGTCTTGGCCTTCACAAGATCCTCTGTCAAGGAGTTCCACTGGTTGACTGCGTGTTGTGTGAAAAAATACTACCTTTGTTTGTTTTAAACCTTCTGCCTATTAATTTCATTTAGTTCTTATGTTATGAAAAGGAGTAAATAGCACTTCCTGATTTACTTTCTCCACACCAGTCATGATTTTATAGATCTCTATCTTATCTCCCCTTACTCGTCTCTTTTCCAAGCTGAAAAGTCCCAGTCTTATTAATCCCTCCTTGTATGGAAGCCGTTCCATACCCTTAATCATTTTTCTTTCCCTTTTCTGTACCTTCTCCAATTCCAGTGTATCTGTGGGGCAACCACACCTAAACACAGTATTTCAGATGTGGGCATACTATACTATACTATACTATACTATACTATACTATACTATACTATACTATACTATACTATACTATACCAAACAGGGTTCAAAAGAAAGTTAGATAGATTCATGGAAGATAGGTCCATCAATGGCTATTAGCCAGGATGGGCAGGAATGGTGTCCTTAGCCTCTGTTTGGACAATATTCATGTGGACCACCGAAAAAGTCATCATGGACCACTAATGGTCCATGGACCATCAGTTGAAAACGACTGCTTTAGAACAAATGTTCAGTTTTGTATCTTTCTGAAATACAGTACCCCATAGCACCATTGTGTGGCATTGTTTCCATTCTGACCCTATTCTCGGTTTGTAGAGTGGTGTCCCACTGCTCTGTGCCTGCTTAACTTGTGAGTGCTCTTATCACAACCTGACATGGCATGACTACAGGCAACCTGGAATTATTCCCCATTTCTTTAGGATTTCTGGAGGCACTTGGCATCCTGTTCTTAATTCCTGCAGTCTTCACAATTTACCGCTAGAATTCTCAGAAGCCCCTACTTTCACTGTCAAGAGATCTGATGTCGTTTTTCAAATGAATCTACTATAAATAAGTTAGTTCCAATATCATAGACAAATAGCAACAAAGATGGGCAGATGCTTGCTTCTTGGAGGTGCTGTCACTAGATATCTTCTCTCCCAGAGAGTGATATTTTCTGGGCACACAGTAAAACTCTTGATTTCTCACTGTGGAAAGGAAACTGAGGACGAGAGGGTTACTGGGAAGTCCACCTGTCACCATTTATGTAGAAATCTCACAAAGAATGCTCTGAGAAACTGGAACAAGATCTCTATCAGAACACCTAAAGCAAAAAATGTGTACTAACTGTTCATTTTCCTATTAGTTATAGCAGTTTCCACTTCTATACTGCCTTATGCCCAAGTGCTTTGCAAACACTCCAGAAGGCTACCACAAGACTATGTGCCTCTTAAGTATTTGAGGACAATTAGGGATTTAAGTGGTGCATAGAGCTCATTTTTGCCTTCTCCATATGGATATATTTCATGCACTAAAGAAGTAAGCTTCTTACATGGAGCTAAGTACTGTTATCCATCCCCATCTTGCAGATGGTGAAAAAGAGACAGAAGTGTTTGCCGGGGTCACAGAAGAAGACGGACAGAGTTGGGAATAGAATGCAGATCTCCTGACTCTCTCCATCTTGTGTTCCCCTGTCAGTATGTCCAGTTGTAAATCACAGCACTTCTCTTAAAGCAAAGCCGTGAAGTATTGCTGTTGAAACATCGGCAGTGGGTGGAAGTTGAGGATTTTAAAGTGAAATTCATATTTCTTCAGTGGGAACAAGTTCAACTTTTCTACCATCTGCTATGCCTGTAAGTGTGAATTCTGCTGTGCATCTAGGCAAGAACATAAGAGCAACCAGGCTGGGTCAGACCAATAGTTCATCTAGCCCGGTATCCTCCAACAACAGCTGGTGACAGGTGCTTCAGAGGGACTGAACAGAACAGGGCAATTTATCCATTTTACCTTGTCATCCAGTCCCAGCTTCTGGCAGTCAGAGAGTTAGGGACACTCCGAGCATGGGGTTCTGTCCCTGACCATGTTGGCTATTAGCCATTGATGAAACTATCCTCTAGGAACGTATCTAATTCTTTTTATTGTTTATGGTAAATTTACCGCTTATGCCTGCTATTTGTTTCCTATCTTTTAACAAGTTTCTGATCCATGAGAGGACCTTCTCTCTTATTCTATCACTACTTACTTTGATTAGGAGCCTTTTGAGTGGGACCTTGTCAAAGGCTTTCTGAAACTCCAAGTACCCTATATCCACTTGATCACTGTTATCCACATGCTTGTTGACAATCTCAAAGAATTCTAATAGATTGAGGTATAATTTGCCTATAGAAAAGCTGTTTTGACTTATCCCCAACGCATTGTGTGCATCTATATGTCTGGTAATTCTGTTTTTTATTATAGTTTCAAGCAGTTTATCTGGTACCTAAGTTAGGCTTACCAGCCGGTAATTGCCAGGATCACCTCTGGAGCCTTTTTTAAAAATTGGTGTTGCATTAATTTCCCTCCAGTCATCTGGTACAGGGGCTGATTTAAGCAAACGTTTATGTACCGCAGTTAGTTGTTCCACTTGACTTATTACTTAGTGACTTCTGATGTTTTGCTATTAGTTTTTGTGTCTTTTGCTAGTTGTTCTTCAAGTTCTCTTTTGGCCTGCCTAATTATATTTTTGCCCATGGCTCGCCAGAGTTTATGTTCCTTTCTATTTTCCTCGGTAGGACTGCCTTCCAGTTTTTAAAGGGTGTATTTTTGCAACTAACTGCTTCTTTTACAATACTCAGGTGTTTAGCCATGGTTTAGCCATGGTGGCATTTTTTGGGCTTCTTATGAATTTTTTTTTATTTTGGGGGAAAATGTTTAGTTCGAGCCTCTATTATGGTGTTTTAAATAGTTTACATTAAGTCTGCAGGCATTTCATTGTTGTGACTGTTCCTTTTAATTTCCCTTTAACTAGATGCCTCATTTTTATGTCTTTCCCCTTTTTGAAGTTAAATGTTACTGTGGTGGGTATCTTTGGTATCCCACCTCCCAGGATGTTAATTTAATTACTTATGGTCACTATTATCGAGCAGTTCTGCTACAGGCACCTCTTGGACCAGATCCCATGCTCCACTTAGGTGTAAATCAAGAATTGCCTCTCCTCTTGTGGTTTCTAGGATTAGCTGTTCCAAGAATAGTCATTAATGGTGTCAGGAAATCTTATCTCTGCATCCCATTCTGAAGTGACATGAACCCAGCCAATATGGGGATCGTTGAAATCCTCCATTAGTATTGGGTTTTCTGGTTTTGTATCCTCTCTAATCTCCTTGAGCATTTTGCAGTTTGGTCAGGTGGTCAGTATATATTCTTACTGCTATCCTCTTACTAGTAAAGCATAGAATTTTTACCCATAGAGATTCTGTGGTTCAGTTTGATTCATTTAAGATTTTTACTATGTTTGATTCTATGCTTTCTTTCACATATAATGCTACTCCCCCACCAGCATGACCTATTCTGTAATTACTGTATATTTTGTAGCCTGGTATTTCTGTGTCCCATTGATTAGCATTATTCCACCAAGTTTCTGTGACATCTATTATATCTATATCCTCATTTCAAACCAGCACTCAAGTTCACCCATCATAATATTTAGACTTCTAGCGCTAGTAGATAAGCACTTGTAAAATTTGTCAGTATTTAGAAAGACTATTTGCAAGCTGCTATTGGCCACCTTGCATGTTAAAATTAATATCACTGATAATGGGCCAATAATACAGTGAATAGAAAAGTTATTTGAAATCCCATGTTTCTCCCCCATCTTATCTATCAAGATCTTTCTGTTCAAGGAAATTAAAATTCCTGTTAATAGGAAGAGAGAAGATTGGCACCAATGAAATCCAAAAGCTAGGACAGACGTATTTAAAAGCTAAGTAGACCAGAATGGGATCGGTGTACCAGAAATATCTGATGCAGCTGGGAGCAGGTGTCATGATGTCATTACCGAAGCTGATGGCTGTGTGGGCACCGGGGCAGGAAATTGAGATGATAAAAGAACCCTGAGTCATTTAATGTAAAGTTGGAAATAGCTGGAATAGGAGAAAGTGCCAGACAAATACATTTTCAAAAATTAATTGATGACAGGACCCTTATGAACAAACACTATAGAATTTAATAGGGATTATGCCAGTAGGATTTGTTTTGAAATCCAACAGGTTTGGATAGAATCCAACAGGTTTGGATAGAAAATATTCTAAAAACCTATGGAATTTAAGTGAGAAAGTTTCCTATGCAATAGATTTTTGGCTCAACCCATGGAATTCCATAGCAGCAGCATTATAGATATATTGTATTCACATCCAAACACATAGAAATACAAGCCCAAGCCCCAGAAAGCTTACAGGACTATGCTTTACTATTTAAATTCTATAAGATGTAGAATCTGTAGAAAGTTTCACTGTGATTAAATCCTGTAGGACTTTTCCAGAAGTGCATGAAACACGGTCTCTTGCAAAGACAGCTCAAAAGACTTCATGGATGTTTTTGGGTCCTAATGCAACCCTTCTAGATAGAACCCATGGGAAGAGAATACCTGGGAAAAACCACCACAAGATTCACCACATAGTTTTATCTGGGGCTTGTTGGGACTTTTTCAGCAGAATAGTTTTTCGTCAGAAAAGGTTGATTTGCCAAAACTGAAACTTTTCCCAAGATCAACCTCGGTTCCAATGAGACTCTCATCGGGAAAGGTTTCTTGGATCCACAGTGAAAAAGCTAATCAAACCCGTTTCTGTGTATAGAGACCAGAGGTTAGTGCACTCATTGGGGATACCTCAGTAGTTTGAGCAGTGGCCTGCTGAACCCAGGGTTGTGAGTTCAATCCTTGAGGGGGCCATTTAGGAATCTGGGGCAGAAAAATGTGGGTGAGATTATGGCCTGCGTTCTGCAGAAGGTCAGACTAGATGATCATAATGGTCCCTTCTGACCTTAAAAGTCTATGAGTCTTTATACCATTTTGGCAACATCAATGGGCCTTAATTCAGGCGTGAATTACATTTTCCCTCATTCAAAGGCCCCATTGCTCTGTCTGAATGGTGCAAATGAGATGCAGACCCAAAGGATGAAATCCTAATCCTACTGAAGTCAATGGGAGTTTTCCCATTGAATCGATTTCAGTGCAGCCAGGATTTCACCTGTGTGCCCTGTATAATGCACATACACGTTCCTGAGCAATGGAGTAATATCAGCCTTTTTAACTCTGTTCTGTTTGCCACAGACAGGCAGATTAGCAGTGCATAAATGGAAATTGGAAAAGGCGTGTTTTACAATAGCCCTGAGCAGTAACATATTGTCAGAATGGCTATTTGTGGTAAAGAAATGTTAGAATAATTTCCTCACCAATTATAGAAGGAACAGACTGGAGCTTAATGGCTGCAGCCTGTTCTACAGCTTCTTTTATGCCCCATTTTACAGAAAAGCACAATTTTGCTCCAGAAGTGGGCACATTTCTCCTTTTCATCTTCGCGCCTCTAAAACATGGAAAGTTTGTTTTGTTATCCAGCAGCTTTTACTGGTTCCAAAATCGTCTCATTGCTAAAATGATTATGCTTTCAATGTGGCCATTGTACAGTCACAGCGCACCTTTTGAAATATACACCTAGTCTCAATTTATTGCCTTGAAATAAAAAAGTGTCTGTTTGATCCACAAAATAAGCGAACATGCATCATAGGCCTGATCCTGAGGCATGGTGAGTTCCTTCTTGTCAGCAGGCCTTCTGCTAAAATCCCTGACAATGCTCAGACTTCTCTGCCTTTCTGTATTTGATCAAGAATCAAAATGACCAAGAAACAGAAAAACCTCTGCTCTCTGACAGAACCGGGATGGAAATGGTGGGCCGCTTATGGGAAACCTGCTCCTTTGTAATTCCAAAGCCAGTTTCTAAACCTCTCATGGAAAAGTCCCATGGACCATAGTGAATGACAGTTTGTAGTCTAACGTTGTAAAGTTCTCCAGTGAGTTACAGGCCCTGATTCCTGAAGTACTTGGATCACTCCAAGGGGAGAGATGTGATTGAGGGTGGTGTAATCGGCCAGATAACTAGGAGTAATGGAATTAAATTAAACAAAGAGAAAATAAAGAAAAATTTTCCTAATAGGAAGCTGTATAAACTCCCAAATGAGTCGGTAGGTGCCCCTCCCTGAATCATTGGTAGCAGCTCTGTGTTAGCCAATGTGAAATTGGCTAAGAAGGCTGGATGGGAAAGACCTCACTGCTGCTATGGGCAAAACTCCAGGCATATTCCTGACTCTCAGGAATCAGTTAGAAAGCTCTGGGAGTGTGTTGCTTAGGGTGTAGCTATTGTGTTGTGTTGGAAAAAGTCCCCGCTGATGTCAGAGTCGGAGGCTTGTTAACTACCTGACTTGTGTTTGTGATGAAAGGTCTGAGACACAAGCTCCACAGGCAGTGGTAGCGGCATTTATATGTCTTGGGATTTTTTTGCATTTCCTCAAAACTCTCCTCTAAGCCTGAAACAATCTTTCTGTTAACAGGTCGCTGGAGAAGTCATCAACACTCTGTGTGGATACAAGACCCTTGAAAAAGAGGTAACATACGCCTTTCATTTGCAATGTATCTCTTTGCTTGCTGGCTCCTCCTTCATGGGCCATCCATTCTCAAGACATATGCTACTTTGGGAGCTATATGCGGGATTGTATGACTCAGGGACACTGCAAAGCTTCTCCTCCTAAGAGGAGTCTGAGGAAGGAATACTGTTTGAGGGGCGGTGTTGGGGAGAGTGTGATATATCTGACTTGTGCTGCAGGGTTATTTGGTCAATGTCCTACTTCATGAGTTGCTGTTCATTTTCCTATTGGTTTGTCATGTGGCTAATCAGCCCCTAGGGTGCCTTAAAATGAGAGAGGTGTCGCTCTGGGTTTTCTCATCTGCTATAAATCCAATCCTCTGGTGCATCAGAACCAAAGAAATTAATAAATGGACCTTCTTTTCTCATAGCTGGTTAGCTGAGGAAGGCTTAATGAGGGGTATTGTCTCTGTATTTTTATAACTAAGCTATTTTTGTGATGGGTTTCATTTTTTTTTTAAAGAAAACTTATCAGACAATAGCAGTCTGCTTTTGAGCAGTCTTGAGCGATGGACAGAAGAAATTCCTTGTGGTGTCAGTTTTGGGGACAGTGACTATCTTGCTGTAATGTCTGTACAACATCTAGCACAGCGGGATCCATGACTGGGGCTACTAGTCATTACCCCAAGACAGATAAATAGCTGATTTTTTTTAGCACCTCTCATTCCTAAGGACATCATGTCACCACTGAAATGCAGGGCATCCATCTCTGGAAAGGGGCATGCACCAGTCACTTGGTTCCCCACACAATCACTGAAAGTTATTATTCTTGTTATATGCCTAATATTTGGGTCACTCTCAGCAGCTCCGGTAAGATCAGGACTTCATTGTGCCAGCTGCTGTCCAAACAAAGAGAAAGAGCTGGTCCCTACCTCAGCCACGGGAAGAGCAGAACATTTTTAACAATGCTGCCAGAGCGTGACCCCCAACTCTTATTATAAGCATCATCCGATTTGTAAGGTCTGCACAGGGACAAATCTGAACCTTTACCTCTAGCAGCTTTCAAGTCTGATTATTAGACATCTGAGCCATCCTTGCCACATTAGAATGAGATTTGTCACGTGGCACTGTGCCCTGCCACCTCGTTAATTCTATACATAACTATGATTTTTGTAGGTTGGCTATTGGGGAAAGGAAAGATTTCGTTACTGTCAAAGGGGAAAACAAACAATGGAGACTAAAGCTTCAGCTGCCACTATAAATGCAATAAATATGCTGGAAAATGCTCTTTAGTAACTTTGTAATAAAGGGCACTCACCCAAAACCTTTCCCACCCGCCCATTATTCATTTGGGGATAATTAAGTTTAAAAAGCTGCTAGGCAAAGAGAAAAAAATCAGAAAGCCAGAACGCTGAGCTCTCCTTTATAAAGGACTGTCTGATGTATCAATTACAGCTGGCTTGTCATGCAGATCCTGAGCCGGAAGCATGATGCTTCCAAAAATAAACACGTCCATTACAAATGGTAACTTGTGTTTACAGCTAAGAAAGGTTTAATGATCTGTCATCTCCTCATCCCCAGCTGATTCTATGTGACAAACATGATCATTAAAAAGGTGAGACGGGCACATGCAGCCTGTCAAACAGCAACAAAAAGGGGGTAAAGCAACGTGTATGGATGGTGCGTTTTCATGACAGGTGTGTTTGTCCTTTGAAAGGCTTTCAACTCCATATCTGACAAGAAGGTTGTCTCCTGTCTTACAAAGGCTTGGAATCACGTGGGGAGTGTCCTCGCCTGTCATACTCACCCACTTCATTGAGGTAGCATTTCACTGTCACCCTGTTTAATCTCCGAGTATGCATCTCAGAGGAGGAGGTCATCTCTGGCTTGTGGGACTGCTTTTCCTCTCCACGGATGCCCAGAGATTGCTCTCTCTGTGCAATTGCTTCTCTTTTTGTAGCCGACCCACAATGTGGTGTGGGGAAGGCTGCTCTTACCCCAGATGTTTGACCAATGAGTACTGCTGAGCTCTTCAAGGTGGATAACTTGTTCATTCCACCAACAAAGGCTTGTGTAACACACCAGGGCGTAGGCAATGCAACCTAGTGGTTAGAGCAGAATCAGAAGCGTAGTCGGGGAAAAGCCAGTGGTCAGGGCCTTAGTCGCTTAGTGAGGATTTATTGGGCCCAGCCATGCTCATTGTGCTGCTAAACGACCATGCCTGAAGACAGCTGAGTTCCTGACAGCCTGAAGTTGCCCCACCTACAGGAATATCTTCTCTCAGGAGTGGCAGATGCTGTTGTGGAGCACGTTATTTACATAGCATTGTTATTTATTTGTTTTACAGTAGCTCCTGTCCACCCTTCTCAAGGATCAGGGTCCTCTTGAGCTAAAGAACAAAGGGTCCCTGCCCCAAAGAGCTTACAGTCTCTGAGTGCATCAGAGACACATCTGTCAAAGCTGCTAATAAAAATAACAATTTTCCATTTTACAGCATCTTTCCTCCTTCACGACTGTTAATTAGAAGTGAGGCAGATTGGTTTTGTGGGTAAATCCCAGGACTGCATGTCAGGAGACCAAGGTCACACAGGGTCTAATCTGAAAGGTGCCAGCCATCACCAGCTTCCTTTGGAGAGGGCCGAGGGTGCTGAGCAGGCCAACTTCAGACATAGGAACAGAACCAAAGCGTTGTTTCCTAGTTATTTGCTCTGCCTACTAGACCAACACACACCTGTTGTCA
The DNA here is from genome assembly GCA_007922305.1 of Dermatemys mawii. Lineage (NCBI taxonomy): Eukaryota > Metazoa > Chordata > Testudines > Dermatemydidae > Dermatemys > Dermatemys mawii. The sequence goes on from ML677387.1 coordinate 10,846,505, forward strand.
TTACCCCAAATTCAGAGCTTGCCATGCTGTGGGGGTAACCAAAAAGCCTTCCGTCTATCAGGAATTCAGCAGATGGATCATCTCTAAGGCTTAGAAACTCACGCTGCTCTGGTTTTGTTTTTATGTAAAGGGGAGGGAATTATGAAATCTGAAGGTAAATCAAAGACATAACCGATCGAGTGCAAGAGGCAAAGATGGTTTGCTGGAAAACCATTTGTGTAGGATGGGATTTAGGCACGCAGCGCGTACAGTAGAAAAGGAGAATAGTGTGTATATGCCTGTTAGCATGTTCTCTAAGTAACAGGAACTAGATTGTTTTCCAACACTGAATTCCTGAGGGGTCTGAATTGGGGGCTTCAGGGAACTGGATATTAGTTTCTCTGATTTCCAGAACAGCCTTTGCGCTACAAAATCTGTGTTTTAACTCAGGCAGCAGAGGTTCATGCTTCTAGATCCAGAGCTAAATGCTTGACCCTTCCAGGTATGGTACGTTACATGAACATACAGGATTATCTCATGGACTGTAACATTAAGGGCCGAATTTTAGCTGTCTCAATATTCAAGCTTGTGAGCACAGGGTATGCATGGAGGACCATTAGCACTACTTACAGTGCAGTACGCCCAAAAGAGGACATGACCAGGTGGAAATGGGTACGTGGAGGAGCCCTGCCCTGCTACACACCTAACACTGCTGCTAGGAGCACATGCTGCAGTTTGGTTGGTTTGATTTGCTGCTTTTTCTGAGCTCTGTTTTCCCCAGCTCCTGCCCACCATAGGTATGATACTCCAGACACCACCCTGGCACAGTGCCCTTTTATCACCTCTAGCACAAAGTTCTGGCTGGCATCGTTGTAATGTTGCTCTGAATCTGTTTGGTCCATGTCTATAATAGTACAGAAGCATAACAAAAATTTCCAGTTTGTAGCAATGTGCAATAGAAATGTACCATCTGCTTCATGACCTCCCTGTTCTGAATGCTTGTAAATTTCAGTATGTTGATAGCAGTAGCAAGGCAAAGTTCCCCTAATACAGCTCTTAGCTTTCAAGTGGATTCATTCTCCCATCTATTCAAAACCTGCCAACGGGGGTATTCACTGTGCAATCGTTTTGTCTTGTGGATGCACAGATGCACTCTAAAGACTGTCAACTTATTTCATTTAGACTGCCTATGCTAACGATTTTTGGCCACTATTAACCTGGACTGGATTTAAACCGGTGACTCAGCTGAAGTGCAAGACTCCCTCTCACAGACGATGACACAGCTTTCTGAGCTGAAGGAGTCTTTCTTGAGCCAGTTCCAAGCTCGGATACACCAGATTAGCTGTTGTGGATTTACAGGCATAAATGAGACTAGAATTCACCCCTTTTTGTCTTCTAATTTGTGAATGGTCTCTAAGGCTCTGGATTGGTTTTTTTCTATCCTGAATATTTTCCACCTAGTTTCCTCTTAAAATCATACATCATCAAAATGCAGCCTCTGTTCTCTCAATGGGGTTAAGAAAAGCAACAGCAGTACCACAAGCGCAATGCAGATACGCAAGTTAAACACGGCTGCTGACTCAAATGTGCTCCAATACCTTAGATATCATAGGTCATTTTAATAGGCCTCCATTGGAGGCAAGGGAGGTCAATACCCATAATTTACTGTGATGCATTTTGCTGCTGCTGCACTGCACAAATTCTATCAAGGCCAGTGAAATTACAGCCATGAAAGAGCAATACTTTTTTTAGCATTTATGGCTGTCCCTTATTTTGCTTCCAGGTTTTAGCAGATCGATGGGCTCATTTAGGAAAGAGAGGGGTCCGTGCATGGTGACTTACTTTCAGAGATCTCACAGAAAATACATCCAGTAACCATAGCCAAAAAATGCAGCTCTAACTGATCTGGCTGAAGTTGTTATAGTTTTAGGTGGAAAGGCTTTGGGCGTGAATGTTAAATGCACAAGGAAGATGAAGGTTTACCATGGCATTGACCCTGATTTCTGTACATTTAAAGAATTGCATCCACTCTTTAAAAAGATGCATTTTTTTACATACCTAGTGGTTGCGTCCTAGTATAAAAAGCTTTGGAAGTGAATATTGCAAAGAAGTAAGTTACACCTGGGTGTAACATACACCTTGGAATTTAAGCACTGGCAACCTGGATCACTTCAAAAGCACAGAGAGCAGTCAGGCTCCCAACTCCCATTGGCTTTCAAAATATCTTACTCCCTGGTTTTGCTCTGCTTGCAGCGACTGCAGCTGGTTGATGTTATCCACGTGCGGGGCTGTATCCATGCAGTCGGCCTGTGGTTTAAAGACAACTTTGAAGTCACTTTTGGGATCGCTTGTTCCTTGCTGCTTCCACAGGTATGTGAGAACTCTTTGTCGTTCACTGTTATCATCCTAAGGGACTTGCCCACTTGTCCTTTTCCAATCGTTACTTGCAGGGTTATGTGAAAGGGGGGAATCTACTTTATTTTCACTTCCGGTTTTGTGTCACAGCTAGAAAATGGTCCTTTGCTTCCTCTGAAGGGAAGGTGGTTGTTACCCGCTTTACTGATCTGCTAAAATTAGATGGACTTTCACACTTCTTCAGCTACGTGCCATGTAATGTAGGGATACATTTTGGGGTGAAAGGACATGGGAAAGCTCCTCTTGTTTTCCTTTGCAAAATTTTAACAGCGGTTCATATCCTTATGTTAGCCAGCTAGGCATTAAGCAATTTGGGGCTTCTGGATTCTTGGCAGGTAAAATCTGCAAGTATAAGCATACTCTTATGTCACCAGTCACATCCCCCGCCAATTAGCCTGTGACGGCCTAAAATATTGGATATGTGGTAATTTTTTTCTATTTTTATTTGCTCCTAAGAGAAGTTATGGCATGCATTGATGCAAACAGTTTATCTGTGCCTGCTACAAAATATTTTCTAACTGTGCAGACCTGCGATCTATTCAGTCTTTGAAGGGAATGAAGGTGAAGGGAATCTGGATACTGAATAGTATGAACCTGAAGCATTTATGGCCAATTTTGGGGCTTGCTTTCTAAACTGATTGGTTTTGAATTGCTTTCTCAGCTGAGTGCATGTTTAATGGACCTATTTAATTTTGACATAAGGTGCTCAGAACAGCTACCAGAAGAACCCACGCTAGGGACATATAACAATATACTAGAGGCTAAAACAGAGGGAGGCCTGAGTTGGACTTGATAATTAGCATTAATTGATCCTGCCATGAGTGCAGGGGACTGGACTAGATGACCTCTCGAGTTCCCTTCCCGTTCTATGATTCCATGATTCTATATATCCTTATTGTTTGGCCCACCTCGGCAGCACTAAGAAAGGGATCAAGCTTACCCACAGAGAGGATATAGATTGTTTACCTAGAAACCTATTCGCGGCAATATAGTTTTCAGTGTGTGCTTTACCGTATTAATTGCTTTAAATTACTGCAAAGATTTTATTTTAATGCAGCACTGAAATTTTATTGATAAGGTAATAATATATAAAACGGAAGCTCTCATTGGAGCATATGTTACTGCAGCAAAACTCTTCTACATTTGTTTTTGCAACGCTTGTCAAACAGAAGATAAATATTGAACAACCACAATAAGGATTAAGGATAAATTGGCAGGGGTTGAGCACATACTGCATTACAGACTTTCGATAGGATGAACAAGTCTTATAAATTTCCTGGCCTAAGTAGGGTAACCAGACAGCAAGTGTGAAAAATCAGGACCAATCCCCAACTAAATCATCCAACAGATTTTTGCCCCCGATCCCTAAATGGCAAACCACCCAGCAATTGAAGGGACTCAAACAGCTAGAAAAATAACACCCCACTGCAGTTAGAAACAAGGTAGTTGATGATGGAAAAGAGCTACTGGTTTGAGTCTTTCCTCTGCAAATACATTCTTGTCCCTCTGGAAAGGATGTGTCAAAGTGAAACTAATACGCCATTGGGTCTAGGCCAAGAAGCAGCATCTTATACTTCTGTTGGGTCATAGAAACAACATGTCAAGACAAAAGACTCATTAAACGTCCAGGGTTTCCTCTACTCCAGTTTTGTCTTTTTAAAATCTCATTTATATTCAAAAGCATCTGAAAAATGCTATTCTTCGCTCCCTGCTTTGCCTGTTTGGTTTTTTTAACGAGGGAAAGACAAAAATGGCAAATTCTTTTGATCAGATGAAGCTCCAGCCTATTCCACGTGCTAGACAATCAGAGGTAAATCAACAGCATCACAGCTTCAACCAAAATGGTCATTTGTTCCTTCAACTCTCATTAAAACATTATTACAAGGTAAATATCAGTGGCAGGTGGTGGAATGCAGTGCCCCATTATACTGCCTGGTGGTGCCTGCTTTAGACTGTAATATAAAACCAATGGGTTTGGTGCATTCTCTAGGGCTGTAATGTTGCCATAATTCACCATAATACTTCAGCAAGCTCTGCCTCTTTATCCCTCTTTCTCTCTTCACTCTTGTACTCTGGAAATGCACTAGAGAGGAATCCAAGCTGCAAAATTCGGACCTGGAACTGAGTTTGTGGGTATCTAAGGCTATTCCTTAAATATGCTCTCTCATTCCTGTTCCTTAGTTTCAGCTTGGCTTTCCCCTAACAGGTGCCTGCTCCTGGTTAGAGCATCAAAGTCAAGCAGACAACATCACTGTAGTGTGGACAGCCCTTTGGAAATTGGGGAGCATGCCATTTTCGCTGCTTGTGGTGTTTGCACACAGAGCAAAGCACATAGTGCCCGTGGGATGGCTTAGGGCAGTGTGGGAAAAGGCCCATTCTCTTGACAAAACCAATGTTTAAACATTCTGAAGAAGATGCCCCTTGCAAGTAGCAGTAGTGTCAGGACCAAACATGGAAAAGTCATGAGCTGGGCCACCAAAATCACAAGACTGGCTTAAAATCATGAGATTTGAAAGAAAAAAAAAACATTTTGGGTCATCTTATTTGTGTCCTAATTATTGACCTTTTAGTGTTTGCATTTTTGAGCTTTTCTCCACAAGTATGAGAACTAGAAACATTAAATGTAATCTGTGATTTTTTTAATGTAATAACATGACTCCATAAGCTAGGGCTTTAAGAGAAATACCACCTATCATGCAGCTTGAGATAAAATCACAACACTTGGCAGCAATGATTCAGGTTTTATGTGCTTGGTATGTGATAAGTATACTTGTTCCTCAGTTGACCATAAGGTCCACCAGGAAGAACAGGCTAGGCAGACCCCATTTGGGGAATAAAAACAAATATTAAAAAATCTCATTCCAGGAGAATTGAGAAGAGATCTTTTATTTTAGGCATTCTTCATTTCATGATAAAGAAGCAGAAGTGCACAAAACACAATTATTTTTTCGCCTTTGCGGGATGCCTTTAAGTGTTTCTTTTTTCCCCTGTGCTCCCTTCTCTAGTAATGTTTGTGCCTCTTTGCCATTAATCTCAACCAAGCTGCAGTCTGAGGCCAAACAGCGATGCATCTCATATCATTTTGAAAAGGATACTGTAATTTAGTTGCTGGCAGTCAGCAGTGAATTCACACTGCAGCCTTGTACTTGTGTTTAATTATGGTGCAAACCTGTATCTCGCAACAGGTGCAGTGGAGCATATAAATTTTATTCTTGCATATGAAATGTATTCTTGCTAGACTGTCTTCCCAGACCGGTGAGGTAGAAGCATCTGTCCAGAGGAAGATTATACAATGGAGTTAACGGCTGGCTTAAAACCTCACTTCACTCATCCCCATTTGGACACCCCAGCGTTTTCTCTGCAACAGTAGAACCTTGGCTGCTGCTTTCATAGTTGTCTTTATGCAAGGGTGACCAGACAGCAAGTGTGAAAAATCATGACGGGGTGGGAGGTAATAGGAGCCTGTAAATGAAAAAGCCCCAAAAATCAGGACTGTCCCTATAAAATCAAGATATCTGATCACCCTATTTTATGTTGATGCCAAAAGGAGGACTAATATAACCAGCTACTCTGGACACACACAACTGCCTTCTAATTACAGGCTATATTTCTGCAGCACTCTCCCTGCCTCTTCTTCACTGCGGCTTCCAAAGGGAAATCAACACCTGTCAAAGCAATCTGAGATTCTTCTATGCCCTGTTTGTTTCTTAATTACAAAAATAAATACCCACATTGTGATGGAGGTGAGTCTACCAGCAAACATATGGGTTTCTTTTTAGGATGCCCAGACAGCAAGTATGAAACATCGGGACAGAGTGTGGGGGGTAATAGGCGCCTATATAAGAAGAAGCCCTGAATATCAGGGCTGTCTCTATAAAATCAGGACATCTGGTCACCCTACTTCTTTGGGGATACAGTCCAAAAGATAAAGCTAGCTGCAGCTGAGAGAGATCTAGGCGCTTGCGTCTCTGCTATGTACGGGAGGCACCTGGGTTTAGTTTTTTTCTGCCCTGACATGTGAGAGATCCCGATCGCGACCCTCTCTGGGTTCTGGGAAGCTCTGCACCTTCTTTTGCAGCATCAATTGCTGCCACTGGCAAGAAACAGTATAGTACCTTGTCTACACTGGAGCTTTGCCCAGTATAGTTCTGCCAGCAGAGCCCCCCAGTGGGGAGACTGCGTAAGCTGCTAGCAGTTCTACATCACCGCACTGACTGCCGTTAGCTAAGGGATGGACACACACTTTCATCAGCATAGTTGCAGCTACACCGATGGTGTTGCCAGCATAGCTATGTCGGCAGGGTGGAGTGGGGTGTGTTTTCCACACTCCTAACTTGTTTAGCTATGCCAGCAAAACGTTGCAGCATGACCAGATGCAAGTCGGTCACCGGTCTGATCTGGTCTGACGTTTCCTTTGTTCCTGTGAGTTTCCTTCTTTTCACATCTACTCACAGTAAATGACTGCTGTTGATTAAAATCCACCTCCATTATATTTTGGTATTTTATGAATCTCAAAAGCTGTTAGTTGTGAGCAAATGCTAGAGTTATACAGCCTATTGCTATATTGAAACAAAATACTGGAATGGGCATTGCCTTTCTAGAACATTAGAGTCTGGAAAAACAAGTGCTAAAGGCCTAGAAAATTCAGTAATAAACCTAAATTTACAAGATAATAGCAGAGGTTAAAGCAGCGACAAATCACTGTTTAGAATCAGAAATGTATGCTTGGGACAGATAGTAAAATGAGTGTTCTGTGGCGCACACCTTCAGTACTCAACAGTTGCTATGCCCTTCTTTGCCTGTAAAGAAGTATGGCTACCTTCCATACTTCCACAAGTTTGGGTTTCTTGCAGGTTTAAATCTTGACTCTGAATTTCCTGGGATTCTAAATCTGATCATGAAACGTGCTATACACTCAGACCAATTATTCTTGCCTGCGACCTTAACTTCACCTTAGTGAAGATTTTGGTGAGGGGAATAAAGGAACTAGTTTTGGCCACCTTATGTGGCCTCCATGAAAACTCTACTTATAAAATAGCAATTTGAGGAAGCTATCACCGTTGAGAGAGGCATGCTTGTTCTTTATTTGATTAGCTGCAGAGCAAATTTGAGATCATTAGATTTTTATTTTATTTAGCACAATTCCAGCTTGATAGTTATCTGACCAGAGAAGTGTCTTCCTGGCTGGGGAGAAACCAAATTCAGGGTCTGCACAAAGACAGATTCAGTGTGCAGTGTCCTCTCCATTGTCTGAATAGCAGGGGGGGACGTGGATTTTATTTGGATAATTGGGAGTTTGGATAATCAAGAGGGCAGGAATCATTCAGCAACGGGGTGCTCTCCCCAAGAGCTTGTCCCTGTCTTCCTTGCAGTCCTTGCCGGGGGTCTCTGCTCTATTATCTGCACCGCTGCATTGTTCAAATCCCTTCCTCGTCTCCCAAGTATCTCATGCTGGAGGACAAGGAAGGGATTTGGATAACGCAGAGGTTCGGATAATAGGGTTTCGGATAAACGGGAGCATATTGTAAGTGATTCTGAGCAAATGCATTTAGATTTTCTGTAATGTCTTATTGGAAGGCCACTTTGCAGATGGGGCTTTGTCCCTGAGCGGTCTCATATTGCGCATTCTCTTCAGCTGAACATCTTTCTCTCGTGGTCTCAAAGCTAGAAATGTATAGTCTGAGCACCCAGTACTCGGTTTTGCACAGGGTAAATCAGAATTAGCGTTCAAAGCGTTACTTCTAACATTTGTGCCCCCTTGTAGGTCTCTCCATAGGGGTGAGTGTAATACCTTAAAACCACCCTAAAACATCTAGCAAATCCTTTCGCACACCACGAGCCCAAGAATGGGCATTTAAGGGTTTCCATACTATATAAAGCAATGTAATACTGTGGCTAGGAGAGCAGAAGAAAGGTAACAGTTTGGTCTCCAAAGTTGTAAACAGTGCCTGAAGACGACCATGTAGGGCTATATTCTGTTTTCTGCTCTCTGTCTACAACGTTAACCAACTTAATGTACATACCTTTGGATACTGATGCCTGTCTCTTGGCAAGCCAGAGGACTTGCTAGACAAATACCTGTCAGGGATGATCTAGAAAACTCTAGATAATACTTAGTCCTGCCATGAGTGCAGGGGACTCACTAGATGACTTCTCGAGGTCCCTTCCAGCCCTACAGTTCTATGACTCTATTTCAGAATTTCCTTCCTCCAGAAGCTTTGATGTTTTACATTTCGCTGCCTGATGGATTAGCTCCTTAATGTACATAGTTATTTTAGTCTGAGTTTGATTAAGTTCCCTATTAGAAGTATAACCAGGGGCCACCATTGCTCACCTGGCAAGTACTTTCAAACGTAACTATATTATCCTTCTGTTCAATGCACACTGGCAGGGAGGGCTGAACGAATGCTTCTGGAGATGGAGTTAGCCACAAAAGGGATGCTAGCAACGCAACTTCCTGGCCCTTATCTGCCAATAATCAGAGGGGTAGCCGTGTTAGTCTGGAATTGCAGAAGTGACAAAGAGTCCTGTGGCACCTTAAAGACTAACTAGTCTCTAAGGTGCCACAGGACTCTTTGTCACTTATCTGCCAATATATCTTAACCCTGCACTAGAGAAATCACCTCTACCATGGGTTGGGGAATGGTCTTCAACTTCCGGCTCTCTGCTGAGGTCTGAGCCAATTATGATGTGGATTCCTGTCCGCTGGGAGCTGTTCTGAACCTCACGCAAGACACAGAACAGTAATTTGTTGAGCTTCAAACTGAGCATGCTCAATAACAACGGATCCCTACCCTGTGTGTGGGGTTTTACATCAATAGATCTCGAAGCTCTTTAGGAAAGAAGGCCTGTTCTATTAACTCTGGATGTCCCATTCCCTTGAGCCATCTGCTTCTCATTTTTCCCCAAGGTGAACAGGAAGCAAATTGGGTCCTGGGTAGTTGATTGCCTAAGAAAATGCTCTCCAGTTTTCTGCTTTCTCCAGGATGCAGTGGTGTCAGGAGCAGTAGAAGCACCCTAAAAATGGGTGGGGGCCCCACAGTCACCCGTGGCCCCACCCGTATGCCGCACCTCCCCGAGGCCCTACCCCCACACCTACTTTTCTCCCCAAGCCCCCGCCCTCACGTCGCCTCTTCCCCCAGAGCCCCCGCTCACTCCTCTCTGCCCCTGCCCCCTGTCGCTCGCCCTTATGGTCCTTAAAAACTGGAATGGCATATCCCCCTCCCTCTTTTAAAAGGAGCAGGAGCCTGACTTGGGCTCTGGTCCCCCCTGTTCCAGCATCCTGAGTGGTATCATATTTAAGACTTCATTTTAAAGGCAGTTTGTATTTCATACGTGCACTGACTTCAGTCATGGAGAAGCTTGTTACTTTCTATGCAGTCTCGCTGCCTTTGATGCCCTCCCGCGCGTGTTGAGGTGCAGCAGAGAATCCCAGAGTGCAAACTTTCATTGACTCATTGACTCCCCCTGACTAAGCAGCTGACCAGACCTGCTCTGCCCAGGAGCACTGATATACCTCAGTGACTGAGGGAAAACATCTGCTGTTTTCAAGTTCTTTAATCGTTACCTAATAATTTGCTTCATGTTGTTTAGTCGCTTTCCTGGTTTGCTTATTTTTGACAGAGCATCCTTGTTAGTAGAAGGGGGAGCTTTCTCACATGCTAATGTAAACAACGCTGACCTTCTGCCTCTCCAACATTTCTGATCTGAACATTTCTCTTCCATTTTCCTCCAAACTCAGCACACTAGTGGTAAGAGGGTTAATTCATAGCACCCACATTTGCAATGATTTAGTTCTTGTCAGTCAGGGTTAGCACTATGAAGAGGTCAGCTGCTTCAAATAAAGCAAGCATCCATCCCAAATCTCAAAACTGAGGGGGACTCAACTGTTTTTCAAGTACATTTTGTTCTGAAAAGTACCAGTATAAAAATGGCACAACTTAGCAGACATGCTTTTGCATGTAGTGGGTCAAATGGTCTCACTGTTTTTCCTCCTGCTGGCTATGCACTTCGGGCAAGTGAGCAAGACTCTCTTGCTCTTTGTGCATCGTCAAGAGAATGGTTTGTTGAGTTCCAACTGTCCACACTTATGCAGAATCATGGAGAGCAGAATTTGACAGTGCTGTATGTTGGAAACCTTTATTACTGGTCGTGAGGCATGAGAAGGAAGGAACTCAGGTTGACTCTGAACCCTTGCACCGTTTGCAGGAGCTGGCAGTGGGGGGAAGAAGGTCAAACGACTTGTTTACGTGCAAACCGAGCTCTTCTCATACTCAGTCACAAAGAGACAAAGAACATCGAAGCCCACAAAGTGGTTTATTTTTTTAGAGAGAGACTTTTCAGAGCAGTGCCATGTTCAGAGCATTCTGCCCCTCTCTGACAACCCCAATGAGACTCCTGCCTTTTGACATCGATGTCTAAAACATTTCATTTCAAAAACCAATTAAGGTTTCTAAGTGGCAACAGGGTATTTAGCAAACACCTCATTTATAAAAACCCTAGCACTTAAAAGGAAGGAAATGAGTAGTTAAGGGCATCATAAATCTTGTGCTGCCCACATAATAAACATAAACACATAATTCACATCCAGTTCAAAAACATGCATCTTTCACCTCAACACTAAAATCTGAACTCTCATCCTTGGATTGTTTATAGATAGATAGATAGGTAGACAGGTAGACAGATAGATAGATAGATACTTTGCGTGAAGATCAGAATCCAAAACTTTAGGGGTTTATACAAACCAGTCCCCAGCTGTGGGGTCTTTAGGAAGAGAGCACCTCAGCCTTGTTCCCTAATTTGTGTTTTGTAAATGGTTGACTAAAAGCAAATAGGCAAAGAGGTGGCTGTAACCACTTCTGCCTATTACAATGCCTTGATTAAACCCCAGGCAAGCTCTGTGTTTACCAAATCTCTTATTTAGAGCTAGAAAGAAAAACAAGCAACAGTAGAAATATTTATAGCCAAAATTAAATTGTAGACATGGCTAGGGTTGCCGGTTTTGGTTGGCCGGATTCCTGGAGGTTTCATCACATGGCATAATCTTTAATTCAATGTGAATCTTCAATTCCTGGGGACTCCAGGACAATCCTGGAGGGTTGGCAACCCTAGACGTGGAGAATGCCATTGGCCCAGTAGCACAGGAACAAGCCTCAGTCATAGTGGCAGGTTTTTTGCCTTGATATTTTGCAGGGGGGATTGAGGGAGTGGGTCTGACAAACATGGGAAGCTTTGGCAACAGCTAAAAGATTTTGATGCAGAGGAGAGCACATGAGGGTGTTGTTAAGGTTGCCACTGGGAACAGTCTAGCTTCTTCCACATGTTTAGAAAGCATCACTGCCCAGCGTTGACTGTTGTTCCCGTTCCGTTCTAAACTAGATGGAAATAAGATATTTGTTGGCCCAATCACCTAATCCAAGGCCCAGGCCAAATCTCCTTGAAGACAAAACTTCCCTTGATATCAGAGGGGGTAGGATCAAGCCCGACGGTGAGATACAGCCCTGTGTAGAAAAGGCCAGCACAGGGCCTGCACACCACTTAGGACTGTATTTTTAAAGGTATTTAGGCAACCAAAGATGCAGATAGGTGCCTAGTGGGATTTTCAAAGGTGCCTGTCTTCAACTTTAGGTGACTCAATATCTGTAAAAATCTGGCCCTTAGTGTGCTTTTTTTGAGGACTTTATTGGTGCACAGTGTGACAGGTTCCTCCCGGGGTACCGCCTGGAATTGCCAGAAGCTGGGAATGGCGACAGGGGGTGGATCACTTGTTGATTCCCTGTTCATTCCCTCTGGGGCACCTGGCATTGGTCATTGTCAGAAGATAGGACAATGGGCTACATGGACCTTTGGTCTGACCCAGTGTGGTCGTTCTTATGTAATCCCTGCTACCCAGGAGTTGCTCTCGATCCCAGCCTTATCCAGCAACAACATCTGAAGCAAGTGAGCCATAAAACCAAAGTCACATCAGTATCATCCAATAGCGAGCAGGTTCCAGCTGGAGTTGCGGTGCTCGAACACTGCAAACAGCAACACTGGCCTTTGTGCAGCCCAGAACGGCGCACCCATTTGTGGAAGAAGCTTGCACCCAGATCTCTTCGACATCCAGCTAAATACATCTGTGAGACTTATAACCACTCCACTGTCCTGGCTTCCAGTCCTTGCAAACATTTCTTCCTCCAGCCATCCAGCTAGAGGTGGTTATGTTGTGCAAGTATAAGAAAACTCTCTCTGAGCAAACGCTCTTACTCCATGACAGCCTTGTTCACTTGCCTTACATCCCACTGACCATTCTGAACAGCTGGAGAAGCTCTTACATCATCCAGAAAACACCTGGCAGATACAGTGGACAGGCTCTGATATAAACAACAAGCCCCTCATAGATAATCCCACTATCAAACCACCTGGTGTCTTGCTCTGCCAATGACCGTGGATGACCGTTAACTGTATTAGGACGTTGCATGCGCACGCAGAGAATCAAGAATTGGCCACAGTGGGAATGCCGAGACCTCCAAACAATCAAACACATTATGAACAAATGCCCCAGAGTGCAAAGTTGCATTGGGCATCTCCTGAAGCCCTCCAATGGATTTCACACTTTTCTAATAACTTGTAAATGTTGTGGTTTCCATATGAAAAAAGAAGAATGAAAGGGACTATGTTTAAATGTGATCGAATCCAGCCAATAAGGCCTAAGCTTCACTTATAATACAGGGTATCATGGCATATCCCCTCTTGAAACCACTAGCCACCTATGTTCTGTATTCCCCTCACATCTCAGTTGTTATTAAAAGCCGCTCCCTCCATCTTAGAATGACAGAGCTGAATTAGCTGTCTGCTCTCTCTGCCTGTGGAATGCTGTAAACCTTATCTCTGTTTGATTAAACTGAATTCATTCTGAAAGATGCAGTAATTAATTTGCTTCTCCCACCAGCTAACATCAGCTTGGGTGTATTGCGATGGCCAGGCCCAGCAATGCAAACCAGGACACCGGCTAATATGCTAATTTGTGTTAGTTCAAATATTGTCACTGCTTCGAGTTGCCTGAAATAAAATTCTTTGGATCAGTAACTATAGTGAAGTTCTTATTTTTCATTAGGGGCTTGATCCAGAACTCGTTGACATGAGTGGGAAAACTCCCATTGACTGCACAGGGCATTGGATCAGAGCTTAAAGGGCAATTATTGCTGTTCCTTTTTTCCAGCATCATCAGCTATACCAAAGGAATACCAAACTTCTTAATTTATAAATTAATTTATTTAGTATCTTTCAAATGAGAAACTCAAAGCTCTCTGCAAATAATAAAGAACTGACCCTTCACAGCGTCCCTATGGATGTTATCTCCTTTTAACGCACAAGTAACCTGAGGTACAGAAAGATGAAGGCCCAACTCTTCAAAAGCGGCATCTAATTTTGGGTGCCCCCATTTCTGGGTGTCCAGCATGAGATGCCTACTACCGAGCACCCGCAGTTCCTGCTGACTTCAGCTGGAGCCCAGGCCATCGACAATTTGAAGTAGCCAATATTAGAGGCTGTTTTTAAAATGTAGGAGTGGAAAGGGAACTTTGTTGCTTTACACCCATGGGGGCCAATTTTAATGTGGACGTCCACTAGGAAGACAGCCAGAAGGAGGAAGATGAGTCACTCTTGGTCAATTTGTTCAGCTCCTCTGAAAATTTTGGTCACGTGTCCAGATCAAAGCCCTGACTTCCAAGCTTCTGCTTTAACCATTAGACACACTGCCTCAGACATCTCAGAGAAGCTATCCACCTGCAATCACACACGCAGTAGCGTCACTGCCTGCACCACCAAGCACTCAGCAGAATGTCGTAAGAGCCTTTAATAACTTGCCCTTCCTGCCATCCCTGTCTCTCACTCAGTTAAATGCACACGGTCTCTCCCATTAAGCAGGCCCTTGAGTTTCCATTGCACATTTCTTGACGTCAGATACCAACGCAGCAAGGAGACCCCCTTCCAAGATTCTTGCTCTGAACAGGAAAATATGAACGAGTCACTTGAGAAAGTACGGTGGGGAGGTTTGAGTGAAATGTTGTTTAGGCTTTGAATAACAAGCACCTCTTTTCTTTGGGAAATAAAACATTTCTATTAGAAAGTGAAAATATGGCTCCGAAGAGAGACTGTGACAGAGACTGCGTTTTTAATAGGTCAATAGGAAAAGGATCATGAATACAAATGATACATCTGCTTCATTGCCTGTCAGCATTCGCACTCTCAGGTGGCCCATAATAACCTTGCAGTCACGGAAAGTAGAATAGGATTGAAATTTCTGAGGCTTGAGCATACTAGTGCTATTTCTCTTATTTTTAAAAAAAGAAATAGCTCTGATACAGTTGGCGTCACTCTCTGCTGCTGCTGTTTGGAGAGTTTAATTCGTAAGCAACAACTAACCTCCCAGTTAAGCCTCCCAGCTCCTCCTGGTAGATAGCCATCCTCCCCCGTCCAACAGTGGAAACTGAACTGCAGAGAAGTTGGTTTGCCCACCAGCACTCCTGGGCCTCGAGGTGACAAAGTCTGGGAAGCGTCCAGGTGTGCAGACTAGGCTGTCTCCATGGTCTGGGAACATTGCACAGCAAACGTGCTCGTTGTCAGGTGCGAAAGGAGAGAGCAGCGTGCCAGCTCTGTCCGCTGAGCACCTAATTCCAAAGGCTTCGCCCCGAGGTGCAAACCTCCCTCCTATGCCGCGTGCGTCTAGTCTAGTGGTTTCTCGTCTTTGGTGTGTTGGCCACTTGCTCATAGTCTGCGGAGACCTGGCTTTGCTGCTTGCTGTGCCACTCCTACAGGCCTCCAGGCTCTTCTCTGGGCCTGTAAGAGGAGCTAGCAACAAGGCGACTGCTCAGCTGCCTCCATTAAAGGCCACTGTTGAGTCAGTGGAAGAGGAGAGGAAAGAGTAGCTGCATTTGTTGGCCAGTGTCCCCATCAGAAGGAAAATGTCCAGAGGAGCAGGACAGAAAAGGATCCACATGGCTGGGTAGCACGTGCAGGGGAGTAAGAGGAAAAGAGTCCACATGAATGCATCAGTGCGAGTACTTGCAGACTCCCCACTTACATTCCCCCTGCCGTTTCAACTGAATGTGGTTCGCAGCTTCACTTCCTGTCCTAAATTCTGGAGTACTGTTGCTGGGCACACTTAAGCAGCTACAGCGCTGCACTCCAGAGTGAGGGCTTCTAAGGGATGAGCTTTTAGCTCAGTTTCTTTGGAAAGTGCTTTGAGATGAAACATGTTCTGTATAAAGTGGACTCAGATGCAGAAGACCTGGATTCTGTTCCTGACTCTGTGTCTGCTGGGTGACCTATGGCAGGTCACGTCCCTGCTTCATGCCTCAGTTTCCCCACCTGTAAAATAAGGATAATGATACTGTCCTCCACTGTGTGAGATCTGGGTTGTATTTGTATTATTTTGGGGGGGGTGTTTGTACAGCCCCTAGCACAATGAGGTCCTGGCCCATGACTTGTGCTCCCAGGCACTGCCCCAAAACAAAATAATACAAATACAAATAATCTTGGGCCAAATTCTGTGCTGGTGTAAATGGGGGAACTCCATGGAACTTAGTGAAGTTGCAGCCATTCGTAGCAGCATGGAATTTAGCATGGGGGTGAGGAACGCCTGCGCACACACAGATCTTTCCTTTCCACACATCCTTCCTTCTCTTCCGTTTGCAAATATTCTTTGGCCATGAATATTATCCCGACCTTTATTATCCCCCGCTGCCATATTTGGTGCTGATCTTCTCCTTAGTTATGCTATCCGCTGTGCAATGTAGCATTTCCTTTTATTTGTCCTAATCAACAGGAGGTAATTTGCAAGGAGCAACCTTTTGGTGATGGCCGATTAAGTCTTCAGACCAGAATTAATTACCAAGATCAGGTGCATCTTTCAGTGCAGTTGGTGAATGTTTATAAACACCCCACACTGACTTTTCTTCATCACACTTTCATTAGTACACCTCAAAGCCTTTGAGCAAAGCTGATCCATCAGCTGTTTATGACAGTCCTGGGCAAGACTTGAATTGGCGAGTTAGAGGTGAAATGCTTTGGATGCCATTTCCAATCCCCTGAACCTACCAGCCCCACCGAGCCTCATAACCATTATTACGATTATTATTCAGTTCTCATTAAGCACTGTGGTACATGACCTGCTATAGCCAGTCCTTGTAACTCGAGCAAAACTCCACAGTATGTATTATACTTTCTTACGGTAGCAAGAATCATAGAATATCAGGGTTGGGAGCAAACTCGGGAGGTCATCTAGTCCAACCCCCTGCTCAAAGCAGGACCAATCAGATGTGTTACAGCTGCATGTATCAGTAACCTGCAGATGTCCTGCCTCTTGGCAGGGGGTTAGACTAGATGACCCTTGCAGTTCCTTCTAACCCAAGGATTCTATGATTCCAAGGTAGCTTTGATGTAGCCAGCTCATATAATGATAGCAGTGATGTCGCGGCATTGCAGGCTAGTTGCTCAAGTCCCAGGGCGGCTTGGGCACCCCATACTGGCACAGCTTCACTAGCTCTTGTTGTTCGAGCTTGCTGCATCTCAAAGCTCACTCAGGTATGTCTACGCCAGCTACAGTCACACCTCTGACTGCAGTGTAGACATACCCTCAGATGCAGCCACCTCTGGGGAGGGGAACAAAAACCACCCAATACACAGGACAGTTGTGAGGGAAGGGGAAACTTTGACCAAGAGCTGCACGGGTTGTTACAAAAATTACTGTGAGATCTCTAATATCTACATCAGGAAGACAGAGCCCATCTCTGTAATAATAAACATCGCACAAAATTTTGAGCAGCTAAATATTTGAGTCCTTAAAATGCGCAACAGGGGAGATAATTTTCACTTTACTGAACAGGTGAGCATATCGCTGTCCCTTTGGACTGTCCACTGCAACTTAGAAATACACAAAATACTGCATGAAAATACTCTGCAGTCTTGTCAAACACAAATGAATAATGATGCCACGTAATTATTTTTCAACTAAATTGAGCCTCATATTTGTTCTATGTAGCTCTCCTTAATGAGAGCGGTTGTGCCAAGAGGAATTTGGCATGCAACTGGGAAGAGCAAGAATATTTCATTGTCTGGGACAGACTTATGTGGTCTTGTGTGCCAAGTAGTTATAGTTTTATTACGTCTTTCATGCTCTTGAAGAAAACCAGTCCAATGCCCACAGCAGCTCCATGAATCTGAGGAGAAAAAATACCTACTGCAGGGGCAGCACAGCCTGGGAGCTTTTCAGTGGATCAGTCTAAGGCAACCCCTTGCACATGTACCTTTTATTCCTCCGCACGTTTACACGCACGACTTAACACCGGCATCTTGAATCAGGCACTTTCCATGCAACCTCCCTCTTCTGCTCAGCTCGCTTTCTGAGCTTCCCCTTGCTTCCTGTTGTTTCTACTTATACCCTCCCAAATGCATCGGTCGCCCAGGAATTACCACCCCACTGCTCACAGTCCCCCAACAGAAAGTGTTTCATTGCTCGCAGCTAAGCCTGCAGCCATCTTCATCCTGCAGCACTGGCCCTGATCAGGGGGCTGCTACTAACAGTCTGTCTCATGCACGAAGCAGCAGGTGCCTAGTCCCTCGCTCCCCAGTCTGGGAGCTAGTATATCATGTTGCTGTCTCCGTGGTTTGGGCTTTGGAGGTGACCGCGCTCACGTGATCCCGAGGAAGGAATGCCACAACCCTGGGCGGGTGGAAGTGCCAGTGGAGTGGAAGGTAATGAGCATATGGCTGTTGGGAAGGTCCGTGCAGGTCTGCTTTCCCTACAGGTCAGCAGTGGGTTTTGCCTTCTTCTCTTTACTTCCCTGGTTATCATAAAACGTTCAGATCATTGCATTGGCTCCTAGTCAGAAGTGTATTAAGGTTTCCTGGGACCCTGGGCTAGAGCAAGTGGGGGCCCCTTGCCACCCCTTCTGCCTGCGGCCCACCTCCATTTTGCCCCTTTCCACCCCTTCCCCGGGGCCTGTCCTGTTCCACCCAGGACCCCAAGACCAAATCAGCCAGCTTAGGCACCTACCCCGAGAATGAGTTAGAGACCTGCCTCTCTCCACACAAAATGC
This sequence comes from Dermatemys mawii, assembly GCA_007922305.1. Taxonomy (NCBI): domain Eukaryota; kingdom Metazoa; phylum Chordata; order Testudines; family Dermatemydidae; genus Dermatemys; species Dermatemys mawii. The sequence continues at coordinate 10,864,978 of ML677387.1, forward strand.
CTGGGGGTGGAGGTGGTGCCCAGCCCCCATTGTAACTTTTAGTCCCCTGATAGCATCACCTGGTTATGTGGGACAGATTTTAGAAAGGCTTTTGATATGGTCACACGTGACATTCTCATACACAACCTAGGGAAATGTGGTCTAGATGAAATTACTATAAGCTGAGGACACAACTGGTTGAAAGACCATATTTTAGTATCAACGGTTTGCTGTCAGACTAAGAGGGTGTGTCAAGTGGGTCCCACGGGGTCAGTCCTGGATCCAGTACTACTCAATCTTTTCATTAATAACTTGCATAATAGAGCAGAGAGTATGCTTATAAAATTTGCAGATGAAACCAAGCTGGGAGGGGCTGCTACCACCTTGGAGGACAGGATTAGAATACAGAACAAATTTGACAAATTGGAGAATTGATTTGAAATCAACAAGATGAAATTCAGTCAAGAAAAATGCAAAGTACTGTACTGAGGCAGGAAAAGTCAAATGCACAACTACAAAATGGGGAAAACTGGCTAGGTGATAGTACTAGTGAAAAGGTTCTGCAGGTAATAGTGGATGACAAATTTAATGAGAGTCAACAATGTGATGTGAAAAAGATTAAAATTATTCTAGAGCACATTAATAGGAGTGTCGTCTGTGAGACCCAAGAGGAAAGATATGGCAAATTAGAGAGAATCCAGAGAAGAGCAACAAAAATGATAAAAGATTTTAAAAACCTGACCTATGAGGAATGGTTGCAAAGCTTCTTTAGTCTTGAGAAAAAAAGACTGGGGGTGGGCGGATGGACCTGATAACAGTCTTCAAATATATTAAGGGCTGTTATAAAGAGGATGGAGATCAGTTCTCCTTGTCCACTGATGGTAGGACAAGAAGTTATGGGTATAATCTGCAGCAAGGGAGATTGACGTTAGATAATAGGGAAAACAGTCAAATTCTATGGGTGGTTAAACTCTGGAACTGGCTTCTGAAGGAGGTGGTGGAATCCCTGTCACTGAAGGTTTTAAAGAGCAGGTTGGACAAACACCTGACAGATATGCTCTAGGTTTACTTGGTCCTGCCTCAGCGCAGTGGTTGGACTTGATGACTTCTCAAGGTCCCTTCCAGCCGGACATTTCTATGATTCGATTATATTCTAAGGTGGGCTCCTTCAGTCTCTCCTGGTAGTTTAACAGACAGGAGCCTGAATTCCTCTGCTGATTCCAGGACAGCATGGTCTAATGGACTTAAGTACAGGAGTGGAAGTCAGGAACATGTGAGTTCTCATCCTGGTTTTGCCACTGAAGTATCATATGCCCTTGAGCAAATCACTTAAGCTCTTGCTAAGGACAACCTGGCCCTTAGTTTACACAGTGATGGACACACTGATATAAGAACCTGCATAGATCTAACAAGTGGCATTAGGTTTTTGAAATGCAAGTCTTAAACCTTTTTCTTAGTGGGCTCAGGAGAACACTGCCTACTGATTTAGAGCATGATGTTCCTTTTGTTTGTGACCTGAGTTTGCAGTTGTGCCAGCTATGCGCAGAGCAGCAGTAATGAATACGTGATGAAATAAAGTGTTTTGAATTTCTAAGCTGGCTGTGAGATTCCATCAACCAGAAGTCTATCCGCTTTGCTTATTTCTTTCCGCTTCAATTCTATGGCATAAGAATCAGTTGAACTTTGGAAGTTCTATATATTCCATTGCACAATTTCTGGGTTGTAAATAGTGTCGGAGGTTAACGTATTCCACGCGCCTTTAGTCATGCATGATTCTTGAAAGCGTAACATGAGGACACTTTACCATCTGTTTTAGTAATGAATTGTTTTCAAGGCCACAGGGTGCAAAACAAACTTACTAGAAGATCATTTGATCTGCAAGATATGTTGAGTTCAAGCCATCTGGAGAGCTAAGTGATGTGAAGTGTTTTGACGAGTCTAATGTTCATTTTTCTTTCCATTTCTGTGGTTTTATTTTCTAACAAACAGTACTAATAAAACCTTAGTATTTCATTTGTATCAGAGTGGCCAAACCATGGCTCGCGAGCCACTTGCATCTCTTTTACGATTAGTGCAGCTCGTGGAACCCTCTACACCGCCCCATTCTCCACCAACCACACTGGGGGTGGGGAGCTCAGGACCTATGCCTTGCAGTGGTGTGGTGGGGTAGGGTCTTCTATCGAGTGGAGGGAGGATTCTCGGGGCTTCAGCCCCATGGAGCACGCGTGCTGCGGCTTGGGATTTCAGCAGGAGCAGGGCCAACCCCCTGCAGCTGCCTCCTGCAGGGCTGAAGCCCCAAGCCTCAGCATAAGAGCAACTATAGTGGATCAGACCAAAGGTCCATCTAGCCCAGTATCCTGTCTGCCAACAGTGGCCAATGCCGGGTGCCCCAGAGGGAATGAACAGAGCAGGGAATCATCAAGTGATCCATCCCCTGTCGCCCTTTCCCAGCTTCTGGCAAAGTATCATACAGTGTGCCCCAGCTGTCAAACTTCTGAAGATTGACAGGTATGCGGCTTGGAGAGTCAGTAAGTTTGGCCACCCCTGATTTATATAATACCTTTCGAACAGAAAAATCCCTAATAATAATACTTCTAAGATTGGGCATGTGACGGATCCAACAATAATTGTTCCGTTGATCCAAATATTGTCAAAAGATGGTCAAATATTTTAAAGCACTAATTTATTTGAACAGTGACCACAGAAACAAATCAGTAACAAAACCTTGGGACACTCTTACTGGAATATTTGACTGCCAGCTGACATTTGACTGGTCGATTGACCGGCTTGGAAAGCCTAACTTTGTTCTCTGTAGCACCTCTCTAAGGATGATGATAACACTGTTCAATGCCAGCAATGTGCTCCGTTGTATAAAAACAGGAAACACTGGGATGGCCCCTGTCCCAAAGAACTTCCACTATAAGATAGCCATAAAATAGACAGGAAGCTCGGCAAAGGCCCGAGAATAGAATGACTGGAACTCTTAAAACAATTATTGTACTTTTAATTATCAAAGGATGTGCTTGTAATGTGAGGTTGATCCTGGTCTCTGCTATTTAGCCTCCCAGCTCCCTTACTATTATAACCTGTGAATAAGGGACGATCCCTGCACGTACTAGATGACTGCTGCTTACGCTGAGCCATTGCATTGAAGGCCTTTGTTGTTATAGCTTTAGATTGGATAGCGTCATGTACTCACATGGACCTATGCCTTGCAGCGGTGTGGTGGGGCAGGGTCTTCTTCCATACCAACTATGTGTATTGCATGAGAAACCGTGTCATATGTGCTGGGTGTCTCACAAACAGATCCCATCACTGGGCGAGTCATTCTAATGATCAGTTTGAATAAAAGATATTGCATAGCGTGCTATTCATAAGATAATGCAACAGGAATGGATGGCTGAAACCCGGCCCGTCAAAGAGCATGCTGTAGGGGAACGTGCGGTGCTATGGGCCCTAAATTGATCTTAGCCTTCTCTTATTTCTGTGATCGATTGAACAACTGTAAAGTAAAACTAGACATGGGTAGGCTTCATCGGTATTAGTGTTCCATGGGAACGGCAAAATTGTTAGTCTGCCTCAGAGGCCAAGTCAACTTCAAGCATACTTTTCAGATCACCTACACGGACCGTTAGCATGAATGGCAGAGCTTCTCTTTTTTCCCCCCAAAGACACATTCACAGATCCGATGTTGTTAAGGTTTATCTGTTCACTGGAGACCACTGATTTCATTAGCTATTTCCCCATAGTCAATTTGCTGTTAAGTCTCTCTGCAAATTGTGTAGCCTTTTGTTGGCAAAACTGTTGTATAATTTAAAGTGCATTACACCCATGCCTGTTTATCCCCATTTGTCTCTTCCTTTTAACTTTCTCAGTTTCCAGACAATTTCATAGATTGATTAGGACCCAAATAAATCATTAGTATAATTTTTCAGCTCTAAGAACAATATGCCACAATAATGTGTTAGACTCAAATTAATAAATGTGGCAGATGCAGTTTGGTTACTTCCTGATTTACGCTTCAATGTCCTTTAAACAATGGTAGAAGAAAACAGGTTTGCTAATAGCATTTGCAAAATGATAGGGAAAGCCCTGCGGACTTCAAATTAGGTTATCTTAAACCATAGGATTATATAGCTTTAATCTTACACGAAGCTTCTACACCCTGGAATGAAGTTAATTGCTTGGGAGATTAAACTCCATGTAACTTAGTAACATACTCTTCTTAATGCATTCCCCGGTTGGTATGTGTATTCTTTCTGCAATGTATCTCAGTGCAGTTTTGGTCATTCAGAACTTAAAAAACAATTTATCATGTACAGAGGCCTATATAGAGGCCAAGTCAACCCCTTCCTCCCACCACAAACTTCGGAAAAGTTCAGTTCAGTTCAAAACATTGTGTTCCTATCCATGCCCTAGACTCATTGCCTTGTGTGTTCCCCTCACATTACTCTAATAGCTGCACAGTAGTATATCATGGTAGTGACCTGCTCTTGGATGCTAGAACTGCATACACCGGGAAAGGTCTCGAGCGATTGCCCTCGCTCCTTTGTTTCAAACATCCAACCATGTGGCAGCAGGGTCTGCATGGCAACTTAGAGCTGGTCTGCTGGTTATACTGCCAGTGCGATTTTCAAACATAAATACCCAACCAGTGCACTGGAATTCTCACTCGGCACTTGCATGTGTCAGTGCCTGTTTAATGTGATTTGAGCATCTAAATGTGGATCCCATTGTTCTTAAGGCACTTGTATTTCCAAATTGAGCCCATCTGGCTCAAAACAATGAATCACAGGCAAAAGCTATTTAGCCTTCTGAGAGAAGGCTTCACTGCTTACAGAGCAGTTCCTAGTCTCTTCTGTTTCACAGCAAGATGTTTGAAATTGAATTGTTTCTAGCCAGGAGCATAGATCTAGAAGAACTAAAAGAGACACGAGGTTCCAGAGCAAAAGATAATGAACGAGGGGTGTCTACTGTGATTGGGTTTCCAGTTTTGCAAACCCAGGAATTTGGACAATGTTCAGATTAGCCTCTCAACTTTAGAATGCTTATCCAAACCAAGCCTAAGCATCTGAGGTATGCCCATCAGTTATAGAAGCATAGAATCTCAGGGTTGGAAGGGACCTCAGGAGATCATCTAGTCCAACCCGCTGCTCGAAGCAGGACCAATCCCCAACTAAATCATCATTATTGTTCATCGTGGTCTGTCATTCCACTGTTCTTGGATTCATAACACCATATTCAGCCGACATGTCAGTGGGCCTTCTCTACTGAAGTCAATGCAGTTGTGCCCACGGGCACCAGAGATTGAAACTGGCCCAAAATGTTTTTCTTCCAAGAAAACTGCAGTCCTCCAAAATCTGAGAAATTGAGGGGTTAATACCAAATAAGCCACTTGCCTGATTTTGCTGGAACGCCTAATGTTCCAAATGAGCCCAGGAAACCTCTGATTATTACTATTATCATCATCATCTGTTCTGCAAATAGTGTCTTGTACCTGTTTTTACCCTAATAAATTATCTCCCTAGCATTTTGCTCATAATCACCGCTATTGTGCCGTTCATAAGGAAATGTCAGGTGAACGCAAAGTGACACTTTAAATCTTGTGCTAATGAAATAGTTTTTTAGACCGAAATGCTTTATTATTTTGTTTCTCTGCATGGCAGCATATAAATAACACACCGAACCACCTCTTTCCTTCTGGAATGATAAAGCTTTTATCAAAAAATCCAGTAATTTGCCACTATTCCCATAATGTGCACTGTGGCTGTACAATACTGTGATTTGAGACCTAGCTGTAATCTGGTTAGCAAGGTACTAGTGTTGTAATTAATGAGATAAAGCCATTTATGAGTGTGATATAAATGAGGCCATTATTCTAGCTGAGACTTTAATGGGAACTTGGTTTTGTAATTTTGTATTAGACGGTTTGCATTGTTTCTTCATTTGTTGTGTGGGGGTTACCAGAGAAACTGAGCAGAGAGCCGAAAGATTAAGGGCATTCTTTGGAGCAGAGGGATGGTCCAGGAGTTAGGGCCCTAGCCTGTGACTTGGGAGACCAGCGTTCAAGCATGTGTCCTACTAAAGGTTTTGTGTGTTATGCTGGTCCCTTCATTTATTCTCTCCCCTGTACAAAGAGCAGTTCTATTGTCCCCACCCTCAGAGGGGTGCATGAGAATAAATATGTAAAATATTGTGCAACAATGGGGGACATATATGTACCTAAAACAGATCAACTCTGAGAGACTCTGTGTATCAAGGCTGGACCTTAAACCCGAAAGATTGGAGAAATTAGTGGCTCAGAAGAACCTAGAGCCCACACATCACGCCACAATTAATGGGAGCTGAAAATCAGGCTACAGCTAACTCGGGAGGTTGCTAACTAAGGGATGCAAATCCAGTTCTGATCTACCTCACTCATTCCTATCCATCCCAGATTAGCAGCAAAGACACGGCTCTCGTTTGATCCACATGAAATGGCTGGTGCCTCAGTTCCATTTCTAATCAATGGGACTTGTCTCTCCATGGGCAATCTGAGCAGGGAGCCCAAACACTGAATGGACCATTGAAATGGAACCTTTTCTCTAGAGCCAGAATAACACACGCGAGCAGGCCATTGTGAAGGAAGGTATGCTGCCACTGCTTGTGCTGCTAATCAAGAGAGAACTTCACTCTTCAGGGATCCAGGTTCCATAATTTGCATTCATCCAAGAATCGCAAAGAAGTCCTTTTCAAGCATCAACCATGTATTCCTGCTAACACTCCAGCCTGTCTTCTCTGTACAGATGGGCAAACTGAGGCAGGGAGTGGAGAAACGACTTGTCCTAGGTCACCCAGCAGGATAATATCAACGTCAGGATTGGAACCAGGGAGCTTCTGGTTCCTGTTTATGTGCATAGTCCACTCAGAGCCAAGTTAGTCAAACCTCATACTTCAGAGCATGATTTGATACCATGCAGGGGTTAAGAGGAGATTTGATTCTCCTATACATAGTGTCACACAATTGACTAGATGCATTACGCTATATTGGCTTTTTGCCTTTCTCAGCAGTATTTAATATTGGACTTTGCTGGAAGCAAGATCCCAGACCTCATGGTCTGAGCCAGTTTGGTGAATTTATTCACTCAAATGGACAATAACATCGACTCAAATAATGCTGATATTTTTGCTTTGATGGCTTTGTTTGGCTGCGTAAATAATGAAAATCAGAAATTACTGCACCTTCTTATCTCCATTTGGAAAAGCCATAGGAGACTGACTGGCTTAAATCCTTAGAGTTGAAATGTCACAGATTCCTTGGATATGTTACACCTCCTCTCTTGCGCCTATAAGAGCCTGACTGTCTTGTGCTGCCACCACTGTGCCCAGGCCGCAAGTCTGTGCATGTCATGTAAACCAAGTAGGCATTTAGGAATGTCACAGCAGATAAGGGGAATCAGTCTTTTGAGTGACTGAGGGAGAAATTGGAAAAGGCCAAGAGAGATGTTCACCAAATTAAATCAAATTCTTGTCCCTTTTAATGCACCTTCACCTAGTGAAGCAGTAATGATGTTATTTAGCACTGAAGGATCCCAACCTATGTTAGATACTGTATGTATATCGGGCTCACTTACCTACCACTAAAATGCAGCCAACTTTACCGTCATACACATTGGCTGCTATGCACGAATAGCTTTACCTGGCTCATTTTAAGAGCAGTTTCTCCACCTGAAACTCCATGGGAAATTCAAGGATGCAAAATGGAATGAGCCGTACTGGAACTTGACTAGGACATGAGGATTAACACACCTCCTCTAGGAAAAGTGTCAGGGGGAATAACTTTCAGAGCATGTTTAAAAGACTGCACCAGTAGCAGCACAGCTGTGCTGGGACATTCAGTACAGACTTAGAGATGAATAGTACCACCTACATCTCTTCCTGCAGCATCTTCGTTTCCCCTGGACATCTCCCATCCAAGTTCTGATTAGGCTCAGTCCTGCCTAGCATGAGACCTGAGGATTTATTAACATGGCCAGGTTTAAAAAAACGTTCACATAAAAAGTTCTTGTATTTAAGGAACTGCGTAAAAAGTTGACATCACTAAATCTAATCCCTTTCAAATGAATGTTTCTTGCAGGTACTTGGTCTCGTTATGGCCTGGTTATATTGGCGAAAGCTTGACGACATATACTACAGATCGGACACTGTTGATTTCAAGACATTTGAGATGATAGACTTCAAAGCAGTGGACTTCACAGGTGCTGGCTGGTGCTTGTGTTTCCCCAGAGAAGGAGGCTACGTTCCTGTCAATGTCACAGGGGATGAAGATTGTGAAGAGGCTGTCAGTCAATGTAAAGTGTGAAGGGGTACCCATATCCTCAGTGTGGCAGTTTAGAGCACAGCACACCTGAAGGCACAGACTAGAGAATGTGTGATAGACCTTAAGTAGGGAAATAACTAGACATCACACCCAGTGATGCTTCATCCTCAAATTCATGGGATATCCTAGCAGGAATTCTAAAATAACTTTACATGGATACATGAGTAAGAATCAACACACCCTGAAGGCACACAAAAGCTCCGTAGTTTACATGCACTGTCTCGGCGACTCCAAGGATTTGTATATACAGTATCTCCTTTTTACGAAATAAACATAACTTTTTAAAAAAATCTTGCTTGTTTCTGATCCATACTTTTCGTTTCTAGAAACTGTGTGGAATTGGTAGAAAACACTACAGTTAGCTATGGAATAATGAGTTTTAATATCCTGAGTTAGTCACAAAGAAAAGAAGGCCAGTCTGCAAAGAGATTGTCATTGTAACTACCATCTCTTGCAAAGATGTCTTCTGAATAGCCTGTTCTTGCCTGCACAATGTTTGATATTATTATTGCGATACAATTCTTAATTTCAGCTCTCTCTCTTGACTTACCACTAAAGCTGCGTAAGGGTCAAATCTTGTGCCCTTCTCCACGGCAGTGGGAAGCTATGGCCCAGTGGAACTGAAGTGGTTCTGCGCCTGAAAGAGATCATGGGCAGGAGGTTGTTTGGCTTTATTGGAAATCCAGGCTAACTTCTGCATCACCTGAGGACCACAGTACTCTGCTAAGGAGGGTGGTGTTGGCTACTCTGGTAAGTGGCCTTCCTTCTGAGCCATAATGAACCAATGTCCCCCAACACGTTGCTGCCATCATGAATAGTTTTCAGGTGAGCCATACAAGTGAGATCTTGACCATTTTTGGTTATCACTGTTCCATAGCATTTTTTTCAAGTTGGTATATATGATAGGTAATGGTCACTTCAGTATCCACATTAGACAATTACATTCTCTTTCCTTACATTTTCCTTGTATTTCCAGTGAGATGTGTTAGTCTCGTCACTTCCTCTCCTTAGCAGTTTTGATGCCGCGCTCAATGATATAGCTGCTGTATTTCAGTGAAGGGTGAGGGTTCCCCTGTCTACCTGTATATAAAAGCTCTTTGGCTTCAGTCAGGATGGAAGGCACTATCTAAAGGTAAAGAGGGAGCTTTTATGGTCTCTTAGATAACTGGAATGCAGACCCACTTGTCCATAGGATATCCTGTAGCTTGCTTCATTGGAGGATGCCAATAACCGTCTTGAAAAAGAATTGACTTTTCCAGGAATACAAATCAGAATGGGGAGACAAATCTTGGGTTATTGCTACGAGTATAAGTGCTGCTGTTTAGCTAGGGGAGGTTCCCAGGGTAATGAGAATAGGTAGGGCTCTTAAACCCTCCAGAACATTACTGGTGAACAATTGCTTTAATTCTTATCCTCAGGAAGACAAAAACACCCACTGCAATATCTGTGCTTGATCTTACTGCAGTGCGATATCACTTGGTTTTCATTCATATTCATAGATTTCCAGTACAGATGGGACTGCATGTAATTGTCTTGTCTGTCCACCTGAATAACACAAGCTGTAAGATTTCCCTCCATGAATTCCAGCTGCAAATCGAACAGCTGTGCTTGAATGAGAAAATCCTCGGAACTGGATTTGAACATTTCCAGTGTTGGCGTATTCACCACGACCCTTGTTAAGTTGATCTGATGGTTCATTACTCTTGTTGCTTAAAAATTTGTTTTTTATTTCTAGTCTGAATTTGTTCAGCTTCAGATGTTATAAAATTGTCCATCTTGAAACTGACTAATAGTTACTGCCATTGTTAAATGTAGAACTTGGATTGATGCAGAAAGTAGGACCAGGAGTTAGGGGGCTAGAAATGGGATGTGGAGCCTTTCCTCTTCGGGATGCTTGTTCACCTCTATTCCCTGTTTTTTGCCAAACGTCATACTGGAATTTGACACCTATCTGACAGCCTGTGTTCAGAGTAGGTGGACGTTTTTGTAGCTGCAGAAGAGCTTCAAAATAAATCAAGTACAATGTAGCACAACGGGTAGGTGCATTATGGAAGATTTTTTTCTCCATGCTGAAGTACCCTTTTTTGGCCACTGCAGCAGGTGGGATACCAGACGCGATGCATCCAGTGTCTGATCAAGTGTAGTAATCCCATGTTTCGAATCCGCTGCAGACAGGAATTCAAAACTGCTGGGACCTGACTTTTCAGAGGTGCTGAGCACCCACTACTTCCATTGACTTCAATGGGACTTATTAGGTGCACTTTAGAAAGCCAAGCCACTTATTGTCTGCAGTTACAGCAAGATTGAGTCTGTTCTAGCTTTTCTGAGACCTTCTAAAACCTCCTTCCAGATTCTAACCCCGACCCTACTCCAGAAAAGATTTTCTTTTAAAAATTCCTTTCTTTTAACCTAGATAACCTCCTCCTATTTTAGTTTCCCTGTTTGAGATTGGAGATTTTTCTTTGCCCTCCTATGGAGGTATCTGCCTTGCTGAGCTTTTCGACAGGTCCACTGCCTCTTCTGCACCTTCCCCTACCAAGCTGTCACATCGGGAAGCCATCATCCACAAAACTTTTCTTTTTTAAACTCTGGCTTCTGAGCCTTACAATGCAGAATGCATACAGCAGGGAAGCATAAATCATTTAGCACGTAATTCACTGCTTACTTGATTTATTTATTTTAAGAAGTGACAAAGAGTCCTGTGGCACCTTAAAGACTAACTAAAAGTATTAAAACATAAGCTTTTGTGGGCTAATACCCACTTCATCGGATGCATGCCAAGTCGGTATTAGCCCACGAAAGCTTATGCTTTAATACTTTTAGTTAGTCTTTAAGATGCCACAGGACTCTTTGTCACTTCTGCAATTCCAGACTAACACGGCCACCCCTCTGATTCTATTTATTTTAAGAAACTGTTTCCATGTGTAAGCTTCAAGGTTTCAGAGGAGTCTGTAAAAAAAGCAAAAAAAACCCACCACAAAACAAAAAACCAACCTGGAGAGCAAAAGTACAATAGGAGAGGAGGAGATGGATTCTCCTTTGTCCTGGAGAAAGTAGTATTGGTTCTGCCTGAACCTTTCATGCTTCTGCCTTTCATGTTCCTCTTCAAAAGTCCTGATCTGGCAGGACGCAACTTCAGTCTAGGATTCTCATCTTCTTTTGGCATCCTAACAATTATGCTACACAAACCTGATCCAGTACCCACTTCAGTTAATTGAAAGACTGAATCTGGCCCCAGGAGGCTTAAACTTCTCCTGTCCTGTCGAAAGGAAGAGTTTCTTTCTTTCTTTCTTTCTTTCTTTCTTTCTTTCTTTCTTTCTTT
>ML677387.1:10876647-10970428 GCA_007922305.1 Dermatemys mawii
TTTCTTTCTTTCTTTCTTTCTTTCTTTCTTTCTTTCTTTCTTTCTTTCTTTCTTTCTCTCTGGAGCACAGGACATTGCAGATTCCTCATCAGGACACTTGCAGCTTTTGCCATTTTACAATGGCTGCCTGGAACCACGTGCAACATGGCATCACTGTGGATGTGAGGGCATACCAGGGCACGACTGACTGTATATCGATTGTATGTAGCACTTCAGTGGCTCTCCTGGCTGAGGACAGAAGAGGTGCGACAAGGAGACCAGAGTATGGTGAGGATGTATTCCCAGCAGAAAGTCTCAGGGGGGTGAGGTTCCCGCTGGGAAGAGCAGGGTTTTAAGGACTATATAGTGTGTAGAAAAAGGGATATGTTTGAGATTTTTGTTGGGGAATAGTTGAACTATGTTTTGGTAACAACCCAGCCTAAAGAAGGGTATTATTTAAGCAAGAGAACCTGAAATGGAGTTATTGGGGACTCTGAAAGTGGGAAACTGAGGCAGGCACCCCTGTCATGCTATGGCCTGCCACAGGAGGGTGCTCCAGGCAGAGGCCAGTTGTATGGATATTGATTTCAAAGGCCCAAAGAGCTGAAGGTATTTATAAACTCTCACACTGGCCAACATTAAACAGCGATAGGTTTTGAGGTTATTTTTAAACAGAGCGCTTGGTTTTATTCAGTTCCTTGGCAAACACCCAAAAGCATTTATTTAGATTGAAAGTTTATTGATTAAACACAAGGAAGAACATGACATTAAAACAGGCCTTTTTTATTGAAACAGTGGTTGAGTAATGATGCAAAACAAACTTCGTTAGACCTTATCAAAGTCTTTCTCCTTTTGAAGTCAAAATATTAATCTTTTTATTTTCAGAGCAACCTTTCCTTGATGAAGAAAAGCAGGTTAATTTTACTCCCAGGCCTGATGTGAAGTTTATTCACTCCTCCTGTTCTTATCAAACACGCAGACACAAGGTGGAGGAGAGACAGGATAGAAAAGATGAGTGAATTACAGCGTTTGTTGATATTTTTGGAGCATTGGATGGCTGATTAGTTACAAGTGGATGCTTTGGCTGGCAAATCAGCAACAACTACTGCTGCTTGGCCCTGGTTAGTTATGATCTGCTCAGGGCTGGGATCTAGTTGGATTCTTTCTCTTTAGAGAGGGAGCAGGTTTGGATGGATGCAACATGATTGACATCGGGATTTGATGAAAAGCCAAGAGAAAGCCTAGGAGGAAAGAAACCGAAAATAACCTCCACAAGAGTGCAGGATCTCGTATGCCTTTGCAGTGCTGGTAATTAGATACCCCCCACGGAGGACTGGGTGTCATGATAATGTGATGACTTTCAACACTTACAGGTGAAAACAAATTTTCGTTAATAGCAGCAAGGCCAGCCGGTCCTTTAGATGAGTCGAGGTGAGTTGCAGGGTCGGCAGGTCGAGCTGGGATGCCAGGTGGATGGGAGAGATGAACTGAACTGATCTTTCTTTCCAAAGTCAAAAGGGAAAAAGTGGGTGGCATAGTTCATCCCCCTCCTTATTTTCTCCACCAGTTAATAATATCCATGACACCAATTTTGGTCTATTAGCTTCCAGTTTCACATCTTCTGTTTTCACCGAGCATAATTGTAACAGTCATTGGATTATATCAACGGGGCCTTTTTGGTTTAGGCCAGTGGTTCGCAGACTTTATTGCTGTGACGGGTTCAGTGCTGAGATTACCTCAGAGCCCGATTTCCCTGCCAGCTTGGGATTCCAGAACCTGCCTTGTTGAGCCAGATGTGCTGGCCTGCTGCAGCACAGACTCAGGTTTGGTCCATGCCCACAAAGCTGCAGACTTTAACCAAAAACAGCTCAGCAGGTCGCCTCTCTCGAGCACCCAGACACCCAGCTCCCAATGGGATCCAAATCCCAAATTAATCCATTTTACTCTGTATAAAGCTAATACAGGGTAAACTCATAAATTGTCTGCCCTCTATAACACAGATAGAGAGATATATACAGATGTTTGCTCCCCCAGGTATTAATCACTTACTCTGGGTTTATCAATAAAAGAGATTTTATTAAGTATAAAAAGTAGGATTTAAATGGTTCCAAGTAATAACAGAGACAGAACAAAGTAAGTTACCAAGCAAAATAAAACGAAACACATGCGTCCAAGCCTAATACAGTAAGAAACTGATTACAGATAATAGCTCATCCTCAGAGATGTTCCAATATGCTTCTTTCACAGACTAAACTCCTTCCTAGCCTGGGCCCAATCTTTTCCCTGGGTACAGTCTTTGCTACTTCCAGCAGACATCTTAGGTGGAAACTAGGGGTTTTCTCATGGCTGAAAGCTCCTTTGTTCTGTTCCACTCTCTTTTGTAGCTTTGGCACAAGGCAGGAATCTTTTGTCTCTGGGTTCCCACCCCTCCTTCTAAATGGAAAAGCACCTTCAGCTATGCAAATGGCCTATGTGAAGTCGGCATATCTTAGGTCGACTTACGTGGCTGTCCACACAGTGGCGAGTCAACCACTGCCACTCCCCCGTCGACTCCACTTCTGCCTCTCACGGAGTTGGGCTACAGAAGTTGACGGGGAGCGCACCCAGGGATTGATTTATCGCGTCTACACTACACGATAAATCAATCCTTGGTAGATCAATCACTACCCGCCAATCCAGCTGGTAGTGTAGACATACCCTTCGCCTGTCTTCTGTGCTCCAGCGAGTATGCGTATCCTTTCGCATTCAAAGAGCCACAGTTCCCTTTCCCATTATCTGCATATCCATAAACATGTGCTCTGTTCTCAGTAGGATTCAGTTACGATCATGTAATTAGAAAGTCTTGGCTGCTCTTGATGATTTTACATAAAGACTGGCATTTAAATTGGTCTCTTTTCTTCGTCTTCTCTGAAAGAATTGGAGCAGCTGTGTTTACTCTGCTGCTGCTGAAAACAGCATTAAGAAAATATTTGGATATGTGCTTGGAACAGTGAATTATTCCAACGATGTACAGTAATGGTTAATTAGTTCTCAGTTTATTCACATGGAGTCCATGTGAGCTCTTGTTTTCCCACCACTCAAGCCCTCTAGAATAGGCTTTTTTTCCCTCTTAACATTTCTCATTGATGCAGGTCCCCCCCAATTATGGGAGCACCAGTGTTAATAGGACAGTGCTAAATAACACAGTAGATAAAGCGCTGCAGCCTTCGGCCTGCAGCCATATCTACACTAATGCTGTCACTCTGTTACCGCTGGTGGAAAAATTTGAAGAGAAAAGTCTAATGGGGATATGATCTTGAAGTGATGCATTAATGCAAATGGTGTTCTGAGTTGAGCCAAAATCTGGGTATGCACAGTAGGCTGAGAGCTGTGTTAGGTGCATGCTGATTTCTAAAGCACTTGCACCAGGTGTTTTGATCTCTACTGCTGGAATCTTCTTTCCTGGTTTAAGCAAAATTAGCTGTTGAATGTACTTTCTGATGACATGCCTGACTTTTAGCCACTATCCGTTAGATTCAAACCAATGACTCAGCGAGAAGAAAGGCTGCATCTCTCTACATCAGCTCCTTAAATATCGAGTCCTGTGATTTAATGGCATGACTTCCCAGTAAAACCTACTACATTATCATATGGGTATGCAATATTTTTGCTCCAACTTCATCTTTTGTGAACTCCCGTTTAAGCTTTATCTAACTGGATTCAATGAGGAGTGTCCACTAGAAGGGATTCAGTCACTTTAACTCACTCCTCGACCTCCGTTTAGCGTTGGCACTGCAATAAGTACAATTTTGCAGTAAAGGTATATGATGTCTACAGCTGAGGTAGCCCCGTGGCCCTACAGAATTGATGTGTTTTGCTACATTTTTAAGGTATTTTCGTCATGTTCCATTCACTCAGTTGAATATTCTGAGATTTACTGCGAAGGCCCAAAAAGGCTGCCTGACCTCTAGGGAATGAAATGCAGTCAGCAGGCTTATAATGCATTGTGTTCCTTCTCAGAATTCTCCACTGACTCTAATCTTCCCTCGCTCAGAAGACCATGGATTAACTACTAATCTCAGGTTTATCTGGAATCCAGACCAAGGGAAAACAATCCATTAATCCAGACTACTTTAAAAATAAAGAACCGAGAGAGAGCACCTTGACAATCCAATTATTCTGCTTGTTAGGTGACTTACAAAATTCAGATCCTTATCGGAAGCTGATTGGACAAAGCTGGGATAGAGATCTCCTTTGTTCTGTGGTTTTACATTGCTTTACTTTCTGGTATTGGACAAGTAGGAAACACGGACACACTTGAAAGAGCAGCATATACATTAGCTGAATTTAAAGGAACATCTAAAAATCCGTTGATGAGCGCTAGTTTGTATGAAGGAATCTTATTGTGTTGCCATCAGAGGAGTGAAGTTCTGGAACAGCCTTCCAAGGGAAGCAGTGGGGGCAAAAGATCTATTGGGCTTCAAGATTAAGCTCGATACGTTTTTGGAGGAGATGGTGTGATGGGTCGGGAAGGAATTTTCCTCTAGGGCAGATTGGCAGAGGCCCTGAAGGTTTTTCACCTTCCTCTGCAGCCTGGAACACAGGTCACTTGCTGAAGCATTCTCTGCACCTTGAAGTCTTTAAACCATGATTGGTGGACTTCAGTAGCTCAGATATAAGTGAGAGGTTTATGGCAGGAGTGGATGGGTGAGATTCTGTGGCCTGCGTTGTGCAGGAGGTCAGACTAGATGATCATAATGGTCCCTTCTGACCTTAAAGTCTATGAGTCTGTGAATCTTTCTCTAATTTTTTATATATATATATAAAAAAA
The DNA here is from genome assembly GCA_007922305.1 of Dermatemys mawii. NCBI lineage: Eukaryota > Metazoa > Chordata > Testudines > Dermatemydidae > Dermatemys > Dermatemys mawii. The sequence continues at coordinate 10,881,437 of ML677387.1, forward strand.
AAAAAAAAAAAATATATAGATAAAGGAGTAAAACAGAGATGAAAGATAGGCCTCAGATTAAAAAAAGAGTTTAGTTTTAGAGACAGTCACTGTTAAGATGATACATGTGAATATGCTGAACATAAACATCTCATGCTAGCATGTCTCATTTTGCTGATGCAGGTAAACCTCAGATTTACAAACCTCTGTTAATCCCAAAATGCCTGTGTGTCCCTATCTTGCCCGCACGCAATTGCCTGGGTCCAGAGATACAATGGTAAGGATTTTTAAAAAAGCTTGGAAAACAGTCTTCTGCAGCTTCAGGGGTCTAGCCAATCGCAATTTAATGGAGTTCAGAAATAAACTGCCCTGTGAACAACTTACCCCATAGCTGCCGCCTGCACGGTTTATTGCACCTTCCTCTAGAGCAGCTGGTTCTGGCCACTGTTGGAGACAAGATAGTGGGCTAATCCAGTAAATGGATCACTGTTCAGAGCCAGTGTTTCAGTTCTTAGTTTCCCTTCCAAATCCAGATTTTACAGTGTCCACTGGACTTTTGCATGACCAAGGTTTTTGCCTGCATTATCAGGATTCATAAATACACACAATGGTTTGAAGAGTCTGTCAGGTGGCCGTAAAGGATGCAGTGAAGTCATTCTAGACCTGATCCGAAGGCCATCAAAGCCAATGGAAAGATTTCCATTGGTTTCAATAGGTTTTGAAGCAGGCTCGTTGTAGGGTGAATTTTAGAGGCAGGAGGCTTTGCCCTCAGAAGTCTATAGCACCAGAACAATCGTATTGGCACCCATCAGCATTAGCAATGTCACTTCAGATGTGTTTATGAGGGTGTAGGGGGAATGTCCTCTCTCATTACAAACAGCGGCCATTCAGTGAGTCATAGTGGATAATCCCTGTGTAAGAAAATCATTTCTCTATCACACCTCTAAGTCAACAGGGACTCCTTGGTGTAAACACTGCACCTGATGAGACCAATGTGTCCGGTATGTTTCTCTTTCACAAATGCTTTCAGGTGGCAGCAGCCTGGAAAAGGTGCTTTTTAAAAAATCTTTCTCAATTGTTCCCTTTATTTTAGCTGTATTGTGCTGCTGCACAGAAGAGTCCCAGATCTGACCCTTGAGCTGGGTAAGGGATGACACCTGTGACAATAAGGTTTGCAAGGATTGTCTTCAGTGCCCTGGCTGGGTTCTAGTCTGGTTAGTAACATTGCCAAAAATTCTGTACCATAACAGTTGCAGAACTGGGGCTGTAGCCCATACAACAGCCCCTGATCTAGCCCCACACTTAGCGGAAGGGTGGTCCAGTGGTTAAAGCACTAATTGAGGATTTGGGTTCAAGTCCCAGCTCTGTCACTGTGTGCCTCAGTTTCCCCATCTGTTCATTGGGGATAACGGTGCCGTCCTGCCTCACAGCAGTGTTATGAGGATAAATATATTAAAGCCTGTGAGCTGCTCAGATACTATGGCAACGGGGACCATAAAAGTACCCTAGATACACAGACTGCCTCCTAAAATCATGTGTAGCCCACACTAAGTGAGAGTGGGTCTCCCTCTTCTACTAGGGGCTGGTCCACAGAGGCACAGAAGGTGTTGGGTTCAAAACCCATTTTCTATCCAACATGGCACAACCCTGGTGTTTGAACTCAGAACCTTCAGCACTAAACATATGAGCTGCTCTCCTTTACAGAAACCACATGAGACTTGTAAACCTCCGATGTGGACCAGCCATTAGAATGGGGCCAAGCAGTTTTAGGATGGGTAATGCATGTCCTCTGTTGAGGACAGCAGTCTGTGGAAGCAGAGGATGTACTATAGCGAAGGGTAAACTGAACAACAGAAAGCTGAGGGACTCCGGTGGAAAACGATGTCCCGCTGTGTAAAGTATGAGGATGGAGAGAAGTCTGTACCCACAACTGCTTCCGCAGGGAGAAAAAAGACAATATATGAGGGGGCAGAAAGAGAAGTCCAAGGAAATATTGGCGAGCTAAAGGGTAGGCCAGGAAACAATTCTGACCCTTTCACTCAGCAAGGCTGGGGAAAGGTTAGAACATTCATCACTGGAACTTTTCAAATCAGCCCGGCGTGGGCCGGGAATAACAATTGCAGGATAACTAACGAAGGCTGCAGCTTTCTGGAGTGTTCGTCTTTGCAGTTTGATGAGTAGTCAACAGTAGCAGAAGTGTTCTGAATGGAGACCAAGCCAGCTATAGCCCTCAGGATGGAGATGGCTGGTGGTAGGCACCAAACACAGAGAAATCTTCATGCAGAGAAGTCTCTTATTTCTTTTCATTCCCACCCCCCTTCACTTCACCCTAAGTGGGGGAGGAAGCTTTGCTATAATTAGGATTGCTAGCATGGTCTAGTGATTATAGTATAGAGCATGAAGTCAGGATTCTATTCCCAGCTCCACCACTGATTCAATGGTGCTGCTTAACCTCTCTGCAGCTCCAGCTATTTAACAGGGATGTTGCATTTCATTTGCTTCAGAGTGGGTTTACGAAGCTTAAGGATTGAGGGTGACATCCTGGCCCCAGTGGGAGGTTTGCCATTGACTTCAAAGAGACTGGGATTTCAGCCTGAATGTTTGCAGAAACTCCAGTGGAGCTGCTGCATACATAGATAATGTGATTCCAATGAAATCCAGCCATCTGAGCCCTTCATTCTGCCTCGCTGTGAACAAAGTATCACAATAAGCACGTTTTTCATTAATACATGGGAGCCTTAGTCACAAATCTAAAAATAATTTCTCTCCATTAGAGATGACTGAAATTTTCCAATTTCCATTTTTCAGTCACATTGTTGTTGGAATTTTTTTATTAAAAAAAATGCACCGTGCTGACATTTTGGCAGGGTTTTGTGTTTCATGTTCTCAACCAGGACATCCCAGGGAATCTTCTCCTTTTGGAGAGCTAGGGCCCACTCTGCCCATGACTGTCTTATGAAGGCCTGACTGGGGTTATTGGCTGCCCCAGATGGCTGATTAGTAAATGAGCACTTGGACCTAACAAAGGTTCCCCAAGCTCAGTTAAGGGGTTCTCCAAAGGGAGATGAGAAGCTCCTATGGAGAGGAGTGCCCAGGAAAAGTCTGAGCTAGAAGGTGAGCTCCTGGAGAATCTATCAGACTGGGGAGCCTGTGAGAGGGGGACCAGGGTCAGCAGGTATCTAAGAGGAACTGGTCTCATCCAGGAGGTCTCCCAGACGTTGCCCAGACTCACAGTGGATGGACTTCCTCAGACAGCTGACTCCAGAGAATGATATTGCTCCAGTAGGAGCAAGAGGCCTAACCCAGAGGCAGAGACTGGAACCAAGAGAACCCCATGGGAAGAGCCTGTAGAGGCAATCACAGGACTCAGGTGGGAGACATGGCCTAAGATTGACCTAGTCACCCTACGGGGACGTTGGGGTGAAAGTTTTGTGTTCTGCATTGGCTTTTCTGTGAATAAAGGAGACTCTACACAAGGGGGTAGCATTTAGCTGTAGCATTTCTCTGGCTGTTTGGAATTGCTCAGACCCTTGTTGAGGGGAAAACCAGCTAAGGGCTCAGTTGTGATGCAGGGGGTGAGGTGAGGTGAGTCAAACTAGAATGATGTCACCCAGCTAATCAGAATGTTTCCACTTTTGAAGAATTCTCATGAAATTTTGAAAAAAAAATAGAATTTGTAGGAAAGATTTCTAAAAAATCACCGAACATATCAAGTAGCAGGGGGTAGCTGTGTCAGTCTGTATCCACAAAAACAACAAGGAGGCCGGTGGCACATTAAAGACTAACAGATTTATTTGGGCATAAGCTTTCATGGGTAAAAAACCCACTTCTTCAAGTGCAGTTTCCCCAGCCAGCTGTGTTATCTATCGATCAAGTTCAGTTTGCTGTTGTATACAGGATTTGCCAAGCATTCTGGCAAGTGGCAATTACTTGAAGTTTTGCGAATTATAGTATAAATTAATATTAATCCAAAAATGCATATAATTTGTTATGCACCTTTTGTTGTTCTCTACTTTTAAAAAAGTTTAGCTATCTAAGTTAGATAATCTAACAAAATCTCATAAGTCAGTGACCAGCCACACAAACAGTGAAATAATCAAAGTGAACGGTTTATGAATTGTTCACTCAAACTACTTGGCAGATCTTGAATACACTGGCAAAAATCAGGTTGAGTTCATGAGCAGGAAAAAAGGGACTACATTTGCAACAGCCATTATTTGCAATGAATAATTCCACCATCAGATATCAGCTGTAGTTAATTCTTTAAATATTTGTTTTACTTGGGATGTGCAATAAAAGTCCTCCTAATAAACACACCTAAATAAATAGGGTGTACACCTTTGCTGTCAATTACCAACTCCAAATGATCATCCTTGGAGGGAAAGTTCAGCTTACTCTACTTTTCCTTAAATGAAGTACAGGCAACAGCCATCTTCTATCTTTAAAATGTTCTGCGGTGTGCAGTCTAGTAAGTAATCAGTGCCCTGGGCAATGAGTATTTAATCAGTAGGACCAAGTGCACTCTATGTGTCGAATACATTCATTTACTGTGACTGGCAGGTGGTTCATTTTTAAGCAAAGAGCTGTAATGCCTTCCCAGGGCTGATTTTTCAGAGCATCAGTCTTTGAATGGCAACACCCCTGCATAGTTGCAGCTACAATGTTCTCCCTTCTGACAAGCTCAGGCACTCCGAAAGATAGCTTCGGGCACTGTCCCTTCTGCAAGGCTTTGTTACTCTGTGGGACAGGGAGTATCCATGTCCCGGAAACCCAGCTGGCTACTTCTCCTCTCCTGCAGTCACCTAGCCCTAAGTCTGTAATAACAGCCAACAGGAGGGAGTGGCAGTAACAGCTTGTGTAATAATGTGTCCAGAAGGGAAATGGTGCATTCCTTTGTGAAGCTGCAGATTGCATCCTAAGCGGGGCCCAGGCCAATGGGGATGCTATCTGTGTATGTTACAGGCCTACAAACCACTAAAATCAAAGAGAAAACCCCCAGGCATCAATGGGAGAAGGACAGGGCTGACTTTCTGGAAATCTTGAAATCCTTCAGATGCAATATGCAGTATAAATAGAAGGGAATATTATGCTCTGCATAGTGATTATAAGTAGAGTGTGTGTTCATTGCATAGAGTTAGGAGAGCCCTGCCCTTAAGAGGGGTGTCTGAATGGAGAGTGGAGTGGCATTCCCACAGCAATCCCATTCATAGGTAAGCGAGGAATCAGGTTAGGAACAGGAGAAACCAGAACATGTGATGTATCAGATAAGGGGCTCAAATATCAGTCTCTCTCAATTGCATTCACTCAGCTTATAAAACAAGGGATGATTTTTCTAAGGGCCAGCACTGCAAACAGACCTGAACTCTGAAAAGCTGACACTGTTCTGGCTGCTGCTGCTTACATCTTTGGCAGGGATAAAGATTCTGCAGTCAGACCCTAGCTGTTTGCTCTGTGGTTGATGCATGAGTCTGCTTAGAATCCAGCTGACCGTCCCATAGCTGCAGCTGCTTCACCAGGACAACAAGGCAAGCATCTGTGTCTCATTAAAATCAGCAGAAGTGACTCAGCTGAGTAGAGCAACTCACTCCTGTGCAGAGCTGGTGCAAAAGTCCACACACCCCTCTGAAGCACAGCACTTGTAGGGAGCAGGTCTGCTGAGTATGAAGATACCACTTGTATGAGTGCATTGTTTGTACTTAAACCCTATGGATTTATTATCTAAGGCCAGAAGGGACAATCAGAACATCTCATCTGAATACCCCAGGCCGTTAACCTGCACTCAGCTACCCCTGGGCTGAGCCCAAAGACTTGTGTTTGGCTCTAGCATATCTCCCAGAAAGGCATCCAGGCTTGACTTGAAGGTATCAAGAGATGGTGAGTCCACCACTTCCCTTGGTAGCTTGCTCCAGTGGTTAGTCATCCTCACTGCTATAAATGTGCACCTCGCTTCCAGTTTGTGTTTGTCTGAGTTCAGCGTCCAGATGTAGGTTCTTGTTCTGTCATTTTCCATTAGATTAAAGAGCCCTTTAGAACTTGGTATTTTCTCCTAGTGAAGAGTAATCATAGTATTTACAGCTCTTAAAAATGAGATTATGTTCAGGAAAGTGTCTGCGCTCTCAGGCATGTAAGTCAGTTTCAAAAACCATTTCTATTTTATGAGCTACGTAACAATTTTTTCCCCCTCTCCCTTTAACATTTCAGGTGTAACCTTTTCAGTAGCGCTCCCCCAGGCATGTGCTCAGAGAGGCCCGGCTGTGAAGTGACTGCCATGGAGAGATCTGGGAACATGAGGGTTTCACAAAGGCTGAAGAGAAAAAAGGAGCCTGATAAACACACAAGGTAAAGTGAGTAATGAGGTGGATTTCAACAACAGCACGCTGCTGCGTGGTCTGAGGCAAGGGAAATTGTTGGGTTGGAGTACCATCTTGTGGACAGGAAAAATACCATCTGCCTCTGCTTTTCACTAAACCATTCTTAAGAAATCTGGCCCGTCAGACAAAGGGACAACTCCATGTGTGGCATAAACAGGGTGCAGCTTCAGTGGCACTAAAGGTGAGTTTTCCCTGGGGTCTCTCAAAATCCTAGTGTCAGAGCTTTAAAAAAGAATCTACGACTAAAAATGATTGCTTTGTAATTTAGTATGTAGAATTTCTTTGGGGACGGAACTGTTGCATATTGTCACTTGATATAGACAAGGACTAAGAATTCTAGGTGGCCAGGTTAACTTGAGGTCGAAAGATTGAGATTCCCTGTTCGTCCATCCCCCAGCAAAGGCAGAATTATTCCCTATTACTGTCCAGTTTGCCTCCAGAAATGGATTGTCTTTGTTGTTATTAAGGAGATAATTCCAAGAAAATTGTGTACAGGTGTTAGAAGGGCTAAAACACTAAGGAGGGAGAGCGAAACAGTACAGAATGGTGTTTAACTTTCACCAGTGGGATGACACTAAGCAAAAGAAGCTTTAGGCCAAATATCAGGAATAGAGAGTGTGGAATAATCTCCCAAAAGGAACTGGGGGAGGGGGAGCGGGGAAGCCCCTATCACATTATCTTAAGCTGCAAAATGTCACTTCCCATTCCTGTTTCTCCTTATGAATGTGACCAGCTATCCAGAAATTTTATTGACAGTTGTGATGCAGATGTATTGATATTTCATGTTAAAAGGATAAGTAGATCCAAACAGTCCAGGCATGAAATATAGCTGGACAGCTCAGATAATCGACATGTGTGTGTGCATATAAATGGGTGCATCCGTGGAAAGCACAGGGCTGTGTGCAGTGATCGCAGTAAAATCTAACACCATATGAAACTCACGGACTTTGGGGGATCATAACAAACTCAAGACTGAGATCAGAACTTGAATCAGTGGAGGATTTAGGCCAGAAGCCCATTGAAAATGCACAGTTCCATATGAGAGAAACCCAAATGAAAAATACTAGCTCAGAACACATCAGAACTCTAAGGGGTTAAAAATCGGAGCTCTGATCTGAATTTTCCAGATGGTCCCTATTTCTAATGGGCCCAACAAACACAAGATCTTAGGTGGTGGTTCTAATCCAAGGTTTTGGTCCAGGCCTTTGTGCACTCAGTGCAGTGTTAATGTCCTCATTGAAATGGAGAAGGGTCAATGGGCAGTGGTTTTCCATACGTCACGGTGGGGCCAGACTTACAAACACAGCAAGCAGCTAGTGGATGCCTCCAAAGCCCTGCCTCACACCGCAGTTCGTTCTCCACGCACAGTCTCCCGCCTCAGAGTGATCAGAGGCAGAGGTTACTCTCAGCTTGGTTTTTCAAAAGCCCCTCCTTTGCCAGAACAGGGGTGCTGTCGTTGATATGGCTGCATCATCATTTAAAATTCATACTGTGATTTGTGCAATCCAGGAGTCTGGACTTCATGGCTCTTGTCTGATCCGTCAGATCCTTCAGACTCCAGATCCTTCGAGTGCTGAGTGCCCTCCATCCTCACTGAACTCTATAATTATTGAGGATACGTGGCACTTTGCAGAATCAGACCATTAGCGCTGGAAGGGATTTTCAACAGCATCTAAGTGATGTAGGAACAGAAGCCTTATTGAAGAGGCCAGATCCTGCAGACACTTAGGGTATGTCTACACTGCAATAAATCCTCCGAGCCTGGGTCAGCTAACTCAGGCTCACGGGGCCAGCCTTTGGCGCTGAAAAGGCAGCGTAGACATTCAGGCTCAAAATGGAGCCTGGGCTTTGAGACCCTGGCAAGGTCTCTGAGCCCAGCCCAAATGTCTACACTGCTGTTTTTAGCCCTGCTGTCCTCAATCAGCTGACCCAGGCCAGCTGCAGTCTGCCATGTGTCTGGTACTGCAGTGTAGACATACCCTTAGGCATGAACATAACTGGAAGCATTCAGTGAGACCACACGCGTGCAAAAAGTTAACCACGTGCATAAACGTTTGCCGGGTCAACAGCAGCGTACACGCAACCCTGATTTTCAGTGGTCCTGAGCTTTCCCAGTGCCCTCGACTTCGGTGGGAGTTTTGTCTGGTGGAGTTGAAAATCAAGCTCTTAATCTATATGTAATATTCCAAATTATAAAGAGGTGTGGTTTTAACTCAGGCCGTATGAGATACTTTCAATGAAATCTCATATACCTTGACATTTGAGGTTTTCATATTATTTGTTTCACAAAATATGTTAAATTTTGCACAAAAAAAAATCAATTTTTGAGTTTCTTTTTATTTGTTGTTTGAATGCCTAGGAGCCCCAATCATAGACAGTGACCCCCTAGTGCTAGGTACTGTACAAAGAACCGAACTTACCTGAATAATTGCCTGACAAACTTGTCATCTGAATAGATAAGAATGACAAAAGGTGGGTGGGGGAGGGGGCCGGAAGGGATGCAACAGACAGGCAGAGTGAACAATGTGGTGGAAGTAATATCATGTTAGTTCCATTATTTCTCTTGGAAGGCCATTTGGGAGTGGACATTGGGCCCATTTTAAGCAAAAATTGGTTTTGATACTCAGGTGAAACCTTCAAAATCTTTGACTCTTCAAAATGCCATTTCAGTGAACATCGTTTTTTGTTTGTTTGCATCCAAACACACAAGCTTTCAAAGTTTGGGATTCTTGCAGGGGGCAGGAGGGAGCTAGGGTGGAAGCTCTCATGGTGAACGTTTCACAAAAAAAGACAAAATTTGGAGCTTGCTAAATGACCTGGAATGCAATTATCTGTGTTTTTTCTTTATTTTAAAAAAGTTACTATGACTATCTAAAAGCCCATGAGCCTGATCTGATCAGGCTGCCATAGACTTCAGTGGGGCTTTTCATTATATGGGTTTTCATCCTGTGCAATACAACTTTGCTCCATTACTATTACTGTTGATCATTTCTTAAACGCTGACAGCATATTTGACGGTGCACAAAATGAAGGCAGTTGCTGTCTAAAGGGGGGGAACTGACAATCTAAGCAAGACTGATGCATCCAAGACAGGATGCCCTGGGCAGCACAGAAGAGGGACCAGGTTAGAGTTTGATGGCTTTGCTTTATATGCTCTTGCTGTTTTTTCCTTCATTCATTATTGTGATTGTACAAGGCTAGGTCCTTGCTTGTTCGCATGTCGCATCCTCCACTGAGATCTATTTGTGTCCCTGTGACGTGATGCTGCTCCGCTCTAAAAGTCAATCACCATTTTAACTAGCGCCTTTGACATTAGAAGTCAATACCATGCTTGCATCAGTGGTTTTCTCTGTCAAGACAAAATCGGCTTCCTCACCCTAGAGCACCCAGGACTTTTTCATCCTAGAGCTTTTGCCGATCAGCTACTGGACATCCCCTTCTGCTTAGTTTTGAACATTTCAGGGGATTAGAAGGTAAGGTTGCTTATTAAAACTAGAGCTCTTTTATGGAACCATGAGACATCTGAGCTAGCTTTGCTTCAGCCAGCCCAAATAATGATAGCAGTGAAGCCATGGTGGCCCGGGCTAGCCGCTCGAGTAAATACCCAGGGAGCTGCATAGCACCTGCTGCTACAGCTTCACTGCTATTGTTGTTGTACCCTTAATTGTACTGCTTTGCTATGCAATACAAGATGACAACTCCTCTAAGAAAAGTAATGTGTGTTTTCCTCTTGCCCGATAATAGATTCTATCACATAGTTGTCACCGTTTTTGAAGGGATGTTCTCGTGGAAGGTGAGAGACGTTATGTATTTTAATCTGGAGACTTTCGCTCTTTGTAATGCTAGAGAACCTGTTGTCATTGTGTCTATAAATTCTGCTCATGCTCATAAATGCTAGGAATTTCCCCCCCTCCGCATTTTTATATATTTCTATTGTGAAAAAATAGAAATTCTAGGAGCACCAGCCCCCTGTTATGGGAATCTTTCCAAATGTTTAAAACAATGCGATAATCAGCCATTACATTGACCCACTGCATCAACAATTATTGGACCGCTTTTCCTCCTGTCGGCTTGGGAGAAGGAGAGGGAATGTTGTTGTTGTTTTTATTTTGAAATGCTTGGCAGCCACTCGTGGTTTCTACGCTTGCAACACTGCACCAACGTGCACATAGTGAAGATGCTGCTTACACCGATGGGAGAGCTTCTCCAGTCGGCATAGGACTTCTCCCCAAGAGGTGATAGCTATGTCAATGGGAGCAAGCCCCCTTCAACAGAGCTCTATCTACACCGTAGGTTAGGTCGTTATAATCCAAGTGGATTTTTGCACCCCCGTGAGTGACATAGTTATACTGACATAATTTTGTAGTTTCTGAGCTCTAGTCTCTATACATCTGTGATAGAGACCATATAAGCCGATAAAGTTCTGTATATTGAGATGAAAACCTCTGAAGCTAATGACAATATCCAAATGTGTGGAGCTAGATATGTAGAAGCATCCCAAATGTAGTAGTGTTGCTGGACAGGAAATGTTAGTCTGTACGTTTGAGAAGCAGTTTCCATGGTCACATGCTCCTTTTTCGTTTGCCCCCAACGTTCCCCGAAACTTCTTCATGGGCAGTAAATGTGCATTTGTTTAATTATGAATTTTTCTAAAGTATACTTATAGTCATAGGCTGTGTCTACACTACAGCACCTGTGGCAGCAGGTTGGCATAGGCCCCTAGTGTATGGGTATCAGATGGCTAAAACGCCTTCTGTTGACACCTAGTGTAGATGTAGCATCTGTCAACAGAAGGAGGTTTTTTCTCCCAATATAGGAACACCACCTCCCTGAGAACATTAGCTGTGCCGACAGAAACACTCTTCTAATGGCATAGTTAGTTACATCTACACTATGGGTTTTGTTGCCATAACTGATGATGATTTATCAGAGAGGGAATGTCCACTTTTGAGGAAAACCACCTTGCCCGGGTTGCAGAAAAATGCTAGGAAAGACAATGGTAACACAGCTATTATGGCCCAACCCTGGCTTCCAACACCACTTACAATGTCTGCCAATGAGCCGGTGGCTCAAGAATTGGACTCCTCGGTCACCAGAGGACACACAAAAAATAAAATGTGTGTAAAAGATCATCCTCGACCCCGAGGGATTGTTGATAAGTGTAGAACAGACCACAGAAACAGCTTTGTCCAGATCCATCTCTTAGTGAACCAGAAGAAAAGGTTAAGAGACTAATTGAGCATACAATCAGGAGGCAGACTATATCTGCTCCTGTTTAGCCAGAGTCTTAGTGACCGTGTTAGCAAGGGCCTTTTCAGCGATGCGAAATGAATCACTTCAAAAGATTCCCTACTTAAAAAGGCATTTAGAGCATAACTTCATGGAAGCACATCCTAATACCAGACATCATAATCAGAAAAGTTAGGCTCAGCTGGTTTGTTGAGGACCTCAAAATGGAATTCGACTTGATTTACCTTTGGTTTAGAAGGGATCGTTATTTCACACACTATATGGCATAAGACAAGGGTCAGATTGTGGGGATTTCTTTGGGGGTTAGCAAGAAGGGACTGTCACTGTTTCAGGTCCTCTTCTGATCTATCAGCTGAGTCGCCCATCCCAAATCTTAGTCTGACATTTTTATTGGCCAGACCGTTTCTGTTCCTCACTGTCCCTGTTACACGTTTTCTAACATCGCTTTCTTATCTTCACTTCAAATCCTGGAATATAACCGGAGTTTCATGAAATCAAGGTCTGATGTCAGGTTACATTTGCACGAATGCAATTTGAGCACTAACTGTGTGCACAATTGCATATCCAAAAGAGGGTGCTTATCTACATAAATGGTGCTAGATACACACAGGTGCGTGTAAATACCCAATATGGAGCGCACAGATGTGGTAACTGGATACTCAAACTAAGCAATTTGCATCTTGGCATCCTGAAAATCGGACCCAATCAATTGTACTTTATTTTATTCAGAGTGTTGCAACATTCATTTATTAATCTCTATGGCCTAAATAAAATTCTTAGCTGAAACGCTTAGAGCCTTGTTCCTTCACTGGGGAGGCAGCATATGTCAGCCGCTCAGGACTAGGCTGGCAGTCAAGAAACCCAAATTCTGTTCTCTACTCTGACATTGGCTCTGGGTAATGACACTGACCCACCTTTGTAAGGCACCCTGAGATCTGTGCTGAAAAGTGTTCTGTACGGGATGTGTGGTCATTACCTAAGTTTTTATTTTCCAGTTATAATGAATATTTGGCTGTACACAGGGGTTTATTGTGATGCTACTTATGAGTGATGGGACTGTGCCGGATGGCTTGGTTTTTGTAGGGTTACTCGGGGTGTTGAGCTGTCGTGCTGGTTTGTTTTTGTAAGGTCCTAAGAGGTTGAAATTGATTCACTTTTTAGGGCCAACCCCACTTGCATGAATTTAAAAACAAAAAAATGAAAGGACGATCTAGAGGACACTCCCACCCATATCTAGGAATGAGAATCCATTTTATTTTTTATTAGTAAAATACCTTTGACTTGTACCCTAAGTTCAATGGGCGGACCAGGTTCTTGTTTATGGACCTAGCTGTATGCAAAGATCAAATCCAGCTGCACTTACATTGGCAAAGACACCCACAGAGTCAATAGACATTTTGCCTGCGTAACAGTGAAGTAGTCTGGATCTAAGGATTCAGCCCAAAATACACCAAGAGCTCTGCTTTCTAAGAAGGAATCATTTAGGGTCTCCCATTGACGCTGGACCATTTAATTCAGTGGTGGCAAAATTGGGCACTGAGCCCGATCCAAAGCCCCTGAAGTTGATTTGAAGACTCCCATTGATTTAAATAGGCTTTGGAGCAGGCCCTTTGTTTTGTAACCTGGTCTGACATGAGACATGCCACTTCAGGCAGAACATCCTCCATCAGTGCGCGCACATGCCATCAGAAACATCATTGTACCAGTATAACCAGTCCACCCTTGGGGGTTGCACTGGTTTAGCTAAATAGGTTTCTTTCTATCGATTTAGTTAACACAGTACAAAAACTGTAAGTAAACCCTGATTCACCATTGCGGGACAAGGACTGTTGTGACAGATGCTGTGTAAAAACAACAGATACCCAAGCTTGGGTGGGGCTTCTCAATGCTACTGTAATATAAATAAGATAATAAATGACAGGGTTGTTCTGTTTCCTGATTGGCTGACTGCACCTTTTAAACAAGGGGATATTGGTCTGAATAAATGGACAGATAATCATTGGTGAAGATTTTGCAACCCCAGACACTAGTTAAATGCGTGCTTGGAAATAGAGAATAACATGATCACGCTTCCCTCAACAACCTGAGCTCAGTACTTTTATTCACTATTATTTTTGAAAACCTTACATTTTTTTTAACCTGTCAGCTCTGATAATGTTTTATGCCTTTTGTTGAGAAAACAAGAGCTGGCCATTAGTTTGCAATGGTACTCTGAGCCCAGAGTTGGCTATCTGACCACTCTCAAAGTGACTTTGAAAAGCATTGATTTTACTGCCACTACTGGTAACCATCCTCCCATCTTCATCAAGTGTGAAGGGCAATCACTGTAGGTGAGATAATTAGGAAACTAATTACTGTTCTTGATGAAAACACAAAAACTCCTTTCAAAATAAGACTGTATATGAGAATAATGAGCAAAAAGCAGGGCAAATATTTACCAAAATGAGTGGGTGTATGATAAAAATGCAAATTCCGCTTAAGAGAAACAGCAGGACAATAATACTCTGCATCTGTAGATCACTTTTTTATACCTTTTTCATCCTCCAAACAAGGTCAGTATCGTTTTTTCAGAAGGGGAAAACTTAGGCAAAGAGGTGGAATGACTTTCCAGAAGTCTCAAAGTAAAGTCTTCACTCAAATCCAGGTCTCCCAGCCCCACTGCTAGAACACCTAGACTGCTTTAGCCTTTTGCTTCTGAAAACTGTGATATCCCCAGCAAGCCAGACTGCCTAACCAGGCCAGCATCTGTATTTGCATCACAGCTCTTTCTAAGCAAGCACCTCAGGCTCTGATAGCAATCCATTCTGCTAGGCTCTGTACAAACACAGAATGAAACAATGTCTTCAGACCTTCCTCTCTCCAATGCTTTGCCCAGATCCAGCAGAGCCACCTCTGGGGGTCAGCAGGAAACTCCAGTCTTTGTCAGTATTGGTTTATTATTAATTTGTATTGCAGGAGCATCTAGAAAAAACACAAGACCTCACTATGTCAGGCACTGTACCAACTTAAAACTAAAGGATGATTCCTTCCCCCTAGAAGATGACGATTTTAATAACAGTCTCTTACTACTGATGTGGAGCCAGATGCCTCTCTCTAGAGAATCTTATTGATCTAAAATGAAAATATTTTTTCTTAAAAACCATGTTCTAATATTTTCTTTATCTCTCCTCTTAAATTCCTCAGGTCTCTCCTCTAGGGGTTCAGCCATGATGGACGAGGACGATGGATTGAGTGAGAGAGGTCTCAGCAACTCCAGAAAGAGAGATGATGATGAAGAAGGTAAGAGAAATTCCAGATGTTCCACAGTTTGCCTTGGGAGGCTGGTCCTCTCCCACTGAAGTCAATGGCAAAACTCCAATTGACTTCAGTTCTCTACCTACATACTAATAGGAACTTCATCACTGCATTACATCACAGTCATTAATGGATTTGTTCTCCCAAATCTTCCTGGGAGGGAGGGAAGTGGTATCTCCATTTATAGATTGAAAACTAAGGCCCAGGACAGCTCTACCTGACGACATGTTCATGGACACACAGGGACTCTGTGGCTGAGCAGTGAATTGAACCTAGATCCCGAGTCCTAGTCTAATGCCCTGTTTATCACTAGACCAAAGTTTCTCAGCTCATGGGTCAAGACAACCAAAGGGGTTGCGAGGCATTGGAAATTGTTTGCTCTGAAGAAAAGAAAATCTCACCCCTCACGTACCCTTACTCTTCAAAGTCAAATATTTTCTATCAACTTCTCAAAGCGCACACACAAATAAGACTTATTATTATCCTAGTTACATTTTTTTTACTCTTTTGTATTAAATGTAAGGGGGACATGAATGTTTTTGACTTTGACTAAGAGGTGGCCAATTGGAGAAGGTTGTGAAACCATTGCCTTAGACTTCCTACCAGACAGCTGGGACCTGATCCTGAGAGGTGCAGAGTGCCCACAACTCCTGTTGCAGTCTGTGGAAGCTGTAGATACTCAGCAGGTCTCAGACTAGGGCTGTTCAGTTGGTCTGAAGACTACTGGCAGGATAATATTCCTTGGACTGATGGAATGGAGACGTGATGCCAAATTTCACCCAAACTTCAAGGCCGAATGGATAAAATGTGTCATGTTTCCACGTAAAAACATCCTTTGTGGAGGTGAAACATGGTTTGGCATAGTCCTGCCCCCCGATGTCTTAGTGGGGATGATGTAATGGTGATTCTGGGGGTGCCGATGAAACGCAGAACCCAAGGCCCTGCCTACTTGTGGACTTGATGGCATTGATGGGTTTGGGAGTAGCCAGACATCCTTGTTAGTACGATAGTAATGTTTGGTGTTTCGGGCCTAATGGGAGGTGGGTGGAGAGAGAAGATGGAAGACGACCTGGCTTTTATCCACAAGTGAAAAGCTGTGAGATTTGTATGCCCAGAGCCCTACTTCTGCATGGAAGGTTCCTTGGTGGGTTTCTTTTTTCTCTCCATTGCAGACTACCATTCCATTTACATTGGGGTGCCAATGCCACAGGGCTACAGGAGGAAAAGGCGCCGGCGGAGATCCACCTCGAGCCGGGATAAAACCAGCGAGAATGAAAGGCTGTACGAGCGCCAGGACCGATCCGATACCGATGAAGGAGGGCAAGCAAGCTATGACAATGGGAACGACAATGCCAGCAGGACGAGTAAGTCCTCGTTGTGCTATCCCTTGCAATCAAGATTAGGAATTGGGCTTTTGCTATCTCAGATTTCCTGAGGGGGTCTCTGCTGTCCTCTATAATGCTTGTGTCATTTTTGCAACAATTTGTGTTTTTCATTTTTTAAAAATACATTTTTCAGGGCTTGCAACTGTTCATTGATTCAGGTTGAATTCAATTAATTGTTTCCAGTGGGGGAAAAAATTCGAGTTAGTCGCAAAATGTTTTCTTTCAGCTTTTTGATTCAAAATGGTGGTTCGATTCCAAATTTGGCCAGTTAAAAAAAAAGGGTGAAAAACACCTGAAATGGCTGAATTGAAATGAAGAATTCAAAAACCAAATCATTTTGAAGTTGACAAAAACATTTTAATTGACTCTAAATGAATCAAAACACAGGGAAGAAATCATTTTAGAGGTAAATAGGAACGTTTCACTCGATTGAAAATGGCTTTTTTTTAGCTTTCAATTGGACAAAAACTTTTGAAAAGTTTAATTTCGGTTCAGATTGACCCAGAAATGTTTTCAGGTTTTTGTTTTTATTTTATTTTAATTTGGCCCTGAACCTGAAACCCATTATTCACTCAAATTTAGTCCTCTATAGCACTCAGGCTAACATAGCCTTTTGTGCCTAACATCACCACATGGGGACAGTACTCAGATGTTCCAGAGATTCTTTGTGATCCCCTAATTCCCACAACTGCCAGGGGCTGATTTGGTACTCAGCTTTGTACAGAATGGCCTAAAGGCTTCTGTAAATTATAGGTGGCTGCACTGGCCACAAAACGTCTGTTCAGGCAGCTGGGGGCTGCTGAAACACAAGAGTCTTGTTGCCGGGGCCTCTTTCAGCCCATGCCATTTAAGAAGAGTGATTCTGTTCTGCTTTGTGAAGCATCAGCAGATTTGTCAGGTAAGTTCTGACTGCAGAACTAGAACATGGGCACAGCCACACTGGGTCAGACCAATCCTCCATCTAGCCTGATCTCCAGATGCTTCAGAGGAAATAAATAGAACAGGGCAATTTTGAATGCTCTGTCCCCTGTCATCCAGTCTCCAGCTTCTGGAATTTGGAGGTTTAGAGACGCTCCAAGCATAGAGTTGCTTCCTTGACCAACTTGGCTAATAGTCGTCGATGGACCCACCCTCCATGCAATATAATAATTAGAGATGTTTGGACAGTTTTGTCCAGTTTAGTTTTACAAGCCCTCCTAAAATAGGACTTCTTCCATTTTCCTCAGGAAATACGCAGCCTAATAGATCTCATTGACAGGAAGCTTTTCTCTTGATATTCATCATGATTTAATCTTGCCACTAATAGCTATGCCCTGTATACTAGCCGCACTAAATAAATTTTTCTCTATCCTGCATGTTTATGAAACCCACTCACTGGTATATAGTATGTGACATGTGTAATGTATTTCCTGTAGTGCCTGAGTCACGAAAGTGTACATGAGCCTACTACTGCTAATAGTAAATGTAGTACTCCTCTAGTTCAAATGGTAGCCATCTTGCTTTTAGTGTGGAAGGTCCTGGGTTCGTTCTCCACTGGTAAAACATGGTAAAGAATGTAGCATTTGCAGCCTGTAGGTACAATTGTGGTCTCTTCTTTGCTATTCCAAATGATACCAAAAACAGGAAGAACGCCGCCTTAATTTTTCAAGTCCCATCACACCTGCAATTTGAAAAAACATCTTTTCGTTTGTAAGCAGAGCAGATGTGATATGCGAGCCTTTGAAAGAGTCAGTATGTAATGCAAAAAGGTCATTTCAGTGCTGTCTTTTTAAAGTGGTGGTGTGCTGTAAGTAGTTAATGTTATTTCCTATTTCTTACTCAACAATAGAGTTAATTAATAACCCATATTTCTGGTCATTGAATTATGACTGAACATAGTGCTTTTTTGCTGACCATTTTCTGGCTTTTCTTTTACATTTTTTCCATCCTGACTTAATTGCAACATTTATAAAGTGCTTTGAGATCTACTGATGAAAAGCACTATATAAGAGCTAGGTATTATTATGTCTCCTAGTTTATTATTCCAACTGCAGTAGCATCTAAGAACCTTAGCTGAGGATCAGGGCCCCATTGTGCTATGCAGTACACAGAAAATAACAAAATCGACAGTCCCTGTCACAGTGAGCTCTCAGACTAAATGTCAGACAGGAAGTGACAGGTGAACGGAGAAGACCAGCGGGGGTGGGAGGGAGGATGAGTGGGAGGGTGAGTTAGTAAAATGACCAGAATTTAGCAGAAAATGTATTCATTGCTCTAATACATTTCAAGGTGTCATGTAATCATAATCGTTAGAGACCGGAAAGACCTTATTGGGTCACATCTAGTCTATTTCTTCACCAGAGTAGGATTGTTCCCTACAGTTTATTCCCTAGAGCCTTGCCCAGTCTAGTTTTTAAAGCTCCTTAGCAAAGATTAACATTTTACATAGCAAAATAGCTGTCAATCTTTGATTTAGCCCCAATATAGATGTTCTCTTCTTTTTGCTCATTTTCGAGAGGACTAAGCCAAACTGCTGTAGGAGCTGGATCACAAAAAGTGACAGGAGATACAAGTTTGCTTTTCAGTCCTCTTTTTAAGGGCATAATTTTTACTCCCAATAGATCCTGCTTGCAATTCATTCATGCTTTTCACTGGCAAAGCATTCCAGCAATTCCCTGCCAAAAGTGCACTTGTAAAACCAGAGTGCCAGGCTGGAAATCATGCCTGTAATTCCTTAGGCTTAAACTTTTTGTTTTCTTTCACTTGGCAAAGCATCGTGTCCCAGTTAGTTATTCAATGTGACTTACATATTGAGGCTATGTATTAAAGCTAAATGATAGCAAACCTTTAGGATCAACCATGCAGGCTTCTCTTCTATTTGACGGTCTCCAATAAAAGGTGCTGGGAATGGTAAAGGTTTCTGACTGTGGCTAGTTCAGTCCTTTGTAGTTGCAAGTTGTTTCTGAATCATGCAGAATTTACAAAGCAGGTGTGCACAACTGTCTGTTTGAAAGAGTCTCTAAAGCACTTTGTGGAGCACTCTAACCCTGCGTAGAGTTCTGCATTTACCTTCCCTTACCTTGAAGGAAATAAATCTAGTGCAATATTCCTGATGAATGAATGGTTGTCAGTGTCTGAAGATGATGCAATATGAAGGAATACTAAAGGCATATGAAGAATCCAAAACATTTCGGATTGAAACCAGCTAAACTAGGGCCTGTTCAGCCATTCCAACTCATACTTTGGCAGAACTCCCATTGACTTCTGCGGGGAATTTTGCTTGAGTAAAGAGGCATAGGGCTCTGTCTGTGCTTGGAGTAAATATGTGCAGCATTTCTGAAGTTATAGGGATTATATGAAAACCTGTGCTGCCGTTCCCATCCTCCGACCTCTCTCTCTCATTCCCCCCTCTCATTCGCTCTCACACACACACCCGTTCGCTCACCTCTTATACAGGCATCTCGGTGGATTTGGTAACTTCACGTCATGAGAGCCGAAGAGAGAGGAAAGTGCTTTATATTCTCTATAATCTGCTCATTAAGCCGTGGAGTTTAACAAGACTGAGTGGATAAAGGAGGAAGTTTGGGGTGTTTTTTGTTTGGTGTGGTGTACGTTTAACGGGGGGGAAGAATGCAAACCGTTCCAGGTAAGAACTATTCCACATGCTATTTCCAGTCTCAAAAGCCTTGGTGTTCATGGGCTTTGTTTCTTGCTTACAAAAGCCATTTCTTAACTGATCTAGGGGCTGGTAACATATGACCGCATTGTTTCTGTTTGCAAGTGTAAGAGAAATTGATCAGCAATACAGTATGGCATCCTGGAATCTGATGTGCTTGCTAAAAATAAATTTTTGGTAGCAAACACAGCACCTTCACCTCTGAGGGGGTAAGAAGGGGGGTTTTTTTTCTCTCCCTTCCAGCCTAACAAAGATCAAACTGAGGGATACTGAGCCTTAAAAATGTGGCACAGCTGGCCCCCCCCCCCCCCCCGAAATATAACATAGGGAGTTTAGCAGTAAGCCCACATGCATGCTAGAGAGAGAGAGCCTTCCATTTTGCAGTCTGTTGCTGCATCACAGTGTTCTGGAAGTGAGCTAGAAGAGGCCAGCCAAAAGGAGACTAACATCTAGAATGGGATGTTGGACTTTTAGACAGAGGGATAATTTAGAGCTGTGGACTGAGTTTTTCAATGCATCATAAGGAATTTGGACATCCAGTTCCCATTAAAATTAATGGAAATTGGGCATCTAAATCCTCTAAGTGGCTCTCAGTCCTGAGGTTCAATCAGTGCTGCTGCTGGGATACTTTATTGTAGAAGGCAGCTAGTTACAAGGATCATCTCTGTTGAACTACTAGTGTTGACGCTATCCTTCTTTTTAAGGAGCAAGGAATGGATAGCAAAGGAGAAAAAAGCCTGTTGTATGTTCTGATTGTCCTGCACAATGAGACCTGCAGAAAATGAATCTCTCTCTTTTGAAGCGATGGATAATTACAATTGTCAAACACCGTTAGATAACATTTTAAAGAGATGCTAGGTGCTTGTTAGTTACTTTTTACGCCATGTCTAGTTGAAAACTGCTGTCACTGCAAATAATGCTGTGCGCTGCTTTTATTCTTTTAATGGCAGCCACTTTCTATGTATATGGTACACAGAGAAGCAAAACCAGAGTTGGCCTTTGTTTTGCACAACCACACCAGCTGGGGCTATTATCGTGGGGGAAAGGTTTGGGAAGTGGTTCTGGGGGTTTGGTGCATCTTTAATAGATTAGATAACATGCTTGTAACAATACAAGTATTACATTCTGTTGTTCTGTGCAACTATTCACTTTAATATAGTCAACCTGTTTTATCTGTAGTATTAATGTTGAGCTAAACCTTTAGGGCCTCATTCTGATCTCACTGTGGTTTAAATTAAATTAATAACTCCACTAAAGCCAGTGAAGTTGCACTGATCTAAAACTGTTGAGACACCAAAATCTGTCCTATTGACAATATCTTTTTTTAAATTCTTTGTTTTTCTTTTAAATTACACAAATGTGATCTATTCCTGCCCAAACAGTGGATCTCGTTATGACCTTTGATAAAGTTCCTAGCATAAGTGTATGCATTCTGGTTTAGCTTTAGTGAATTGCCTTTCAAAAGTGCAAAACCTCTGCAAGCATTTGGGTCACTTTTGCTCAGAAAGAGCAAAACGCTTGTATTAAACTAGCCATTAGCATTCGTATGCTCTCTTAATCCAGCGCCCTGAATGGGAGTCAGTGACTCCAAGTAGCAAACTGAGGGAGTGTTCTAATGAGGATAGCTTTAATAAGGCTAAGACGTCAAAACTTTGCAAGAATGTTGCATCAGCGCTTCTTCAAAGATGCCCAGTTTGCATGCTCAAAATAAAATCACCATTAAACGTCTTCCTAATTGAGCATCTGGTATCTTCATTGACGAAGTTGAATGATGTATCAGATTTACCACCTGAAAGAAATGAATAAGATCCACACAAGTGCCTGAAACTATGGCCAGGCTAAGATAGGCTCTGTGTACTTCAGGGGGAAAAAGGTCCCTCAGGTGAATAAATACCAAGCATTCTCTCCAGCAGCTTCCTGCCCCCACTGCTCAGTGAAGTCCTATCAATGTTGGTTTAGCAAATAACTCTTTGTTCGGGTCAGTGACCCCGGTCCGGGGAACAATGGGACTAAGAGTCTAGAGGAGGAAGAGACCTGAAAAATGATCTTCAGACCTTCCACTTACATGCTATTGAATGACTAGTTGTGTTGTGAATGGAGGGAAGGTAGGAGCTCAAGGATCCCAGCAAAACTGCACAGTGCAGAAAGTACGTGTTATGCGTAGACAGATTGGCTTAGATCTTAAGCTGGGGGAAAGAAAGAAAAATCTCTCTCTTCTAGATAAATGTTCCCCTTTGTCTTTTGTTTTCTTCCGTGGCTGACAATTTATTTTTTCACAGATACACTCGGGATAGAAAGTTAAAATGTTAAACCACCTTTAAGTACAGATGTGCCCACCCTGCAGTCTTTCATGCATTTATCCTCACGGCACCGCTGGGAGGCAGGGCAGGGCTATTATCCCCACTGTACAGATGAGGGAACTGAGGCACAGAGAGGCTAAGTGACTCACCCAAAGTCACACAGGAAGTCTGTGGCGGAGCAGGGTCTCCCAAATCCTAAGCAAGGTCCAAGAGCTGGGAAGATCCAGCCTGGAGAAAAGGAAGTGTCTAGAACTATGCAAAGAGATGTTAAAGGTAGGACAGATTAGATTAAAATAGCTACTGTCCATGATGGGAGAAAGTTTCCAAGGGCTGCTGGGGATTCCTCTCAATGGCTTGGACTAGATTATGCCCTTTTGTCAAAGCTGGTATAGGAATAATTAACTCGGTACTTGCACATTGCTGCAGAGAGGCTTCATCAGGGACTCCAATACAGAGTAGCTCTTGTCCATCTCTCCCTTGGTGTCACAGCCTCTGTGGCGAGGAGCCCTTAGGGGGGTCCCCAACAAACAAGAGCTCTGTGCCCTCAGGGGAAAGGTCCTTTCCCTCCAGCTGAGAAAGTTGCGTAGCGTTGAAGTTGTCAACCAACTCCTCCTCCTTCCCGGGGCAATGCCTGAGACCACCTCCTCCCCCGCCCCCAGCTGTGGCATTTGTTCATTCTTATGTGGATTTTTATGCTTTTCAAGACAGGGACCTGTGGTGTGTGTGTGTGTGTTCTGTGACGCACCCCGCTGACTGCCACATCATAATCATCGCTGTTCTTTTTAACCCGTGTTGTTCATCCTCTCGGAGGGGTGATGTATCACAAACAGTTTTTCTGTTGACCTGGAAGAGAGGGAGTCGAATCTTTTGCATAACTGAACCCACACTGGCTGTACTGCCATCAGGGAGCTCCATGGCCAGAGGAAGGGGGGCTTTTTTGTTTTGTGCATGTATGGCACCTGCCACAGTGGGGTCCTAATCCCTGCTTATGGCCCCTTGTTGCTACCCCAATGCAAAGAATACATCCTGCTCATAAGGGTGCAGAGCTAGACCCGCATCAAGTAACCATAGCATTGCAATGGAATGGGACTGATACTGCCCTTGTTCTTGCGTCCGTGAGCTCCCCGTTCCATTGCAGGGCTGAGGGTTCGGCCCAGAGAGCGTTACCGGCCTCTTCTCTCACATCCTCCACTTTTATCCCAGCGTCGCTTTTTGGGAGAGAGCTTCTGTAAGGTACGTCGGTCATGAACTCTCTGGGGTTGTGTCTTCCTTTGTGTTTATGCTGCTTCTGGCATGACAGGCTCCTGTTTCCAACCAGAGCCTCAGAGCACTGCAATGATGTACATATTAAATGATTAATAATCATAATGACCGCATCTCTAGTAGTGTGGCTTAAGGGTCTTAAGCAGTAAAGCAGGCTAAACTATAATGCAATGGACATCCTATTCTTTCATGGCAGTTATGAATTCTACTTCACCTGATTTTTAGGGAAGGGAAAGGCAGTATTTCTGGCTGTAGCAGGTTTCCTTTTACACATGCACCAATTTAATTAGCCCCTTTCTTGAGTACTCTTTTTGGCCGAATTCCTTATTTCCAAGGTCTAGAGCAGTGGGATTCCGTTAACAAAGACATTTTCATAAATGGATTAACAGCACTCTCTTAATATGTCAGATAAAACCCAACAATTTTTATTAAAATACTCTGTATCCAAGGAGACCCACGTGTGGTTGGGTTACACCCTTGTTTGAACAACTCCCCAGCAACAGCAGAGGAGACAACCATCCCAACCCAAACCAGCATCTCTGCATCTTTGTGGAGGTTCCTGTCCTTGTGTCCAGGTTACTAAGTGAAATGCCAGGGTGATTAGGAGACAGTCTGTTCTAACAGAATAAGCCCTTCTGGATACAGGGACTGTCTTTATTTTGTAATGTGTCAAGAGTATTGTCAGAATGTTAGAAATAATCGTTGTAACATGGGCCAGTCCGGAAGTCCTTACTCAGGCAAAATCTCCATTGACTTCAGTGCTGGAAGTTTGAATCAGGATTTGATCCTGTGAGTATGGGTCTTAGCTTTGCAGAACACATTTCGCCAAAGATGGTTCTTGTGTGTAACTCAGGTGCATGCATGGAGTGGGGAACAGGCTGGAAGAGATTCTCCTGTGCAGTTTGGAAAGGAGATTTGTCCCTCAAGTTAGGGACACACAGAATTCTATCCATTTGCAACCAGCTCTGTTGCGAACATGATGCTTCATAGGCCAGTGTGAGGAGAATATTAAAGGAGTTGGGGATAGTCTTTATGAAGAGAAACCATCAGAAGAATCAGGAAGCCTACATTTTATGCATGGTTCTGCCACACATTCTGATCTTGTGGTGTTGAGGACCAGGACAAGAACATACCTGGATCTGTCTAGTCAAGCTCACCCTGTGCCCTAGGGCAGTTCTGGTAAGCTCAGTATCCTCCACTTCCTCCCCTGTATAACAAGAGGTAAGGGAGATGGGGAAAATGCCCTGCCAGCCTCCCGGGAGTGTTATGATGCTAAGTTTGTAATCATGAAAGTGCTTTGAGACCTTAGTGTGGAAGACACTGTGGAAGTGTGGAATATGAGAATTACTACTGGACTGATCCCAGCATGCATGGAGAATGGGTGTCACTCTTGTTTGGGAATTGTTCCTTTACACAGCTTTGGAGAGGGAGTGTGTGTATGAATAAGCATGCCATGTAGATTTAGAAGATTCAGTACTGTATATAAGAGGGGAACTACTTACAAGGGAGAGAAATGTCAGAATGAGGGTGGCAAGGTCTACTGACTAGAAGTAGTGTGAGCATTGTAAAATCTACACTACGTTGACTCAAGGCTTGTCGACGTGAGAAAGTTGCACCGGTATAACTGAAATCTCTTTTTAAACCAGTATAAACCAGTGCAAAAGGTTGTGTGGGCATTTACTTCAGTATGGGGCAGCTTATTTTGGTTTACCTCAGTCAATCAGGAACAGGTTAAACGAAATTGAAAAAGGCCTCTCTTGTACCAAAATAAGTGTGTCCATAGAGTCGTAAAAACATAAGAAAGGCCGTACTGGGTCAGACCAAAGATCCATCCAGCCCAGTATCCTGTCTACCAACAGTGGCCAATGCCAGGTGCCCTGGAGTGAGTGAACCTAACAGGTAATGATCAAGTGATCTGTCTCCTGCCAATGTTTTTTACGCCAGTGTCATTCTGTTGGTTTCAGTTCACACCTCCTAGCTTTACTGGTGCAATCTTCTTGTGTGGATGAATCCAGAGTGAGTTTTTCTGGAATTATCTGTCTCTCTCTATCTCTCACCAGAACCTCACTCAATGGTAAATTGACATCATTCCATTGGCTTCACTGAACCTGGATCAATATCTTCCATGGAGTGACATTGATTCACACCAGCCAAGAATCTGGCCCTTTGGTTTTTTTTGTCCTGTATATAAACAGGATATGTCATTATGTTCTAGAATGGGGATATGCTATAACTTGGATCAAATTCTCAAAACTGCGCTATGAACAGGAGTTAGACTCCTAAATCCCACTGAGAATCTGGGCCAAGGTGGTCTACATCCCATTGAAAGAGGACTTAGGGCCAAAGGGTATGTCTACCCTGCAGGCACACCCAAGCTAGCTTTAATTTAGCTAGCTTGAGTCCCACCACAGGGAAGCCACTTCAGTCTTGTATAGGCCATGCTGAGGCTTGCATTGTCATGACTTCACTAATCCAGGACCCCAGCTAAGTAGATTAAAGCTTGATCTGCAGTCTCGCCTTGCGATTGCAATGTAGACATACTCCCAATGACTGAGGGTAACGTTTTCAAAAATGCATCTCTCTGTATGACTCTGATGTGCTCACACCTTGAGTGTTGTGGTCATTTCTGTGTATCTCAGGGCTCAAAGGATACTGAGGATGAACGGGAGGGAGTTCTGAAAGGAGGAGGAAGAAGAATCTGGAGGGGAGGCAGGTTTAGGAGGAAAGATTAAAAGAAGTAGGTGTGCTCAGCTTGGATATGTGACAACAAAGGGCCAGTCAAAACCACCTGGAAATACTTGAAGCCCGTAAGTGCCCCGGAGCAGGGAAGGATCATCCAATGCAGCTGAATGAATAAGGAGAACATTTAGGCTGAATATCAGAAGAGCTGCCTGATAGTGAGATTATTGGTTTGTGGAATAGTCTCCCAAGGGAAGGGGTGGTAATTTATAAACCAGACTGGACTAAAACACTAGCAAATGTGCTGTCCGCAGGAATTCTGCAGTGGCAGGGAAAGAGGCTGGATGTTCAAAGGGGTGCTCGCACTTAAGAGTGTACCTCGTGTGTGTGTTCTCCGTTCATTTACTCTTTCCCTGTCCCAAGGGATTTGGGTGCCTCAATACTTGGCCCATATCACTTAGCTTTTTGATCCCCACCTTTCTGTAAGGGGGAGGGCCAAATGTTTCCAAATCTTTTTCACGTGTGCTGATTATTAGAAAGGGGGGGAAATTGATTTTTGAAATACACTACGAGCAAACAATCCAAATCTAGTCAAAGGACTGGAATTAAGCACTCTGGGAATTTTCACTTCCATTCAATGTAGTTGTTCTGCCTCAATTCTGTACATTATGTCCTATGTGCCTATTGGTGTAACTGCTTGGGGAAGAAGAAGGACGCATCTCTATCAAATTTTTTTACTCTCCTGTTGATGTCTCCCCTCAACATTGCTTCCAAGCTCCTGCGTTTTCACTCCTGCTCTCCTCCCACTCATTTACATAAGTCGTGGCACCTCTGGGCATGCCATGTGATAACGTACGAGTACCGCCTTGAAGTTGGCCCAAGGATCTCTCCCTTGGGAATCCCACAGTGGTATTACCTCTGAACAACGGTGTTCCTCCGCCACAAGCATTTTTCAGCTGTTTGGAAGCGGACCCAAATAGCACGAGTGACTAGCATTCCAACACACCGGGCACATGGCACTCTCTTCTGCCAGATTCCTAGCGAGAGTCTTGTGGCCTGCAATAACTGGTGTGTGCTGCTCTGTATAAAGTAGGCCCTTAAATGAGCAGATTGTTAAGAAATCTTAGGAACAGGGAAAGCCTCCTAGCCCAACACGATTGTTGTTATTTGGCAGATCCCACCGTTCTGCTTTTTCTACTATCTCCTGCAAATACCCCAGAAATAGACAATGGTCTCGGATTTCCAGAGCTGGCCTGAGACTCAGTACAGGATTCACGGGGAGGGAGGACTGCTAATAGTACTGCCTCTTTCAACCCTCACCATCTTTGCCTTCAAGCCAAGGCTCCATAGGAGTCTCTGCTCCTCCAGCGATATGTAGCACTTACATAGGTAGATGCTACTGAGGGGCTTTGGGGAATGACCACATTTTTTTTGTTGCCTTGACTAGAGCTACTCAATAAGTCACAGAGCTTAAAGTCAGAAGGAACCACCAGATCATCTAGCCCAATAATCCTCAATCTATTTACCGTTGTGGGCCACATCCAATATTACCTGTATGACCGTGAGGCTGTCACATGGGCCGCAGGTTGAGAACTACTATAAGTCTGACCTCCATGATCAAACGCAGCCAGTACCCACACACTAAATCCAACAACAGAAATGCTGATAGCATTAAGAGTTCAGGGTACAAATGGGCCTTCCAGTAACAGGTAAACTCTGGCCACTTTGTCACTAGAAGTCTGTGAGAATGGTCCACATAAGGAGACAGAACTGGGGACCTCCAGAGCTTCCTAGATTTCATTGATTCCAAGGCCAGAGAGGATCATTATGATTATCTAGTCTGCCCTTCCTGTAGAACCTCCCCAAAATAATTCCTACTGCAGATCTTTTACTAAGCATCCAGCCTTGATTTAAAAATGGCCAGTAATGGAGAATCCACCAAGCCCCTTGGTAAATTGTCCCACTGGTTGATTACTCACACTATTAAAAATGTACGCCTTATTTCCAGTCTAAATTTGTCTAGCTTCAACTTCCAGCCATTGGATCATGTTAGACCTTTCTCTACTAGTTCCCTGTGTAGGTACTTTATGGACCATAATCAAGTTACCCTGTAGCCTTCTTTTTGTTAAGCTAAAAAGACTGAGCTCCTTGCATCTGTCACTAAAAGCCATGTTTTCTAATTCTTTAACGATTCTGTGGCTCTTCCATTTCCAATTTATCAACAGCCTTCTTGAATTGTGGACACAGGATTCCAGAAGTGGTCGCACCAGTGCCAAATACAAAGGGGAAATCACCTCTCTGCCCCTACTCAAAATTCCCTTGTTTGTGCATCCAACGAGTGCGTTAGCTCTTCTTCAGATCAGGCAAAAAGGGACCTGTAGCCCATTGGTCAGCATGTGTTCCATCTACACATTTAGAAGCCAGCATAGAATTGGTCACAATGCCTGGAACTTCCTTATACGCTGTGTTTTGGTGCCCTTCCTAGTAGTTTATTCCATAGTTCATTCCATGAGCACGTGATATTTCCCCGATTATCTCCATTTTCATTCTACTTTCCTAGTTTTTAATTTCTGGCTCTAGTTTAGAATTACTCACCTGGGAGAATTCTCAGTCAGTTTTATCAATTGCCCTTCATAACATTCAAGTTGTTAATGGGTCACCTTGAGGCTTCCTCTTTCCCCATGGCCTCATCACGTTCCTTTCATTCATGTAAAAGTCCTATACACTGTAATAGGGACGGAAACAATAGGGGTTATAGAAATGTAGTAAGGCTCCTTAGAAATTACTCTGAAAAACCTATAGAATTTCATGATGAATGGGACCCTTTGTGTAGGTTTTCTAAACCATCTCATAGAATTCTACAGCAGGGAGATATAATTATCTCTTAATTAAGTATGGTGGTGGAGGTAATCTGTAGAAAGTTTCTCCTGTTGTGTCACGTTAAACAGGATGGCACCAAAACTACAGAAACACTACCACTTTCTATTATTCCACAAGACTTTTTCATAACTTAGAGACTAGAGAACTGTTACCATCTTGGTTGTCTGTGCTAACTCTCCTCCGCTGCCTATTTTGAGCTGTGAATATTAGCTCCCAGGTCTTTTCTACCCCGGCAATTTTATTAACATCTCCCACCATGGTTCTTGCACCAGTTCCTTTACACCCATAACGCTGATGGGAAACCTAGCATAAACCAGCCATCAGTGGTTTTATCCCCATGTTGTCTAGATCTGCTCTGAGCGGAGTTAGAAAAAACAGCCTTGTCAACATCTGTGCTACCACTGGTGGAATTTAGCTGGTGTTAATGCACTTATCTGGGGCCTTGTAGCTTCAAAATACCCACAGCAAGCCTGAGTGGGAGGTGAGCATTACTCCCATTTTACTGATGGAGACACTCAAATAATAATTAGTTCATCATCATTAGGAGTCTTTAAATCACGACTGGATACCTTTCAAAAAGACTGCCCATATAGTCTCGTCTTCTCCCTCTACTCTCCTGCCTGTCCATCTCCTTATGTCCCCTCCATTACAATTAGATCTTCAGCTCTTTGGCACAGGAGCCGTGTTTTTGTTCTGAGTTTGTACAGCTCCTAGCACAGTGGTGTCCTGGTCCATGACAAGGACTCCTAAGTGTTATGTTGATACAGATTGTGGAAAAGGACTCAGTAGTGTTCTCTTGCACCATGGGGATGGATAACCCCCATCCACTCCAGGAGTCACTGCATGAAGTTCCCTGGGCTGTGTTGCGTGGAAAGTCAGGCTATATTATCATGATAATTTATTATCATGATCTGGCCTTTGACTCTAAAAAATACTGTCTCTGTAAGTAAGAGACGCCATTGGAACTGAGGTTTCCTGGCTTCTAGCCCGGTATTCAGACCACTAGGCCATGTCTCTCCTAGCCTGGCTAAAGTAGCATTTATTCTTAACCTCACGCACCTCAGCAGTGGGTTAGCATCGTGCTGGCTGTTGCCAGCTGCCTTGCACGCTGCCAAGAGATCTAAAAGCATGTGAACACAGAGATTTAAGAGAAAATCCACCACGCTCACTCAGCGATGGAGCAAGCAGTCAGGAGGGCAAGTGTGTGTCCTCCCTGCCCCCACCCCCTCGCACGGCTACAGGGAATGCAGTGGAGTCACTGAGGCGGAACAATTCAAAGGGAATGAACCGGCTCTCTCAGTAATTAAAAATGTCCTGTGCTGCTGAAACGTCTGTCCTCATCCCTGGGCGACTTACCACAGCCACGGGCCTAGGCTTACTCTGACGCAGCCGCTCAATAGCGACGCTTGTCTTGACTGTTCTTTTCTCCCACGACCCTGAGCGGGAAACCAAGTGAATTTGTTATGACAGGAGCATTGGACTTTGCTCGAGAGGCTCGAGCCATAAAGAAAGCAAGAAAGGGAAACTCTGAGACACACAGAGAGAGAGCGCAAAACTCCAAGAAACTTTCTCTCTCTTTAGCTCTGAGTTTTGCTTTCTCTCTGAGATGGAGAGACAGAAAATGCTGAGAAGGGGGCAGAAGGGAAGAGAAAATCCCAGAATAGATGAAAAGAAAGAGAGAGCCCTGAAACAGATTTGAATTTGGTGGCTGAAAGATGGGTGAATGGGTAACCTCCACCCACTTCCGTGTCACAGCAGGGAAAAAAATATCATTTCTGCCACGGAACCATTGAGCCAATTTGTTCAGCTCCCACTCAGGCAAAACTCCCTATGACCTCAACGAATGTCTTGTCAGAGCAATGACCTCGCGTTTCGGCTCAATGTCCGGAGGAAAACACAGCATAGAAAAGGGGGCGACAGAATTTCCTGCTGTGTTAGAGACCAGGGTTTCTTGTTTCTTACAGGGCTGCGTTGCTGGTAGAAGGAGCTGGCTTGACAGCTCCGGACACTGAAGTCCTATGTTCAGCTGCAGCAGGCACAGTGCAAAGCAAGCTTATCATCATCCCTCCCTGAGCGGGAGATGGGAGGAGGGTTCAGTCTCCATGACCCATCCAAGCCTTGGCTTCTCCACTGCAGCCACCGACGTGACCTGATGGAAAGGACAATTTTGCACTGAGCTTGTGCTGCACCAAACTCATTTCACGTAGGCTACCAAGCAGTAGCCATCAGGTGGTGGCAACTATGAGTCACTCCCCGACTTGGACTGGATTTAGCTGGTGACTTGGAAGTTAAATGCTCTGTATCCATTTATCAGTCCCCTGAGCCATCCACTGCTGCAAAGCCAGAATTTCTCACTGAAATGGTGGAACCTTCCTGATGCTGGACCCTGCCCCTAGAACCTAAAGGAAACACAAAGAGCATCACCATGTATGTACAATGTCTTGTCACGTTTCTTCCCTACCAGGTCCAAAGAGTTAAGAAGCTCAGTCCATAAATACTTACCTAGGGATAGCTGAGGACTCTTTAATCTAGCAGGTAAAGGCAGAACAAGATCCAATGGCTGGAAGTTGGAGCTAGATAAATTCAAGTTAGAAATACAGCACGGATTTTTAACCATGTGGCAGTTACCATTGGCACAACTTCCCTGTCAAATGTGGTGGATCCTCCATCACTTTCTAAACAAAATTGGATGTCCCTTTCTGAAAAAATATACGCTCTAGCTCGACCACAAGTACGAGCGTGGTGCAGGAGATGAAATTCTCTGGCCTGTGTTTTGCAGGAGGTCAGACGAGATGAACATCCTGGTCCCTTCTGGCCTGAAATTCTACAGGTGAAATGTTGGCCCTTCGGTAATCGATGTCAAAATTCCCATTGATTTAAATGGGGCCAGGATTTCACCCTCTGAATTTAGCTGATGGCTGTAACCCCGATTACCAAAATCAAGTGTGTGCCCTCCATTCATTACTCTTGCCAGTTGTTCCATATTTCAAGCCCTCTTTGTTGAGGAAACTTGGCCTGAATTGCTTATTGTCTCAGCCTTCCCTGGTCCTCAATGGGCCTCTTGTTTCTGAATGAGTTGTTCCTTCAAACGGCTTATTGTCCTCAAAATGTCCTTTTCACTTCAGGATCTAAGATACGCCCATCGGTCCCCTCCTCCACCCTTGCCCTCCTTTCTGTTTCTCCAAAGCTTTGTGGGTCAGGACTGACTAATCGTGCTGCCCCAAAAATGCTGAATCACTTTTGTTTGCCATCAAAATGACCCTTTAGGCTTTGCAGCATCTTTCTTAGAAAACTAGTCCCGGGAGGATGCCGCTCAGGCTGCATGAATGAACTGCTACAACGGCACTTTCAGCAGCGAAGGTCTCTGCCGCAATCATTACATCACGAGATGCCCAGCAAAGTCTTCCCAAGTCGATTTTTCAGCATGGGCAAAACAAAAAAGCACTCAAAGATTGTTTCCCCAACAGACAGGCAGGTTTGATTAAATAACTGATCTGACTCTCCACCCAAATTCAAACCCAAGCCCACAGAACATTTTGGAGAAACAAATTCCATTTTCTTCCTTTGGTTCCTGGTTCTGCCTGGGGCTGAGTTTGAAAGGACCAAATTATCATAAGCAAAGCTGCTCTCTTCATATATCTTGCCCGGACAGGTATATCTCACTAAAGCAGTTCCCTGTCGTTGGTGTTCTCTACCTGTGGCACACAATGGCTTAGTCTCCTGAAGTCTGTAGTACTTTGGTCTTATTCTGGTTGCTGGACTTGGTGTGCAGGTGGTGGTCTGTGTTATAAGGGAGGTGAGACGTATGGTCTGGTGGTCCTTTCTGACTTTGGACCCTATGGCTAGAACCAGGACATATTCACCGGAAAGCTGAAGTGAAGCTGGATTGGTGTGGGAACCATCCACTGTTGCTCAGGGTTAAATGAACTCTCTTATCTCCTCGCTTTAGTGTCTCCAGCTGCTGAACGTCTTCGTTACATCCTGGGTGAAGACGATGACCCTCCAAACCCCACCCTGTTCACTGAGATGGACACACTGCAGCATGACGGGGAAGAAATAGAATGGAAAGAATCTGCCAGGTAAGGAGAACGCAGCTCACCAGCGCTGGTGTCAAGGTAGTGTTCTTATGTATGTATTGTGGTAGCACGCCGGAGCCCCAATCAGGGACCACAACCTCATTGTGCTAGGTGCTGTACAAACACAGAACAAAATGATGGTCCCTGCCCCATACAGCTTCCAGTCTAAATCAGCACTGACCTTGTGCCCCAGTGCAGGTATAGATGACACAATGATAAGTCTTGTATATGTTAGCACTCCCCATAATGGCAAATTGTAAGGGGGGGGGGGAAATAAGAGTGTAGACAAGGCAATATGTAAACTATTGAGTAGTGTTGCTGGGCACTGTTGAGCGGTTATCGCGTTCCACCCCAGAGAGGGTTGCATTTCTGTGCTGGATGAAGCGATTCTGCTATGTGCATAGTTAGTCAAGCACCGTGGGAGACTGTGTAATTAAAGTAGCCATAGAAATGCAGTCAATTGTTATAATATCAAGTAAGACGATGCCAAAGAAAATTCACAAATTGCTTGTGACCATAGTGAAGTTACACATAGTGCTTTCACAGGAGATATCTGATGGCTTCATGCCAGTGGTGATGCTGAAACCGAACACACACTGGTTATATCTATTAATCAATCCTCAAATTGCACCAGGGTGATTGGTTTTGAAATTGATTAGGAAACCGCATGTATGGGCCAGTTCATTGCTTGACCATGCAAAGTGACACACATCTGAAAGAGGGGCAATATAAAGCACGGTGGCTAGAAACATAGCTGTTTCTTGGAGCCCACTCCAGAGTTGAAAAACCCCAGCTACATGTGGAATGAAGGAACATGAAGGTTGGGAAAAGCCTACTGCATATATTCTTGGGTAAAGGCAATATGTATATATTAGTCATATTCCACTAGCACATAAGGGGCCCAGTCCAGGATCAGGGCTCCGTTGTGCTAGGCACAGCAAAGACACAGAACAAAATAGATGGAACCTGCTCCCAAAGAGCTTGCATTCTAAAGATAGAGACAATGTATATATACAATTTATAGATGTAGGAAGTGCAAGGTAATAATGCCAACCCGTGCCATTTTATCTTGAGCCTTACAATATTTGGTATGTTTCTTAAAGCCCCAGCACCTGGAGGCATGTGATTCAGTGAAAATCTCAACTATCGTTTGTATTTTCTTTTTGTATGTTTCTAGCCCTTGAGATGGCAAGGGGCCTAAGGTGGGTTGCTCCAATTGAAGACAAGTTGAAGGAGGCTTGGTTATGTTGGTCTGGGCATATCTGGCAGAGACAAGAGAGCTCTTGTAGTGGTTGTGGGTGAAAGATGACCAAGAGGGAGACCAAAGCCTAGGAACACGGACCAAATATCAGCAGATCTCAGAGAGGCAGCCTTGTATATGATCATGAGTTTTGGAACAAAGTTATGAAAGTCACTGACTTCAAACAGGAAAGTGGCAAGAAGGAAGTAGTTTCTAGCCATCATGGTTGTGGACAAAAATAGGGCACACGCTACAGGCTCCACCCACCAGACAGCAAATAAAAGACCCCAGGATCTATTCATTTATTACCTTGAGTCTGGGCAAGGCTGCAGTTACAAATATAGCTGGGTGATTTTTTTTTCTCTCTAAATAGTTTATTCACCGAAAAATGCAGTTTCAGGTGAAAAGCCGAGATTCTCAACTAAAACCATTTGCAAATTTAAGTCAAATTTAGCAAATAGTTTTGGCCACAGAAAAAAGGGGAGAAGGATTCCAAAAATGTCTAAACAGAACTGGAACTGGCATAGCATACGCATGGAACTGGCATGGAGCAGATAGAGCATGGCAAAGAAAATTGGTGCAAAATGCTACCAGGTTTAGATTGGTAGCATTTGACACCCTGTGTTTACACCCTTTGGAAATTAATCCACCACATTTCAAGACAGTCGAAAAATCAAACCCAATCTGTCTAATATTTCTGCATTCTCACTTTCCATGGACATCCAAAGGGTTAACATGCCCTCATCTTAAAAAAAGAAAAGAAAAAACCCAAAACTTTTAATAAAAGTATTAGAGGAACCACAAATAGGGTTCACTTTATTGAATTATGAGCTTAACCAAGTAAAAAAATCTCAAATCCATGTGGAATTTTCTCGTCCTAGCGTAAGTTTTGTAAGCATTATTAGTTCTCTCCCTTTTTTTTTTTTTTTTTCCAGTGAGCTTCATTCTTTGAAAAAGGAGTCACTTGCGCCAGGGATTTAGATGGCTTTTTGAGCTCAGCTGAACCCTTTCTCTATTGTAACACAAAGGGATTTGTGTGTGTTCATGCCATCTCGAATGGGATGGATGGGATGAGGTCAGGCAGTTAATAAGATAGATTTTTATTCATTCTGTCTCACCCACATGTACCAGTGGCCTCCCACTTGTGCCGCATAATGACCTTGTCTAATGTGCACTTAGTGTCAGCGCCAGGAGATGTGCTTGCTCTCTGACGACCAGGGATTTACACGTGCAGCTACTGGAACAATGAGATGGGCACACAGTGTCCTACTGACCTCTTTGTTTCTGTGCCAACGAATATGGGGCCTCTCATGCATCGGAGTGCCATGCAGAGGTGGGTGGTCCAGAACACCTGGGTTCAAATCCATGCTCTGCCCCAGACAGCCCATGTGACCTTGGGACTTAGGAGCCTAACTCCTCTTGATATAAATGGAAGTGAAGTGCCTAAACACCTTTAAGGGTCAGGGCCCTTGTGCCATAATTTGCCATCTGTAAAATGAAGATAACAGCACTTTCTTGCTTCCCAGGCATGTGGTGAGGATAAATATATTAAAGCCTGTGACATTTTCAAGTACTGTGGTATTGGGGACTATATGATCTCTGTTTACCTAAGATAGATAAAGGTTCCTGTGTCATGGTCAGATCTACCCACCTTGCCATGATCGGAGGGGTTTTTTTTGCTTGCAAAGACTTACTGGATTGAAGGTGCAGAAGGAAATTAGTTATTTTTGGGGTCCTGAGTCTTAAAGTTCTCAGACCATGGGGAAAGTGATTGTGTTCCCAGCTCGGGACAGGGAGTGGGGTCTAGTGGTTAGAGGAGGAAGCCTGGGAATTGACTCCTGGTTTCTATTCCCAGCTCCAGGAAGGGAGTGATCTCTAGTAGTTGGGGTGGGGGGAGGACTGGGAGTCAAGACAGAGGATCTTGCCACTGACTTACTGTGTGACCCTTAAGCAAGACACTTCCTTTTCCTGTGCCTCAACATCTGTAACCTCAAGTAGGGTTAGATAAGTGATTTTACCCCTGTTTGGCACTGGTACGAGCACTGCTGGAATCCTGTGTCCAGTTCTGGGTTACACAATTCAAGAAGGATGTTGACAAAGCGGAGAGGGTTCAAAGAAGAGCCACAAGAATGAATAAAGGTTCCAGAAACCTGCCTTATAGCAACAGCCTCAAGAAGCTCAATTTATTAGCTTGAAGAGGTTAAGGGATGACTTGATCACAGTTTATGGACTTCCTTACACAGTGCCTTAGCCCATACCACACGGGGTGTAGATTCTAAAGCACGCCAGCGTGTTCCGCACTAACTGGTGATGCGCACTTGGCTAGCATGCACTAAAAGTTCCCTAATGCATGTTAACCTAGTACTGTTTGAAACAGGACCACATTAATGTGTACTAGGGAACTTCTGATGCATGCCAGCAAGGCCCACATGGATCAGCACACAATATGCTAGTGCCCTTCTATTGTGGACAATGGCACATGTAGACAAGCCCTATAAGTACTTACATGAGGAACAAAGATTTGGCAGCAGGCTCTTGAATCTAGCAAAGATCTAACATCATCCAATGATTGGAAGCTGAAGCTAGACAAAATTAGGAAGTAAGGTCTCAATAGTGAGGGTAATTAAGCATTGGAACAATTTACAAAGAGTTGTGATGGATTTTCCATCAGTGGCAATTTTTAAATCAAGATTGGATGTTTTTCTAAACTCTCTGGTCTAGGAATTATTTTGGGGAACATCCGTGGTGTGAGTTAGGTAGGAGATCAGATTAGATGATCACAACGATCCGTTCTGATCTTGTAATCTATTAATTTAGGTCATTGTCCCTATCTTAAAAGGTGAAGCTTGTTTCATTAATGTTCAGAAAGTTGTATGAGATCTTTGGATGAAAGATACTTGGAAGCACAAAGTGTTTTCATCACTATTAGCCTAATTCTGCAATGAGCTAAGTCCATCAACTTCCTTTATCTTCAGTGGGAACTGGTGTCACTTAGAAGCTGGCCCAGCCAGTGTGGATGCCGCAGTATGGGCAGTGTAGACATCCTAAGTGTCTGGGTTGTTGGCAGAAGTGTGATCGCACTGAGCTGCGACCCCAGGGCTGCTATGCCTCTGCTGAATGTGGTTTAACCCTTTGGAGACTGGACATCTATAACCTGCACCCTAAGCATTTGTTTTGTTGCCAGCCTGGATAAAACACCAGCATTCTAAAGGTTAATGTTTCTAATAGATATTATTTTTGGTCACTGCTAATGGAGCCATTTCATTATTTTCCCCAAACGGTTTTATTCCTTTCTATGATAAACCCCTTATTCATGGGTGCATGCCAGAATTGATTGCTCTCCAAGGGGCAGGTTATACAAGGAGTTTGATGGATCTCTGTCCTGACCCTTGAAGCAGCAGGTGTGTTTATCTGGCCTAAAAGTCATCCGCACAATTGACACTGATCAACCCTCAGTAGTGAGGCCAAGGAGTGAACGGGCTCTAGAGACTGGACTCCCTCTCTCCCAATCAGAGCTAGTTCAAATGCATTAGGGAGGGAGCGCAGGGAGACAATTACAGTGCTACTGGCTGTGCTGTACCTGCTCTGGAGATAGAGGGCGTCAGTCTCCAGGGGCAGCCCAGGACTTCATGTGAGCATTTCCACTGCAGGTTTAAAAGCTGCCGAATTGCAGGCTCTGTGTTTCCTCTCTCCTCGGGTCAGGAATTCACAGCCTCTTTAGCTGCAGGGAGCCAGCTCCTTCGCTGCGTGAGCACTACCTGCGAATAAAACCTTGGCAAGCCTAAACAGGAAACTTCATCTTCAGAGCCAAGCAGCCGTCAAGACCATGTGGGCTTGGCTCCAGGAGTCTAACATGGGGAGAAAGTATTCAAGGGGTTTTACCCCTGCCCTGCCACAGGGCCTCTAGGTGCAACTGTCACACAAATGATAAAATATAATAGGCAAAAGGTAGCAGGAACTCATGCTTCAGGGCAGGGGTCAGGAAGGAATTTTTCTGATAGAATCATAGAATAGCATGGTTGGAAGGGACCTCAGGAGGTATCTAGTCCAACCCTCTGCTCAAAGTAGGACCAACCCCAACTAAATCATCC
Source organism: Dermatemys mawii (assembly GCA_007922305.1). Lineage (NCBI taxonomy): Eukaryota > Metazoa > Chordata > Testudines > Dermatemydidae > Dermatemys > Dermatemys mawii. The sequence goes on from ML677387.1 coordinate 10,919,900, forward strand.
CAGCCAGGGCTTTGTCCATCCTTTAAGAATGGAGATTCCACCACCTCCCTAGGTGGTGGAATCTCGCTCATCTCAGTGAGTACTGCAGCTTGTAAAGGGACATTAGGAGGTGTGGTCGTCTTTTGAAGCAGTAGTTGAGCAGATCGACATGTGGTGTAAAGTCTCACAGCACTGTAGGCAGGATACTGGACATCAGGGTGGGGTTATGAGGGCACAAGTTAAAATCCTGCCTCTGCTCACAAGCGGCGAGAAGTTTGACTTCTCATGCTGTTGGCCTTGTGCACATCACAAAATTGCCACGTGGTCAGAGGCAGCAGTGGAATAGCAAGGAGGTTGTGGGAAAGGACCGCAAAGCTTCTTGTGTTAGGGAGTCCAGGACTAAAGCAGCAGGGAGTGCTGCAGACCAGAGTTGGGGATATCAGCAGAGCTGTCCTGAAGGAGCAGGACGGTGCAGGTCAGGGTTAAGAAGCATTGGCAGTGTTGGGTGGGGACGGGCCAGTTCAGGATTCGGGAATATCAGTATTGCTGCATGGGATCTCATGACAAGACCATACCGGGGGCAGGAGGGCAGTTCAGTGCAGAACTCATTACAGGACTAAGGTGCATTGGTCGAGGTCTGTAGCAGTGCACTTAGCAAATCCATTGAATTTCCCAGGAATAGATAGCGAATGTCCCTTGTCTGACACTTCCTTAGCCCACCTGGCGTGGTTCCCAGCTCTGGACTGTGTATATTTCTAGAGGCAATGTTAGCGAAACCCCTTACAATACCCCTGTCTGCTTTCAGCTAGCACGGGCACAGCTTAACATCGTGGTAGCTCCTAAAGCCCGAATGGCAGAGCACGCTGTGAGAACACCCACTGAAGGATTGTGGATGGGTAGGTGTGGGCCCGCCCACATCTAAAAGCCCCGCCCCTCAGCCTTAGGGGAGGAGCCACTGGACACAGGCATCAACTAAGCCCCGGGGGACGAATAATGAGAGTAGCTACTGCAACACATGGAGCTGTAAGATATCGGGGCTGAAAATGGAAACTGAGAGAATGCAAATCTCCAGATGGCTTCATATCTTACCATCAGTGACCATAAATCTCTTGGCCAGCCTCGGTATTGCAGGCGTCTTACTCAGTGACCATAAATCTCTTGGCCAGCACTGATGTCAATAATGTGACCGAGATGTACATTAATTTAGCAACAGCTTTTGCAGCTCTGCTTAAAAGGCTACAGAGTGGTCTAGTATTTAGAGCAGGGAATTAGGTGTTGGGACCACAGGGTTCTAATCCCTGTGGGGGGAAGTGCTTTCTGGTAGTTAGAGCAGGGAGGGGTTACTCCTGGGTCATACTCCCACTTCCACACACCAGACGTAACCTCCCAGCTCCTGGAGGGGTATGTGATCTAGTGGTCAGTGCGAGAGAGTCATTGCTTGGTTGTATTGTGAGGCAGTGACGATTGTGTCATAGTATCAGGCTGCTATAATGTGAAAGACGCAGGATATTGATATGTTGTAAACATTAAAGAAGGGTTTATTAATGAATATCTGTAAAGAGCTTGAGATCAGTGGGTGAAAGGAGCTACATTGTGGAAAGAAGAAAAATGCAACAAACCAGGACTTTTCCCTTTCTGAATAATGAATTTCACGCTGATGCTCTTTAAAATATTCCTTGAATTTCTCCTAAATGAAACTCTGCAGTATCTCCTGACTCGGTGCCAGTATAGCATCCTCTCGGTTTTATGTATTTATTTACAGTACTATTCACTGATTGCCTTTCTCTAGTTTTAAAAAGCACTATTTTGTGCTCATGTAACATTTTTCATTCAAAGATCTCTAAGTGCCTTCCAAAGGGTGAGTAGCTATTATGGTTGCCCTCTGACAGCAGGGGAAACTGAGGCACCAGAGAGTTGAAGGGCCCTATTTTTTTCTTTTTAGGGTTGCTTCAGATTGCTCAGCCCAACTTGAGCCCGATTATCAAAGGCGGTACACTCCCACAACTCGCACTGTCTTGGGTATGCCACATTTCCTCATGCAGGCCCTGTCATGTGTCAGGTTTGGCACAGAAAACTCATGCATCCAGAGACCATTTGTGGCTTGCCCAGGTCCCACATTAAATCCATGTTAGAGCTGGAACTAGAAACTGCATGTGCTCTAACCACTACATTACACTGTCTCCTCCTCCTGCTGCATTAATAGCCTTTTGTTTGTCAGTCAGCCTTTAGAATCCATCATATGGCAATAGCATTACAGAGCAATAGCCTCCACACTCTCTTCAATCACTTCCTGCAAAATCTGGCCCTGTATCAGATTTACAGCACCCAGAATCTATTTCCTTTCTTCGCTGTTAAATGGGCGAATGCTTCTCTACTCTGTTAACCAGGAGGAATGAATCCCAGAATCCTAAATGGGCAGCAGCGGGAAAGATTATCTAAATTAGTTCTTGCACTGGGAAAGAAGCATTAAAGTGTGTCAGTCTGCCTTCCCTCCGTAGTTTGGAGCTCTAATCCAGGTAAATGCCAACCTAAAGGAGCGACTGGGGAGAGAAACCACCAGGTATGTCCCTGACCGTAGCCTGGATAATCCAGGGCTGTTTCCAGTATTTGCAGACAGAATTAGCATATACTCTGCTACTTTTTTTAAAAAAAAAGCCTCTGTTGTCCTCTGTTCTTTCCCTCTGTCCCCACTGCAGTGACATGAGCCAAAATCCAAGTTGTACCAGTTAAAAGCTGCCAGGTTAAGCCTTAGACTGACTAATCCATGAGAATTCATGGAGCTGGGACTCTGCAAACCTGATTTAAAGGAACAGCAGCTTTATTTCCAAAATAAATACAGGCGCGTTGCCGAGAATTACTTGTGCTTAATCAGAGCACGAGTCCTATTCCCAGGGAGCCTGCAGAAATCTGCTCTCATTCGTCTGTTACTCTTCCTGATGAATGTTAAGAAGCTGATGCAGAACAGTTTTTTTTTTTTAAGGGAGGGAGCGTTGTCTAGTGATTAGAGCAAGAAGTCAGGATTCTGGGGTTCTTTTCTCAGGTCTGGTAGAAGAGCATGGTCTAATAGTTGGAGAAGGGACTGGAAGTCAAGACTCCAGTGGTGTGTTCCCAGATCTGCCTACAGGAGGTCCGCAGCTTATGCGGATTCAGCGGCATTTCAGCAGCGGGGACAACGAGGCCGCGGGACCCGTGGACCTCCCGTGGAAACACCACCGAATCCACAGTACACCGGCCCACCCACAGGCGTGCCAGGGAACTTCCGCGCTTGGGGCGGCAAAAACCTTAGAGCCGCCCCTGGACGCCAGGTTAGCTCAGCATCCCACTTTGTCACTGCAAACTGGTATAATAGTGCCAATAAATGTCTCTAAAGCGCTTTAATCTCCTTGAATGACAGAGGTGTGTTATAAATGCTACATCATGGGGGAGGAAACTTTTCTTCGTCAGTAGGTTGCATCCTCTCATTTGCCATTCACATTTTCCTGATGCTAAAATCTGTCCCGCAAATAATGTAGCCAAAATGTAATTAACCCGTCACTGAAATGAATAGAGCAGGTTAAGGTTTGGGGAACTCTGATCACTATCAAGCTGATTAAATCCATTTTCCAGTGTCCTACCGCAACAGGTATATCAGGCCTTTTTTGCCCCCTGACGCCGTATCACCACCCTGACGCTCTCCACCCAAAGGAAAAGCGTTGGCTGAGAAAGAGAGGCAATGAGTTAGACCTCAGGTTCTGGTACCTTCAGAACCTACAAGACTTGGTCCTCCAGGGGCTAGAAGGGGAGTGGGAGGAGGAATTAGCCAACCAGGACCCACCCAGCAATATAAGAAGGCTTGCTTGCTGCTTTATAGGAGCAGTGCTGGATGAAACTGAGAGAGGAAGGGAGCTCCCCCAACCCTAACCCAGAACTCCAGGCCCCCAGAATCTGACCATCTAACTGCACCTGCAACTGAAGGTTCACAATCAGCTGGTTGTTTTATCTTTAAGTTTAAGGGCACAAGTGGCCAATTTGGGGGTTGAACTTTAATTGTCAAAGGACAATCAAAAAGCTCACTGCACCAAACCTCTTGATCCAGGCACGCTGTGACACCTGTCCTTTTCGTATTTGTTAGTTTTATGCATAAGCACATGATTATTCCATAAACACACATGGCACTTAACCAATAAAATGGTTTCCCTGCCTTCAAGACTTTACAATCTCTTTTTTTCATAGCAGCGTAAGTATTATATTGGCAGTATTGTATTATAGTGGCAGCAGTGGGATTTACCAACCTTGGCAGGTTCTGTTCCTCTTTCAGCTGATGTGACTTTAGGCAAATAACTTAACCTGTCTGCCTCCACTTCATCTGTAATGTGCAGACATACATTGCAGGGATGGTCTGAGGATGAATTAGTGAATACAATGCACCACCATCCTGACCTAGGCCTCTTCTAGATACCCCAGCCCTGAATCATGCTCTACCAATGCCTCTCAGTCCTTAGCTGTTCCAGTCCTGGGCTCCTCCAAGCACGTTGGCTCTTACTGAAGCAATGCCTTTTAATCCGGTTTACTGCTGATAAATATATCTACCTGTAAAATGCACGCCGGCTGTACATCAGCTGCCCTGTGATAGATCTGTTCTGTTCAAGTTTTTACACTGTGCCCATCACCTTGGTCCTTGATCACCTGATTGGTGCACTGTTTGGACAGACGTGCAATTTACCAGCCATGCCTTTGTACCCTGCACTGATCGCAACCATGGCTTTTGTTGTTTCAGGTGGATAAAGTTTGAAGAAAAGGTGGAAGAAGGAGGGGAGAGATGGAGCAAACCTCATGTGTCAACGTTATCTTTGCACAGCCTATTTGAACTACGCACATGTCTACAGACAGGGACGGTGCTACTAGACTTAGATGGCTACTCCTTACCACAGATCATCGGTATTAACCTCTCAATGCAAACAGTGGTGGGGTTTCTTGAAGTGGTTTTATTGGCGCGCTGAAGCCTTATCTAGAACTAGAGGAAAGCATCACTCATGATAGAAGGGAGGGTTAATGGTGTGTCAAATGGCACACCATGTAACTGACAATGTAGAGCCTGATTCTCCACTTGTGTAGTCATTGACGTGTGTGTAAATAGTAAGACGATGTGGAGAAGTGGCTACAGCAAATGTATTCTGTGTGAGAGGATGTAAGACCACTAGTGTAGCCTGAGGAGAGTGGAGTTCAGTTCCCTGGTCTGCCACAGACTTCCTGGGTGACCCTGGGCACTCAGGCCCAGATTTGCAATGATACGTAGGTATCACTGCCTTCAGCATTGCAACACCAAACTGATTTAGGAGCCCTTGTCTCACTTTCAAAAGGGATTAGGAGCCAATATGCCAATTATGTAGGCTCCTAAGTCTCTAAATCCCTTTTGAAAATGAGAGGCTCCTAAATCAATTCAGTATTGCGATGCTTAGCACAGCAGTGCCTGAATTCTGTTAAACATCGGGGCCTTGGTCTCTTGGCGCCTCAGTTCCTCATCTGTACAGTAGGGATAACAGGGCTGCTCTCCCTCACAGAGGTGTTGTGAGGATAAATACGGTAAAGTTTGTGAAGTGCGTATGCTCAGATCCTCAAAGGTACTGAGCTCTCTTGCCTTTCGTTGAAACCAATGGGAGTTAGGTCCCTAAAATCCTTTGAGAATCCTGGGGCCAGATACACACCTAAAGTAGATTATCCACTGTAACTGGAAATCACTACTGCTCTGATATGCTTTCTTCTGACACCTACTTTTCCTTGTTTACCCATTTACGCCTTTGCGGTGAGGTGCAGCGAGGTTCTTGAATACATATCACTCCACTGTAATCCATCCAATATGAAGTTAGGCAATGAAGGGATGATGATGATGATGATGAGGTTGTTGCTAGATTTGTTTTTCTTACCTGGTGGGTCTTATGCAGTGTAATTGTAGCTGTGTCAGTCCCAGAATATTAGATATGATATTACCTCTCTCTGGTGGGTTTTAGGCTTACAGAGCTAGGGTGACCAGACAGCAAATGTAAAAAATTGGGACAGGGGTGAGGGGGGTAATAGATGCCTATATAAGAAAAGCTCCCAAAATCAAGACTGTCCCTATAAAATTGAGACACCTGGTCACCCTATACAGCACAAAAAAACCCAACCCTACACTCATGTGTTGAGGAAGCTATGAATAGTGGTTGGAGCTGGGACTCCTGGGTTCGATTCTGAGACCTGTAGGTGTTAGGAAGGCTCTAGTTAAGGTTTGCAAAGCATCCTGAGATTGAATAAACCTGACAGGTGAGGAAAAGCTGAAAAAGCGGATGCAGTATTACCTCAAAACTAACAGTGCCTTATTGCTGGGTTTCACTTTCCATTTTTATTGATGAATGTTTATTTTATTATGCCTTACATAATATAAGCCAGAGAGAATGTAACAATTGTCAAGCAGGATATGTGATACAGTTGAGAAATGAAGACAAATTGATGTCTAATCTCTGTGCATCCATTTACTTATTTATTTTTTCTCCTTTGATTATATATAGTTACATACAAATGTCATTACATATAAATACACTAAAAGTTTTTAAAAACCTGATCTGTGAGGAAAGGTTAAAAAAAACGGGCATGTTTAGTCTTGAGAAAAGAAGACGAGAGGGCAGGGGGTCAGATAAATCTTCAAATATGTTAATGGCAACTATAAAGAGGACAGTGATCATTTGTTCTCCATGTCCATTGAAGGCAGGACATGAAGTAATGGGCTTAATCTGCAACAAGAAAGATTTAGGTTCGACATTAGGAAAAACTTTCTAACTCTAGTTAAGCTCTGGAACAGGCTTCCAAGGGAGATTGTGGAATCCCCATCACTGAAGTTTTTAAAAACAGGCTGGACAAACCCCTGTCAGAGATGGTCTAGGTTTACTTGGTCCTACCTCAGTGCAAGTGGCTGGATGACTTCTCAGTCATTGCTGGGATTCTGTATTCAACAAGTGACTCTCAAACTCATCAGATTTATGCTGAGAGAAAGCAAAATACATTTAGAACTCTACGGCTTCCTTTTTATTGTCCCTTTTCAGAGTATAATGGCAATTTTAAAGGCAGGGTAATAATCAGCCTTTCAAAGTAACAACCCGCTGCATATGTTAAAATGTTGGCTCAAATTGCTGCACTGTTACATGCTTAGTGTGGAGCTCGGTAGAGTTTTGCCATTTCTATTTATTCATTAATCATCTCTGCTCTTTATTTCTTCTGTTGATTTATTATCTCTGGTGTGGTATGTTTTTTTATGTACTTTTAAATTAACATTTTGGGCCTGATTCTAATGTCACATAATAAGCAACTCTGTTGAAGTCAATGGAATTTACACGGGGGTAAAAAGAGAGGACAGCAGAATTAATTTACAGTATCAGAAGAGGTCGCTTTCAGTAGTGTACAAACAAAGGCTGGTAGACCCACAAACCTGCTCTGAAATAACAAAAGGAGAGACTCCAAACTGATTTTGTTATTTCTGTGCAAATCTGTGTATAGATGAAGACCTAAGGCAGCTAAATCGGCATCACCAACCCATTCAAAATAGCTTGAGCATAGTAACTGCTCCGAAGAGGTACACTTACTGCATGCTGGGATGGGTTTTTATCATATAAAAACATCCTGGTGCCTTCTATGAATCACTGCTGATCTCACTGATGCCCAGAAATTGTGAGGAGCAGCACCATGGAGAGAGCGTATTGTTTATTTTGAAAGTTTAGAGCCAAATCATGTAGCTTTGATTCTTCCCAGTGGTAGGAGTTTTGCCTGCCCCAAAGCTGCAGGAGTTGGCATGTTAGGCAGCACGGGCTTGATTCTTCACTGCCTTGCTCCTTGTGTGTTGTCATTTCACACTATGCAAAGTTAGTGCAATACCCTGCTTTATTTGAAGACTCCAGTAACTCTTCCAGAGATGAGAGGTCTGTTACAGGGGTGGGTGGGTGAGATTCTGTGGCCTGCATTGTGCAGGAGGTCAGATTAGATGATCATGATGGTCCCTCATGACCTTAAAGTCTGAGTGATGCAGTTCTAGCGTTTGCAAGGAGGGGGATTTTTTTTTTCTTTGCAACAGAACTTGCCATGCCGCAGCCCAGCGAATCACGCACGTGTTTCCAATGTCCTTCTTTCAGATGATGTTATTGAAAAGCAGATAGAGGATGGTCTGCTCAAGCCAGAGCTGAGAGAGAAAATAAGCTACGTGCTCCTGAGGAAACACCGCCACCAGACCAAGAAGCCAATCCACCGATCCTTGGCAGACATTGGCAAATCGGTCTCGTCCACCACAAGTGAGTTCGCAAGGTTCAGCTCACACGCGGCTGTATCCCAACGTTCTTATTCTCTTTTTTTTACCCAGGCTAAATTTGTGTTGCAGTCTAGGGGTCTGAGTGAGAACTGAAGGCAAAATGTGCCCCCTCTACAGAGGGCTAGCACTTATTCTGTGCACTGTTTACAACCCATTCCCACCCTATGGCTCAAATCCACCGAACTGCTCTGCTTGTATGAATATCTATGGGCTTCACTGGGACATGAGCAGCATTTAAGGCCACGCTGTTCTTCTACACTTCCTCTTGAACGCAGACTTCAGGATTTCATCTGGTATGTTCTACAGCTCTTATGCCAGATGTGAAACATGTGTGGATAAAACCAAAGCTGGTGGCTCTTAGATTTGTAGAGTTAAGGCCAAAAGGGATCGAGAGATCATAGCAGAGAGCGACGGATTGAACCCGCAGTAGCCAGAAGATGGCGCAGGGAATTGGTTAATGAAATGTAGAGTCTACGTCACTGGGTGACTGGCCCCTTTATGAAGGAACAGAGCCCAGTGCCACCTGTGAGTGATTTGGGCTTAAGGGAAGGAACCTGGGCCTTATAAAGGGGGAAACAGGGATAGGAATCTGGGGGCAGAGTGAAGCTGCAGAGACTTGGGCTGTGTCTACACTACACAGCTTATAGTCACATGACTGTCTTGTCACAAGCACACCACTAAAAGTCGCGCCGTGTCGCTGCTGTTTGTCGACAAAAAATGTCTACCCCCAAGGAGCGGCATTTGCGTTGTCAGCAGGAGAGCGCTCCTGCCGACAACGCGCTGTTCACACCAGCCCTTGTCACAGCAAAACTTTTGTCTTTCATGGCGGGGGGCGGGGAGCGGTTAAAACCTCTGAAAGACAAAAGATTTGTTGTTCAGTTGCTGGTGTAGCCATAGCCTTAGAGGGCTCATGTGGAGAGCAGAAGACTGGGATCCTCTCCTGGGAAAAGCGGAGAGGCCCCAGGCCTGAGTCGAGACACAAGGGGACAAAGGGTGATTCAGAGGAGAGGAGGACTCTCTCCTGGGAAAAGGGGAGAAACCCCAGGATTGAATGTGGTTGTGAATGGTATATACATAAATTTACAGCTGGCAGGGGAATGTTTAAAGGACTCAGGCCGAGTGGAATTTTTTTAAGGAGCTTGAGGAAAGTAAACTGAGGCAGGGCCTCTGCACAGCCTCACTTGGCCAGAAGGGGGTGCTACAGGGCAGGCCCAGCCTTTTACAGCCTATACAATCCAAGTTACCCATTCAAATCCTTCTGAGATGGTTAGGAAACAAAAAATATTACTCATCTGACATTGGTTTGTATGAAGCAAGCTGGTGATCTCCGTAGACTTCCCCATCACAGTAGCATCACCCCAGGGGGCTCTAAATGGCACCTTCGGGGGCAGTTCCAGCAGAGAGGCCGAAGGCACCATGGCCGGGGGCTGTGCTGAAAGCTTGCTCTTATGTGGTATGCCACTGTGTTGTTTGCTCTACGGAATGAACCCAGTCTGTTGTGTGATTGTTTCCTGGTTTTAGCCATTTTAAAGGGGGATTTCTATGTTTCCAATTTAGGATATTAACTTAGGTTCAAATGGGAGGCCCTTTGGTGTAATGACCTTAAGTTGCCCACTCTCTAGACTAATCTAAAGTGCAAATGTAAAGTTTCACTTCCACACATCAGACGCAACCTCTGATAACCTGCTTTTCCGGCATGCATACTTCCCTTGACTTCAGCAAGGCAAGGGAAAAGCAGTGTAGCAGAATGGAGATCACCCAACAGCTCAGAGCAGAAGTTGGCTCATAATTTAATGATTTCTAAATTATGGGCTCTGGTTATTACTCCTCATCGATGTTTACACTGTGGGTCTTTTTCCATTTAGGAGTAATAAGTTATTGGCAATATTCATTCCAACGTATAGGAAAATACAGGGGCAGATTGTGTACCCACAAAGGGAGTTTTGCCATTTACTTCAGTGGGTGCTGTGTTGAGCCCATTATTATATTGCAGGCAAGATTGTTATTGCTGTTATTCTAGCTGCTATTGTTGCTTCAAGCCTATCAGTGAAAAGTAGAGCTGGTCAAAAAAATTTGAGAAGTGGGAAATGCTGCTGAATTCATAAGCAAACTTGCAGAATATCAATAGGTGTGTGAAATCTAAGAAATCTGTCCAAGTTAAGCTCTGGACAATTAATTAATTTTCACTCCTTGCCACCCGAGTTTCCATATCTGAAAATGACAAGCTGTATTCATTGATGGTCACAAATGATCCGAACTGGCAGCATTTGCCGACAGCCTCATTCTGTACATGCACGTGATCTAAATGCTCTCTCCCGCTCAGATCGCAGTCCTGTCCGGAGCCCGGGAGCAGGGGCCAGCTTCCACCGCTCCACCGAAGATCTTAGAATGAGGCAGAACGCAAATTATGGACGTTTACGTAAGTTGAATGACAGCTACTTCCCTGTTTAGCAAGGCAGCAGTGTCTAGCAGAACAAACACCTGGTTGGGAGTCTGGACTCCTGAGTTCTAATCTTGGTTCTTTGATTTACATTTGGCGAAGCCCGAGATCTCCTTGGGCCTCGGTTGTAAACAACTATTTCCTAGAGCGAGAAGGCGAGAACGGGCCACTTGAAAATCACTTTTCCATCTGCAAATGTTGCTCTAAGGAAACTCTAAAATTACTATGATTGAAAGAAGACCGGTAGGAGTACTTGTGGCACTTTAGACTAACACGGCAACTACTCTGAAACCTATGATTGAAAAAGATCAGAGAAAGTTGGATGCCACTTTATCCCATGGTGATTGTAGTTACAGTGCACTTACGTTGCAATTGCAACACAGTTACACTGTGGCTCTGATTTTCAATAACTTATTGCAAGTAATTCCAATAACCAGAAGGGGAACTGCATTAAAGTTGTGCTTAGCTACATTTAAGTTACACTTCCGTTATCCGCAGCCTTGTAGTTCTCCTTCCATTTTTATGCATTGGTGGCAATGATAGGGATCCAAAAGGATCACTACAGTGTAATGGCAGTCAGGGTATTGCCAGGTAGAACTTGGTCCCACTTCAAGTGGAGGGGGGACTTGAACCAGGGGTCTGCCCCATCCCAAGTGGCAGCCTCACCTCTGGGCTAAGACACAAGAGAGAGGCACCCCTTCCCAGTTTTGGGTGATCTCAGGAGGCATATTCAGGGCTCGCTTCCCAGATGGGGGCACACACTTGATTTCAGCGGAGAAACACTTCTTCTGCTGATTCATTCATTGCGCCGAGGCTCAAGTGTCCGGATGCCTAGCGTGAGGCTGTGGATCTCAGATACACAGGCACCTAGAGAACTTTTCCTGCAAACATTTAGTTACCTGCCGGGTTTGGTGGCAGCTGAACAGGGCTTTTGTGAATCCTGGGGGATGACTCTGGGATTAAGGTGCCTAAATTGGCAGTTCGGTGTCTAAGTTCTTGTGTGAATCTAGCCCCAAATGTTTATGTGATGGCCGGGGTGTTGGCCAAAACACTGGGGATGGAATCGGGAACCTCCAGACAGAAAAGCCTTTCTGGTGTCTGCATCAACTCCTGTCCTCTGTGGATCACCGTAGCAGGGGACTTGATACACACATTCACCCAGTGGGTTACCCTTAGTCAGGGGAAAGCGTTGTTGAGAGGAGTGAGAAATGAGTGAAAGCAGAGTAAGGACCTTAGGATTTGGCCAACAATTTGCACCACAACCCTCAGGCAGATGAATACTCCTGTTATGGACGATGGTGGAGAGACCCAGGCTTTAAAGAGAAGCGCAGAGAGAACAAGAGAACAACCAAAATGCTTAGAATAACCATCATAATTCTTTTAAACTGCTTCAGCCCTGATCTACATTTAAAATTTAAATCGACCTAGCTCTGTTGCTCTCAGGGATGAAAAATTCACACCACTGTGTGCATAGCTAGGTTGACCTAACCCCCGATTCTTCCATCAACCTAGCTACCACCACTCGAAGAGGTGAATTAACTACATGGACGGTAAAAACACTTCTGTTGATGTCAGAAGCATCTACACTACAGCTGTACTGCAGTAGACATGCTCTCCTGCTCCCATTAGCAATCCCACCAGCTTAAAAATGGCAGCTTCCAAATGAATTGGAAAATTTTGGCTGGAAGCTAACGCCCAGCTCTTGAACTCGCTTAGCTCTGTGCTGGTTCTTCTAGTCTAACTAAACTGTTCTGTTCAAGCAGTAGGATTTGATTAATTTTTTTGTAATCATTGGTTCTAAGATCATAATAGGAAGTAATTAAAAGGAGCCTGTCACCTTTAAACTCGCACTTGTTGTTACTGTAGCTTCTATGTGCTTCATCTGAGATCAGAGCGCAAGGACACTACTGGGCAGATTTAAAAAGAGTGTTAGCTGCCTATCTCTCTTTAAAGTTCTGGTCCTAATTTGGTGGGCCATGGTCACACAAGAACTCTGCAGGAAAACTGGGGATTGAACCTAGACCTCCTGAGTCCAGGCCAGCTGTCTGAAAATGTTTTACAGGCTATTTTTACAAGTCACATTTAAAATTACTGGAACTAAAAAGTTGGGGGAGGGGAATCATTTTTAGGGTTTTTTTCCTGATTGTTTACTTTGAATATTTGCAGCACTGTGTTTCAGTCTGAGTCAATTTCATTGTTTACCCTATATTTTCTGGCAGTTGGCTTCCCCTTTTTGGGTTCTGAAGAGATATCTAGTTTGAAAAGTAGGAAATTGTAAAACCACAAAATTGAGGAGGAGGGACTTGGGTGGGTTGTTGCTTAAAATTGAAACAATGTCAAAAATTAGTTTAAATTTATACAACCCTTGAAGAAGGAGAAGGGGGAAAAAAAGCTTTTTTAACAGAATTCATCCCTTTGCCTCCTCTTTATTGCTAGGCATTCGTGCTAGGAATAAAATCTTGATTTTTGCTGCATGTTTTCTAGAATTTGATAGCTTGATTATACTTGGAGATATGAGTGGCTTGTCACCCCCAAAGAGGCTAACCATCCACTGATTTTACATATATGAACTCTCCTGGAATTGCAGCTTCACACAGACCTTGAGAAAGCCCTGATGGGAAAAGATGGAAGCTGGGGCAACATGTCACAGGAAGAGGGTAAAGGGACCCCAAAAATGGAGTAAAATTCTGCCCTCCAGATCCATCCATGCCATGCCCATTAACTCGGCAGGAGTTGTAAATGCAAATGTAGGGCAAAATTTGGCCCATACAGTGTAAGAGAGAGGTGTCAACACGTGGCCAGAATCTGATCCTAGTTACACTGGTGGGAACTCCACCAAGGTAACTCTGTTCTGATCCCATTTATGCCACGTTAAATCTGGAGTTAGTCCAGGTGAGCCACGCAGATTTATCTTGGTATAAATGGGGCCAGAATCTGGCCTGTTACAGAAATGAACAGTGCTAGAGGCAACTCATGACCCCATTCTCCTTTTCAGCAGTTTGTCAGCCACACAGGTGAAGGGCACCATATGGGCCTATAAACCTGTGCAGAGAAGGTTTGTGGCCTCTAAATATTTCTTACCATGTCTTTCCCTTGTGCTTTCTTTAGGCCATGTGCAAAGCAGAAGCATGAATGACATTACAGATACGCCAAGCACAGATCAGGTAGTAAGTTCTAAACGCCTTTCGTGGACCAAAATTTCCATGACAAGGGGGGAGAAAAACACATATCTGCTGTTTATACTGTCAGCCATAAATCGTAAATATGAGCGGCCTCAAAGCTGATTGTGTTCACACAGGACAGGTGCAAATATCTGTATCTCCTACGTTCAGCAACATTCTGTGTCTCATTTTAATCCACACTCTGCATCTGTGATGCCCTGTCCCCGGCCAGTCAGGACCAAGCTGTTACATACATTCCAACTTATCTACTTCTTGGTAAGACTCACAGAGCTAATCTGGTCCAGTAGTCTATTCCCAACTAATACAAGATGCTTCAGAGGAAGCAGCAAAAAATCCTTGTGATGGATGTAACCTGTCCCTAGAAGGTGATTCTTCCTATCCCCTGTCAATTAGTGGTTGGTTTCTGCCATGAAGATGGTAAGATCACATCCCTTATGGATTTTCACTCCTCATAGAATATTCTCATCCCTACATAAATGTCTAATCCTTTTATTAATCCTACCAAACTCTTAGGCTCAGTGAGCCAAGCAGACACCCAATGAAAGGGAAAGGCAGCAAATTCAGAAGTGTTTAAAAGGAAATTCTTCTCTACACAATTTAGAATTACCCTGTGGAACTCATTGCCACAATACATATTTGAGGCCAACAACTTGGTAGAATTCTGAAGAGGATTTGACATTTGTATGGATAATGAGGACTCCACAGTTACAGTAGATAGGATTTAAAAAAAAAAGTGATCTGAATCTTGCCAAGGAATTGTCTCAGGAATGCCATGCAACAATGAGTTCTGCAAGTTAATTTATATACTCTTCACTCTAGCAGAGAGGTCTAACATGAGCCAATGGCTGGAAGTGGAAGCTAGACCAATTCAGATCAGAAATAAAGTGTACATTTTTAACAGTGAGAGTAATTAACCACTGGAACGATTTACCAGGTGTTGTGGTGGATTCTCCATTAAGGACAATTTTTAAATCAAGATGGATGTTTTTCTAAAAGCTCTGTTCTAGGGGTTATTGTAGGGCAGGTTTCTGGCCCGTCTTGTACAGGAGGTCAGACTAGATGATGATAGTAGTACTTCCTGGCCTAGGAATCTATAAATCTGACTCTCACATTTCCTAACATTTGGGAAGTCATTCTGCCGTAACACTGCTGAGGTCCTGCGGTTACTAGTTTGCATGAAATGCAGCTTCCCCATTCCATATTTCTGCTTCCTGTGCATACAAGCCACCTCTGCTCGCTTTTCTGAGACACACAAGATTTTGTGGAGTTATTACAACCAGAGGGAGAGAGCTGGTTTCTCTTCTGTCTCGTGCATTATCCACTGAATTTTTTCAGACATTCGGATGTGCAAAATCTCTGTTACTAGCACAAATGGGGGAAAGAATCCTTGTGATATTAGACAAACCATCCTTTGCCTTGTATCCTGACCAAATTTGAACTGGTGGCTAAGAAAGAGAGGATCAGTATAGAACCCCACAATGCTATTTTTACAGCTCCATCCTGCCCCTATTTAAGTTAGGGTGACCAGACAGCAAATGTAAAAAATCAGGATGAGATGTGCGGGTAATAGGGGCCTATATAAGAAAAAGACACAAAAATCAGGATGGTCCCTATAAAATCAGGACATCTGGTCACTCTGATTTAAGTCAATAGGAATTCCTCAGTGTCAGGATGGTTAAAAACCCACAGGTGCCTGCGTGAGAGTAGGAGCTAGGCTGCTTGCAATCCTACCCACGAGTCACTTTGCCTTTTTTTTCCCTCACATCAAATTAAAGCACAAACCTATGAGTCAAGAGATCTGGGTTTTCTTCCCATCTCTGCCCCACATTTTCCCTGGGTGAATCCCTTCACTTCTCTGTGCTGCGGTTTTCCCATCTGTACCCAGGCAGTGCGCATTCTACCTCTCAGGATCAGGGTGAAGATCAATGAGTTAATGCTTTGGGCACTGGAGAAATGCCAGGTGCTGTTGTTGTTGTTTACTGGCTATACCTCTGTTGGTACAGGAGCAATGAGCTTGGGGAGAGGAAGGGCCTCATCCAGGAAATCCTGCTATTATATTCACCCTGCACAGTGGGGAACCTCAGACGCAAAACTCCCTCTTGGAGGAGCCCTGTGTGTGCTGCTGTCCAGCAAAGAGGAAGCCATGTCACATTACATCAGCACTCTGCTCTCTTTGTTCCAGGCGAGCTGGGCTTTCAGTGTGTGCAATCAGAACTACTCATATCCCTGGAGTTCCCAAACCTGTTAGAATGGAGGCCCTCTTCACTGCATTTTGTCCTTTTCTTGGGGGTGGGAGAACACCACCATTCCATATTGCATCCTCTGTCCTGGCATTGCAACCCTAATCCCGGCCCGGTTGCAACCTGGCATACGGGGTCACAGCGCCGTTCAGGTTTGGCCTGTGACAGAAGGGTGGACGGGCCAATCCTGAGCAGGTCGCAACACCCAGAGCAGGGAGCTGAGCCCATCCCTGCTGATTGAGGCAGGCTTGCTCTCCAGAGCCCGTCCACCCGGGCTTCCCATCTGCTGCAAGCTGGGAGCGGTGTTGGTTTACCAAGGCCAGGTGCCAATCATAAATCCATCCAGCCCTGGGTGTGGTGACCCATCTGGAACCTTCCCATGACCCACTGGTGGGTGACTAGGGTGACCAGATAACAAGTGTAAAAAATCAGGATGGAGTGGGGAGTAATAGGTGCCTAGATAAGAAAAAAAAACACCCTAAAATCAGGACTGTCCCTATAAAATCGGGACATCTGATCACCTTATGGGCGACCCACGCTTTGGAAAACTTTGTCACAGTCCCTTCTTGCTGAGTGCTTAAAGAGATTCCCTCTTAGCTGAGCTGGGCAGGGATCTGTGGATCATGGACACATGGATTGTGGCACAGTGACAACCTTGAAGTCCAGGGTAGCCATGGCTTTGTTATGATAGTGTTGTCAACCTTACACTGGAATTAATTCAGGGAAGTCTGAACTGATGTACATGGAGATTGGTCCTGCTTTGAGCAGGGGGTTGGACTAGATACCTCCTGAGGTCCCTTCCAACCCTGATCTTCTATGAAGTCTTCTGGCTTGTGTTATACAGACGGTGAGATCAGATGATCACAGCAGTCCCTTCTAGCCATGTGATCTATGTGAGATGGAGCTGGGTCACCACCTTGGTTGCGTCTGATTGAAATGAGCGTAGAGACTCTTTCTGTGGTGAACAGAAGCTTTACACTTGCTCAGTGATGCATCCAGAGGGCTTCAGGATTGGCGCCTGGATACCAGACTCATGCCCTTTCAGGGCGCTGAGTGGAATTGACAGAAATTAATGGAAGCAGAGTGTGTGGAGACTGTTTGGGGAAAGAATTTATCTTGGGAGATATCACTTACGAACTCTTCCCCGTCAGAATTTACCAGTGGGTGCTCTTTGTTGAGAGCTGCTATAATTAAAGCAAATTCCCTGGTAAAAAAATCCAAACATTGCAATCAAACGGCAGTGTGTCGAGGGTTAACTCTAAGATATTCAAACCATTTCGTTCCAAAGAATGTTGGTTTTCAGTCAGCCTATTAGACCCACGACAAAGGGACTTCTTAACGTTTTTCATGGAGCTTAGTGGTCGCCGTTAACTCCTGCTTTTGCTTATTCCAGGCTGCATCGGAGAAGTGGTTTTATTATTGTTTTATTTTTTTTCCATTTGGATTTAAAAGATTAGAATGGGGGGGAGCTTGCCACCTGGCTCACATGTCTCTCCTCATGCTGGCACATAGATTATAACAACATCCTGCCTGACTTCATATTGAACCCTTTTACACTAATAATGAAAGGGCTGCAGGCAACAAGAGACCCAAGATAAATCTATGAAATGAGGCCACCACCTACAATTATTTGCTCCCTCTCCGAAGAAGAGATCTGGGGGAATGAACTACAAAATGGAAGCTCAAGCTGCCTATGACGATGAATCCTCCTTCCTTATTACATGGGGGAGCCGGCGGGGGCTGCTGGAAAGGAAAGAGGC
The DNA here is from genome assembly GCA_007922305.1 of Dermatemys mawii. Taxonomy (NCBI): domain Eukaryota; kingdom Metazoa; phylum Chordata; order Testudines; family Dermatemydidae; genus Dermatemys; species Dermatemys mawii. The sequence goes on from ML677387.1 coordinate 10,937,809, forward strand.
TCTTTTGTCATACTTGAGTGTGGGTTTTTTGTGAGTCCAATGTGGAGGTGATGTGTTTTGTTTTAGGCCCTTATCCACAATAGCACTTAAGCATGGGCTGACCTAGCCTCAATGCACTCAAGTCCCGGCAAGGATGGACTTCAATGTTGCCCACTTAGACCATTTTATCATGACTTTCCTAATATCTAATGTGTTTCTTGAAGCCCCAGCTCCTGGAGTCATGGGGATGCAAGAGAATCTCCGCTTTCAGCGAGAGCCGGCACCACCATAGGTGTGTCTCCACTGCAATCCAACAGTGTTTTGGGCACATGTAGATCAAAGCTAGCTGGGCCATGCCTACCTGAGCTGCAATCAATTAATGCTGATTGCAGTGGAGACATCCTTTGTCACGGTGCTGCATGGGATGTGAAACTTGCCAAGAATTATTAAATTGCGGCAAATTAAGGCCACTTTGCTCCTGATTGAGACGCATCCACACCAAGGTGCATTTAAAATGCTTTAACTCATGTGCACTGACTTCACACTTTTGATTTGCCTTAGCTCATACCCAAGTGCTACAATATGCGTAGAGGAAAGGAGCAACTCCAGTTTCACAGCAGGAGCTCAGCAATTTTTAGCATCCTAAATGTCTAGCAGAAATAGGTTGCCATGGTGTTGTTTTTTTAAAAAAAAAAAAAAAAAAAAAAAGTAAAGGAAGATCTGACCTATCATTGAACTCCTTTTTCTTTCCCTCAACAGCTTAAAAATAAATTCATAAAGAAGATCCCCAAAGACGCGGAAGCATCCAATGTCCTGGTGGGAGAGGTAGACTTCCTGGATAAGCCATTTGTGGCATTCGTGAGGCTCCTACAATCCACCATGCTGGGCGGGGTGACGGAAGTTCCTGTCCCCACTAGGTGCGCAGCTATTTAAACAAACAAAATGTGCTTTTGCAAGAACTGAAGAAAGGTATTGGTGGTTCAGAACTGGGGCTTCAGCTGTAAACTCTCATGTAAACCTGATGCGGGATAGCACACCTTACCTTCCAGATTAGGTGGGACAATATTTTCTTCCTCTGTCTCTGGATGGCTACAGATTCCTAAAGGGTCTCGTTAGAGCTGTGTCAATAACAGACACTTGGATTCGCTGGCTGTTTTGAAAAATTGAGGTGAAAAAAAACCATTGCGGGTCAACCAAAAAGGAACCATGTTTAAAAAATGTTCAGTGAACCAGAAAGTAAAAAGTAAAATAAAATAGTTTTGGGTCAAACATAATGTTTTGTTTGACCTGAAACAAAACATTTTATTTTGATTGCTAGTGTTTTTCGAACCGTTTCAATGTTAGAAATAACATTTGGAGGAAATTTCAAAGCAAACAGTCATTTCGCATGGAGAGAAGCATTTTTAGTCTGTTGGTGGGTTTTTTAGAATTTTGAAGGAGGGGTCCCTCAAACAAACAATTCAACAAAACTGACATGAATTTACAAAATGTTTCAGTGTCGCCAAATTGCATTTTTTCGACAGAAAAAGTCTTGGCCAAAAAACTCGGCCCACCTTTAGCAGTATAGTATGTTATCCTCCATGTTAGCTGGGACAACATTTTCTTCCCTTGTCTCGGGAGGCTATGGATTCCTAAGGTCTAATGCACTGTTCAGATGGCTCATGTAACTTTCACTAATGAGAGTGGAGCACCAAGTCCTACATGAACTGGAGAGAGACAAGAGCTTTTATTAACCTATATTTTCTTGCAGCGTTTGGATAATTTGGGAATCCGGACTCCGGGGTTCAGATTCCAACTCTGCCACTGAAAGGTGTATGAATCCCCTTTCCTGCTCTGTGCCTTAGTTTCTTCATGTGTAGATTGGTAGAATGATACTGACTTTAAGTGCTTTGATATTTACAAATGAAAAGGGCACAGTGGATGAAAGGGGGTAGCGCAAAGCATATGCACCATGTAAATGCTGCTAAACACTCTGAGCTGCAGATTTCTGGGTCTGCTTTGCACAGGGGCATAGAATATTCTGCAGGTCCCTTGGTCCACCCCTGCTCACCTCCATACGCCAGTGCCCAGAAAGATGGAGATGCGTGTCTCTGAACACTAAGCTCTGATGTTGGCTCTCGCTCAGAGAAAGGTTTATGGGGCGCGTGGCCTTACGCTGGCCCACAGAACAAGGGTGAATTTCTCTCGCTACTAATGTTCCAAACTGTGCTTCGCTTCACATTGTCAAGGCAACTGATTATGTAGCTTGTTTACTCACAAAATAATTTCTTCCAATTATCATCTAATTGTTGGTTCTGGCGATCAACCTGGATTTGCAATTAGGCACCCTCAGTGGAGAGGAACTCAGGAAGCACGTCTGCCAATATTGCATCAGATATATTACAGGGCAGGGATGGGCAAACTATGGCCCGGGGGCCGCATCCGGCCCTTCAGACGTTTTCAAACAGCCCTTGAGCTCCAGCGGGGTTTGGGCCTTGCCCCACTCTGTGCATTGCCGGGTCTTCACATGGCTCCTGGAAGCAGCAGCAGGGGGCTCCACACTGCTCCCGCAGCTCCCATTGGCTGGCAACCGTGGCCAATAGGAGCTGCAGGGGTGGCGCCTGCGGACGGGGCATCATGCGGAGCCTCTTGGCTGCGCCTCTGTGTAGGAGCCAGAGCGGGGGACATGCCGCTGCTTCTGGGAGCTGTTTGAGGTAAATGCCACCCGGAACTTGCACCCCTGACCCGCTCCTGCACCCCAACCCCCCGTCCCAGCCCCGATTCCCCCGTCCTAGCCCAGACCACCCTCCTGCACCCCCAACCCCTCATCCCCAGCCCCACCCCAGAACCCACGCCCCCAGCCGAAGCCCTCAACCCCTCCCACACCCCAACCCCCAGTTTTGCAAGCATTCATGGCCCACCATACAGCTCAGGGCTGGAAGGGACATCTCGGGCCAATGAGACCAGTCCCCTGCTATTGCAGGTAACCTTGTCCTAGAACCCTGCTTATAACTTTATCAAGCTCCATCTTGAAACCAGTTTGATTGATTGTTTGTCCCCACTACTTCAACTGGAAGGGGTACCAAATACCTTTAGATCAGATCCTGCACGCTGGTAGAGGTGTAATTTAAACCACGCACGGCAAATGTGGCCATTAGCTCACGAGTTCTGTTCTTTTACCAGGTTCCTTTTTATTCTCCTGGGTCCTTCAGGAAAGGCAAAATCCTACAATGAAATCGGCCGAGCTGTTGCCACCCTCATGGTAGATGATGTAAGTATCCCATAGGAATAAAGTTAAAATATTGTAGTGTGTGTGTGTGTGTGTACGCTGTCCTCCCTTGAATAGAATCCATTCGGCTGTGTGTCATAGGTTCCATATTGCCAGCACTTAGTGGAGATTCTTCTTTCGTTCAGATGACAGGGAACTGGGCTTTTGGAGCAGAAGGGTCTGAGTTCTATCCCAGCTAATGTGTGACATTCCAGTGTGCAACAGTGACACCCAGGAAGTCCTAGCTAGCCATGGATTCATTCTGATATTGTTCAGAAGCACAAATGTTCACGCTAGCAATGAGAGAGGCCTAATCCGTGATCCAAAAATCTCTGTGATCTAGAAAGCATGTTAGAAGAAGGGTCAGGCCTCATCTAGCAGAACTAGTTCTTCCATCTCTCCTACCGCCTAGCTAATGATTTGCCTAAACCATTTGTCTTCTCTGTGTATTTCCAGCTTTTCAGTGATGTGGCCTACAAAGCCAGGGACCGAGAGGACCTGATTGCGGGAATAGATGAGTTTCTGGATGAAGTCATTGTCCTCCCGCCAGGGGAGTGGGACCCAAACATTAGAATAGAGCCGCCCAAAAAAGTTCCTTCTGCTGAGAAGAGGTAGGTGGTGGTAATTGCAGTGCAATTGATAGTGCACTAGATTGGGACTCAGGAGACCTGGGTTCTGTTCCTGGCTCTGCTACTGGGTAACCTTAGGCAGCTCCCTGTGCCTCAGTTTCCCCATCTGTAAAATGGGGATAATGTTACTGACTCCCTTTGTAAAGCACTCTGAAATCTATGGATTAAAAAGCACTATATACGAGTTAAGTATTATTATTAGCAGCATAATGAGCTTGATTCTGTTCATTGTTGCAATGGTGTAAATCAGGTCAATGGAATTACACTGGTGTAAAACCAGCACAACCAGTTGAGCAGCATCAGACTCGATGAGCTGGAGCTGAGCTGAATTTTGGGTAACAAAGCCAATTAAATGTGGCAATTCACTAGCAGAATTTGTATTAGTCTGGCCATTACTAACCTAGCATGTCAGCCTCCCTGGTTAGGAACTCAGCACTATCCCTTTATAGACAAATGTAAACATAGCTAATATGAGGAATCTTTAAGGAATCTGCCTTGTATCATATTTTCTGTGGCTGAGTCAAATTTACTTAAGTGCCATCTCTTCTTTCAAGCCTAGATACAGGCATTGCATTCAGATGCTAAAGTGATCTGTGAGCATGTAACCCTCTAAACTGGGGTACAGATTATGCAGGGGGTACATCCGTCCTTTGTGCGAGGTCAGAAGGCTCTGGAACAGCATTCCGGCACTTTTGCTGCCTGGAGGACCTCATTTTGCGAGGATAAATACACTAAAGATTTCAAGGTGCTCCCTTACTGTGGCATAAGATAGAAAGATTCATGGCACTTTTCAGAGTTGCCACACTCAAGCGTTTTTATTCGCCTTCCAGGGTTTGAGCTTTTTAGGATGGCATCTGCACAGCAAGCAGCGGCCCATGGCAGCAAGACTCCGAGCCCGTGTCTACAGAGCCAGGCTCATGCTAGAGTGCTGAAACTAGCCATGGAGACATTTGGGCTCTTTTTAGCACCTTAGCAGAAGCCCCATGAGTCTGTAGACCTGGGCTCCGAGACTCGCTGCTCACCGTGTAGATGCACCCGTAGAGATCACATTTTCAAGTTTTTCTCTGCAACCGGTTTCTCTGGAAACTTGCTTTGTAAAGGAAAAGCTAGCTCATCCGCTGCCTCCAGCAGCTGGCACTTTAAGGAAAAAGACCAAAATTTGCAAGACTTACAGGACAATCACAGGCAGTGGAGAGCTGCTTTTTAGGGCAAAGAAATGCTAGATCCAAATGACATCTTACCGAAATGTATCCCACTCCTGGCGACTGTACGCTCCATTTTTCATGATGCATTAATCCAATAACTAAAGGTCGATTATGTCGCAGTGTGAGCATGGGAGCCAAACTGGAGTACGTGTGAGTTTTTTCTCTTCCTATTGATAGGAAAAATTCCAGGAACAGGCAAGTTGGGTGGAGAATGGAACTAATTTTCCAACTGCTCCTCCCGGGTGACCCCCTGTGGCCAGGTTTTGCAGAAGAGCAGTGTGTCAGGTGCTAGTGAAGAGAATGCCGGGGGCTGGGTTAGGCCTCTGTCCATCATGGAGAGCTTTGTTTGATGTTTCATTTTTTTTAGTGGTTTTCTCAAGGAAATCCAAATGTCGGCTTTGTGATTCTTCAGTATGGACCATTCCCCACTTCTTGGGCCTTCAGTTGAGACAATGTGGCTGACAGTGTTATAATGGGCTGCTTGTGGGTCAGTGGAAGCAATTTCTATATGGATCTATAATCCTCTAAGGTGACTGTGAGCCTTGTGAAGGTTCTGTATAAATCGATAACAATAGGCTAATGATTTATACCGTTAAAGGAAATAATAGGCACGTGGTAGCTGGTATAAAACTCAAGGCTCCTATACAACCCTTGGCTTTTGTGTAGAGTAGACCAGGTTGGTCAAGAATCTGTCTGCCTCACGTGCAATCGGAGAGTCAGTTCATTCTGTACTTCACTCTGCAATAAACAGGCAGAGCTCTCCAGTGTGGCCTAGCGGACAGAACACTGGACTGGGGCTTAGAAGGCCTGGGATCTATTCCACTGGTATGTTGGGTGACATTGGCCAAGTTGCTGTGCCTCAGTTTTCCCGTCTGTAAAATGGAGATGGTACTGTGAAGTGCTTTGAGATGAGACAAAATATGCTCAAGGAGAACAAGGTGTTTTTTCTTATTATTGGAAGCCCTGGATTATCCTAAAGGCAAATCCAACCAAAAATCAAAATGCTGCCCCAGACACAATAGTGCTAAAGGGAGGCTCTGTGTGTACAGCCGGTCTCTTGGGAGTCAAGACTCCTAGAAGTCCTGATTCTCCGTGTGGCCTTGGAAAAGTTGCTTCCCTTCAATGTGCCTCAATTATCCCTGTCTACAAATTAACAATGGCCAGCCCCTCCGGGGTGCAGGGAGGCTAAACTCCTGCTTCGAGCCCTTCCTGGGGAGAGGGGAAATGTTGCTGAAGCCTGGTTGTTCCAATCATGCCGCCCGACGTCCCTCTCAGGAAATCCTTGTTCTCGCTGAACGAAGCAGGGCAGATGAACGGCACCGCGGGAGGAGCAGCAGGAGGGGGCAGCGGAGGTGGAGGGGGCGGCGGGGGCAGTGACGACGGAGAAATGCCAGCTGTGCATGAGGTTGGGGAAGAGCTTGTCTGGACGGGCAGGTAAGCAAAGCCACAGCCCCTGAAACCTTGTGCAGTGCACTAGTGAGAGCACCGGATGGCGCTGGCCTGGGTCCTGTGCTTTGGGGCAATATCCTATCAGCCCTCTCCTATAACCTCCTCCACCTTCCGGCCTGCCGTCTTCCCTTCCCCTTCAAGGATCAATGAAATTCCCCTCCCCACCCCAGATACAAGCACCTCTGCCCCCCTCGCAGCACACTCCCCAACTCCCCCGAGGTGAGGATAGCGACCCTCACCTCCCCAAACTGCCCGCCCCCACAACTGTCCATGAGGCCTCAGTCATGCTCTGATTTACACCGATCCTTACAAAGGTAAAGGCTGGCCCTGATGGGTGTAGGTGCAAAAGTGCCGTTGAGTGTGCAAAATGGGGAACAGCCCAGCCAAGGGCTCGCATCCGTGCGAAATTGCTTAAGTTTGCCAACGAGCAAAATTTGCTTGGCCTAGTCTCCTGCCTAAATGCTGCCAGGAAAAGTAGGAGCAAGTGTCAGGCTGGACTCCGCCTGGGGGTCGGCACGTGCCACGGAAACATCCGTGCCGCCGAACGCAATCCTTGATGCATACGAATGACACGGGGCTCATCGTTGCTTGTGCCCCCCTCGTCTGTTTGTTGCGTTCCCCTGTTCTCTCATGCTTCAGGGACGTCTGTGCTGCAATCATAGGGTGTGTTTGCAGCTTTTGTAGCCGTACCTGAGGGAGCGTTAATCTAGCTAGTGCGGCAACTGGAACAAGAGAGTGGCAGCAACCCGTGCTCCAAGACCCAGTACTCCAAACCCACCTGGAACTGTAGCTATTTACTTGTGAGGCTCGCCCACTGAAGCGTGATTAAAGGCAGCCTCGGGTCAGTCTGCATAAACCGCAGTCACCCCCAGCTATCGCGGGGTAAAACACTCCCTCATGAATCCTTGTTATGCGTTTATACCATACCTAGTGCGGCTGGGCCCAGAGCCACACCTGGGGCTCCCAGGCACTAAGATAGCACAAATAATCCTAAATTGCCTAGTGCTGGCGCTCAAGGGATTGCCACACCTGGGATCCATTTGCATCTCTCCCCCAGGTTTTGCGGCGGCCTGTATTTGGATATCAAGAGGAAGCTGCCCTGGTTCCCCAGCGATTTCTACGAAGGCTTTCATATCCAGTCCATCTCCGCCATCCTCTTCATTTACCTGGGCTGCATCACAAATGCCATCACCTTTGGGGGGCTGCTTGGGGATGCTACAGACAACTACCAGGTAAACCAGAGAGCTGCCTAGGGACCCTCTGCATGGAGGTGCACCCCAGGGCGTGGGTCTGACCTCCCTGCATTGTTTCTCTTCCCAAAGGGGGTCATGGAGAGCTTCCTCGGCACAGCGATGGCGGGCTCCCTGTTCTGCTTCTTTGCCGGGCAGCCTCTCATTATCCTGAGCAGCACCGGGCCCATCCTCATCTTCGAAAAGCTCCTCTTCGACTTCAGCAAGTAGGTGGTGCTCGCTGGGAATCGCGGCCCTCGCAGCAGTAACACCAGAGCGGGGAGCGGGGCCCAAGAGCAGGGCAGGTTCAGAGTCATGGTTGAGGCCTACGTAGCGTCCCGCTAGCCACATCATTATGGCTGTGGGCAGCACTCCAGGTGGGTCTACCGTAGAGAAGAGGCCTAGAGAGCCTTCTCCTCGGCGGATGCTGGAGAAGCCCCACAAGCGAGTTTGCTTACTGGGGAAGGGCACCCACGTCCCAAAAGCACCCGCCTCCCCGGCCCAGTCATTGGCCGTCTCAGCCCGGTGGCCAAAGACTGGATGGGCCATGGAGACTGAGTTACCTCTGACCCTTGTCAGTGGCTCCCATGACCCTGTCTGGGGTTCTCTGCTTGGTGCCCCCTATTGCTCCTGTGATTCCATCCCCACCCTTGTCTCTCTTATTTGTACCTCACAGAATTAAAGAGGAAGGATGGGCCAGAGGTTAGGAAACTAGATTGGGACTTTGGCGGCCTTGGTTCAATTCTCTGCTCTGCCACAGACTTCTCGTGTGACCTTGAGCAAGTCACGTAGTCTCTATGCTTCAGTTCCCCCTCTGTATTGGGGATACCAGCACTGCCCTATTTCGGAGAGTTGCAAGGATGGAAGTGGAGGCCATATAAGTACCCAGGCTCTGGTTTCTTTTTCCAAGATGGGGGGTCTCTTCCCTTTACTGGAAATCAGATATGGTGACACTTTTCATGAGCCCTCTGTTCCCCTTCCCTCTCTTTCCTGAGCAGAGCTTTTGTTCTGACCTTCTGTTGTGCACAATTCCAGAGGCAACAGCATAGACTACATGGAGTTCCGCCTGTGGATCGGCTTACACTCCGCCCTTCAGTGCCTTATCCTGGTGGCCACCGATGCCAGCTTCATTATAAAGTACATCACACGCTTCACTGAGGAGGGGTTCTCCACCCTCATCAGCTTTATCTTCATCTATGACGCTATCAAGAAGATGATTGGAGCCTTTAAGTATTATCCTATCAACGCAGACTTCAAACCAGACTACGTGACCATGTACAAATGCGAGTGCGTTGCTCCTGACCCAGGTGAGTACAAGTCCTATTCCCTATTGAGAATTTCACTGTGAAATTGCCAATTTGCTTGAACCGTGCAGCTGTCATGCTGAGGTCCAGTTCTTGAGAGAGAGCTGCACAGCTTCCTGATTGGTCCTTGGAAATTGCAACCTGGTGTGGGGGGCGAGTAGCTTTTGCTGCAGGAGCTTCATTTGGGGATTTACTCCAGCAACTTGTTTTAAATGGAAGCAGTGCTGCCTAGTTGTTAGAACACTGGCCTGGAACTTGGGCGACCTAGATTCTCTTCCCAGCTCTGTCACTTGCCTGCTGGGTGATCTTGGGCAAATCTCCATGCCTCGGTTTCCCCATCTGTAAAAATGGGAGAAATGATCCTGACCCGCTTTGTAAAGTGCTTTGAGATCTCCTGACAATAAGATGATTAAATCTTGGCCAGCTGCACTTTCAAAGGACATTTCTGGATACGAGTTTCACACACACACACACACACCCCACAATAGAGAGGTTATGATGGCAGAGCCTGTCCACCTATGGGCACAGTACTTTTGGGTGCATTACAATGTCATCCCACAGAGTATGGTCTCTGTCCAATAGGGATTTGGGGAGTGACCCACACACACACCAGCAATATGTCCCCTAACCTGGTTCCCTAGAGCAGTGCTCCCAAAAGAGAGCAATTTTTTTTTTTAATCTTCTCTTCCTTGGCAGGCCAGCCCATCCGCGGTCACTGAGGTAGTGTAGCAAAATACCTCCTCTATAGATGGCCAGACGTAAAACCATAGGAATTAGAGATGGAGAAGACTTGTTAGATCCAACTTCCAGTCGATGCTGGATTGTTCCCGAGAGTATATTCTTGACTGGCTCTATCATCTCCAGTTTTAAGTGTGTTCCATGACAGGACTTCCAGTGGGATATTCACTAGGTTTCCACGACCCTTTTGACGGATTCATTCCTTGGTCCTTCTGTAGAAATGTGTCTGTGTCGGAGTTGGGGGTGCGGGATTCTGTTCTGATTTTTAACAGCTTCATACAATATTGCGCTAATTTCTACCACCGCAAAGATACAAAGGGATAGGGCAATTAAAGCAGAGCAGCATTGGGTGAGAGGAAACCAAACTTTTTCCAGAGCCAAGATGTACCTATTCTCTGCCAATGGCTGTATTGAAGAAGGCTGTAATTCAGGCTCATTTAAATCACACCAGAACCAACCCAAACAGCTTTTTATTTTCATTCCATCCTCAATATTCATATTTGCTCTTGGAAGTTAAGTTCCAAATTATCCCGAATTCAGATTACACAACTCAGAACCGCAAAAGTTCTACTAGCGCTCAGAGGGGAACAGAGTCATTTATTGTCATGTTATCAGGAAGTGTTTCCCCTCAAAATTGCTGATTTATTTAAGGGGAGAAGAACGCTCTTGGAGATTTTAAAATAACTGTGGAAGGAGCAGGTAGAAAGGTCCGACAACACAACACAACACACACTCTTGAAACAGAAGTGTACATGTAAGCACTGGTGTGCCAAATAACCTCCATAGACATCTATCTGCACTTCAGTACATGCTAGCTGCTTATCTGCTGTGCTAGACGTAACATACGTCCCTTTTTTTAGTTTCTTTTCTTGACTCGTGGTTATCAACAATTTGGCATTTGTGCTACTAAACAACCATAACAGTGTGAAATGTCCCCTCCAGCTCAGATACCATGGTGATTAGCACCATTCCCAATACCTAGACTGATCATATGGCAACATCTCATTGTTCCAGTGGGGTATGTCTACACGGCAGCCTGGTGTGTGATTTGCAGCACCCGTAGGTGTACTTCTGGACTAGCTGCACTCTAGCTAGGTCTGCGAAGCTTCTGGGTACATACACATCGGTGCTGTCTTCATCACTATTTTTTAACAAGCTTTTTAGGTCACCTGTTGGCATATCATCCTGACATGAGGACTCTGGGTTGTGATGCTGTGCCCTGATGTCACGATTCCCCTTGTGAAACTGTGGCCTGTCCCACCAGCCTCGTGTGTCTTGCCTTTTTCCTCTTACGAGGAGTGTCAGTGTGTTGACATGTCAATTGACAGTCATCATAACGAACTAGCAGCCATTCAGCTCCAAACTAAGGGCTTGAATCTGCAAGGGCTGAGCATTTGGGCCTGGTCCAGAGAGAGTCTAAAGTTAAGCACACAAGTAACCTGACTGAAATCCATGAAACTACACAGAGGTTTAAAGTTAAGCACATGTTTAAGTGTTCCGCTGAATTCAGCGAGAATGCGGGCTAGAGGCTTAAATCGATATTGGACTCTCCACTCACATTCCCCATATCTGGAGAGTCTTGGAGACTGTATGTTTCCTCTCCAGCTGGGCAGGCAGAAACACGCTACTGACTGCTGCAAGTCCTTCCAGGGTTGTTTTGGTCTGGAAGCATCTCTACGTTCCCCACGCCCAGAACAGAGGAGTCAGGGCTAGTCTATACTACCACACGCTGCTGGATTGCCACTGGAGCACATCTGGCAAAGACACAGGAGAGCTCTCTCTTGTCGACATCATCATTCCACCTCCATGAGAGGGGGAAGCTATGTCCGCAGGAGAGTGTCTCCCACCGACATAGAGTGGCATGGACACCGCTGTAAGTCAGCTTATCTCGCCCAGAGGGGCAGCTTTTTCACATGCCTGAGCAACGTAACTTACATTGACTTAAGTGGTAGTGGAAACAAGCCCTCAGCGAAGACGAGAAAAAGGTCAATGGACTCTTGGAGTTCGTCAGTGGTGTCGTCATTGTGTTTTCCTCATGTTGGCAGAACCCTGCTCTGCATTGTAGGGGCTGTTTTGCTTCTTGGCTAAGCCCCGTGCTCATCCTGCCAAAGCTGTCTTGTTGGAACTTCCGTTTGCACCTTCGGGCTGACTGTAGAAAAACGGAATATCCCCTCTCAAAATCTCTCCGCGCTGAAGTGCATCACTGAGCCTTTGTGCACAGTTTGGTTTGTTTGGTCCTTTGCCATTTTGACTCTTGTAAAATCATAGAAACTAGTGACTGCCAAGGCCACCTTTTCATCTCCTCAGCCAGTGCAGGCGTTTCCTACAGCATGTTCTAAAATGTCTTGGCCAAAGTTGGTAAACTGGTCTGATTCGAATATTAAATCTGCTGAGCAGTAAACGCTGCTGCTGAAGCATTTAGCTGACTTGGCTCTTGTTCAGTATTGGTTTGTTGAAGCTTTTTCTTGCATCAGTAGCAAGTAACCTTTCATAAGTGTTCTTCCCCCTTTTTTTAGCAACGTGAAGAATGCCCATAGACCAGACAGAACAATTGTCCATGGACCCAGGTCTCTAGCATCCGATCTTTAGCATCTTTTACTAGACGCTTCAGAGGAAATTGAAAAATTCCTGGTCCAGTACACAATTCCATTCAGTCCCATTCTGCAGAAACCCACTGGATTGTCTCCTTTCCAGGTGGAAATCAGTGATGTTCTTTGCTCATTCGATTCATGAGTATCCTTTTTGCAGTGGTAGAATGCAGCAGTGTGCTTTGAATTACCAGCAGGCCATTGGAGCTTGGCGTAGTGGTTAGAGCAGGGAACTCAGACCTAGGACTCCTGCGTCCTATTCTTAGCTCTGCCACTGAAGCATTGCGTGTGCATGGACATGTTACTCAGTTTACCTAATGAAACGTGAACACTTCAAGGGTAATATACTTGGTGCATGGGCATCACTGGAGCTATATTTCTGCATGAGATACGTGATGCATTAGGTAGAGTCAAGGAAGCTAATGCGAGAGGGCAAGGGAAATTTCTGCAATATATATTAAAGGCCAAATAGAGCTGTAATGCCATGGCAGGTTCCAGGAACACGCACAGGAATGCAGGGATCTGCAGGTGATTTAAGAAGCAGAGCGGTTTCCGACAACTCATTCTGGCAGCTGGGATCCTGTTAGTTTCCACTTACAGTATTAGAGGGGCAAAAAAGAACTAGGGCTTGAGAAAGTGTGTGGTCTTCTAGGGTAAAAACTATAGGAACAACCCTACAGAAAGCTTAAGAGATTTATGTTTGGTTGTTATAACAGTAAAGACAGACTCCAGGAAGGGGAGGAGGTAAGTCTGGACTAGGTCTGGGGTGTACCATGTCCTGTTTGCAGCAGAGGGGGAACTTCACTTGCTTCTTTGAGTCCTACGGGCAATTTCCTTCTGCTGCCTTGGTGACACGTACCTTCACTTTCTCTAAATGTGGACAGAAAACAGCAGCTCTTTTTCTTTTTGAAAAACAAACAAAATATTTTCTCTGCCTTGCAATTTCCAGTTTAATATGATTGGAAACCCATTCCTGTTAACGTGCAATTGGTGAGGTCACCTCGATGATATGTACCGTGCCATCCTGAAAGAGGCATGTCAAAACATTGCCGGCTAGTGTCTGCCAGTAATTCTCCGCCAGAATACTGAGTACATGACACAACCATATGGAATGCAGACGGAGAGACAGAGGAAGTTAGGGAAGGAAATCAGCTCCCTTACAAGTCTATGTCCTTCCGTTGATTTAGGAATAATGTACTACCTGGTTTGGGCTACTGGCTCCTGTTACTGAGATATAGTTCTCTGAGCCCTGGGTCTACATTGGTGGGTGGGGGTCGACCTAACGTACGCAACTGCAGCTACGCGAATAACATAGCTGAAGTCGACTTATTCAGGTCAACTTACCTCAGCGTCTTCGCGGCGTTGAGTTGCTCCCCCGTCGACCTCCTGCCGTGCTGGAGTTCGGGAGTCGACGGGAGAGCGCTCGGGAATCAATTTATCGTGTCTAGACCAGACACGATAAATCGATCCCAAAAGATCCATCTCTATGTGCTGATCCGGCAGGTAGTGCAGACCTGGCCTGAGAAACAATATATATATGTATTTTTACTGCCCATTCCAAGTCCTGCTCGCTACTACGGTTAGTGCAACCACTAGCTCACATGCCATCTCCAATGTCTTCCCTTCGGAATCATCCATCCAGGCTGGCTGGAAAAATTTCCATCTGAACTTTTTTCTAATGGAAAACTGGATTTTTGACCAAAAAAGTGAACATTTCACCAGATAGTGTTTCTTGTAAAACTTCAGTTTCTCATTGGAAAACTGAAGTCTTGACAAGCAAAATTTTTTCAATTTTTTTGGCCAAAATTTTATTAGTTTTCCATTGCCAAAAACTGGGGGGGAAATCGGGGGGTTTTCATGAAAAATCAGAATTTTCTGCAGGAAAACCCCTTCATTTTCCAACCAGCTCTCTCATGCATATCTCAGTGAATTCCTTTCCTGTTTGGAGAAACTGTCAAATATTTTAAGGTAAAAGTCTGGATTTTGTTTGAAAGAACCACAACTAATATGAATAGAAAGATTTTCAGGACACTTATATTTCAAGAAAAACAGGAGGAATTTGTGTTTATTCTCCCCCTTGTCCGTCTTCCCCCCCATAATTTTTAACTATCATTGTCCTACTAGGGTGACTAGACAGCAAGGGAAAAATCAAGACAGAGGGTGGGGAGTAATAGGAACCTATATAAGAAAAAGACCCAAAAATTGGGACTGCTCCTATAAAATTGGGACATCTGGTTACCCTACATCTTACACTTTTAGAAACTCAAACATAACATCATAGCTCTAATGCAAATGAGCCAGAAAGTGAAACTGAACATAATACACTGAAACTGAGCAGTCTAATTTCACTGAATCTAAACTGAGTTGAATCCATGCAAATAAAATTAATGAATAATGAAAAGTAAATTCATCTTTATATTCCAATTTTAATCACATATCACAAGAGATTTTTTTAAAAGTATATTAATTTAATCTTGAAAGTGCCTCTTAAATTTCAGTCTGCATAAATGGTTAGATTATTTCGTCTTTTTTTTTTTTTTTCATTGAAAATTGAGTTTTCCTTAGATTGAAAAATTGGCTGTCTTTGCAAAAATGTTGCCTATTTGTTTGTCAGGAAAATCAAGCCTCTTAAACTGGCTTAGAAATTCTAACTGTTTTCTTTTCCAGGTCTATCTTTAATCACTTTTCTTAAATCTTCCCATATTTTAAAACTCTGACTAGAGAGGCTGCAATTTCTTGCCACCAGGGGGATCAAATTCCGTTCTTGATGAAGTCCCTGCATATCTGGAGTCACTCCATAGGCTTCATTGGAGTGATTCTCATTTAAACTGATGTAAGAACCTGATGCTGTAGGAGAAGTCAGCAGTGGTGAAGAGTCAAATTCTCCTTGAGAGCAGAATTTGACCCTTTGAGTTGTCTTTTCTGAAACAGCACTTCGCACTCAGTGACCACAGGTCTAGCATGTTAGCAATAGGAGGGTCTGAAAAAGTGCTCCCCTGCCTGGGCACAGTCTGAGTGACCTTGTGAAGCATTAAGTATAAAAGAGGGAAATCTGAAGAGAGGGCACTGTTTCTGTCTGGTGCAATGCAGAGGGAGAAAAGGACCATTTTAAAAAAGAAATGGACTATCATAGATGCAGAGTCACTACAAAACTATTCCCAAAACTGTGGTGAACTTTTCCAGTTTGATTAAATGTTGCAACTTTCTGCAGAAATTTGCGAACACTTTCTTTTCCGTATGTTGCTGAGCAATACCCAAATGGAAGGCATCAGTAGAGAGGCAACAGCTGTGGAAGCTGAAATCCACTAATCATTCAAAGATGTGGCAGTGTAAGCTTCCCCCTTACAACTTAGGAGACATCACTCAGTTCTGACTGGGAAAAACTCCAAGCATGGAGTTACGCTGGTTTAAAATCAGTGTGAGAACAGAATCAGGTCCTGCATCTCTAGGGATGATTTGCTAGCATAGTCTCCATGGCTCATTTGACCTCTGTCCTCCGAGGCTGCCCATCTATTACAACCAGTTGTAATGGTAGGTTAGTGGGTTCCCGCAAACTGCTCTGAGACCCACCCACACATTTGACATGTGTCTCCTGTGGACACACTTTGGGATCCAAGTTTGAACTAGAGGGAACTAAATCAACTCTCTGATTTCTAAGGACATTTTAAAAAAGGTTTCTTTTTGGCTTCATCATAATATTCTTTTTAGCAAGATGGTCTCCTGTAGTGAGAGCTTCCTTTGAATTCAAACCTTATAGGGGTGTAGTGACGGGTGACCTATACAGAAGCGCGTGGGAGTCACAGGTCACTTTCTGCCTTTGGACTGTGTCTATACAACATGATGTAGCCCACAGAGACTGAATTACTCTCACTCCCAGAGGCAGTCCCTTCAGGACAAAATTTGAGGCATGTTGGCTAAGTCTGTGTGGACAGCTAGCTGCCTTTTCATCCATGCCGTATCTGTTCTGTGGCCAGACAAAGGATTTCAGTCCCCAGAACTGTCAAGCTGCATCTTTTACCATCATTGAGTTCATTTAAAAATCAAATGTATTTTAAGTGACTTAAAACAGCTGAGCAAATCAAAACCTTTGTTACACCAAAACCTTTGTATCTCCTTCGTTACATGCAAACCTCGAAGTCCACATGGAAACCCCATTCTCCTCTAGAAGGATTTCTATGCTGTAAACCTTCAGTCGCCATTTAAACTTGATTGTCCACCCATGTTGCTCTGGGCATCTAATAAAGTGGTCTCTGATTTGGACATTTTGCTCTTCCAGATATTAAGAGTGTGTGTTAATGTCCTTTTGGTCCTTTTATTTATTTTTGTTAGTTCTGATTTTTGATTATTGTAACTGATTTGTACCATATTTGTCTCTGTTGCACACATCTATTGGGCTGCTTTCAATCTCAAGTGAGTATCACTTTATAAATATTAAAATTATTTAATATTTGATACTCTTACCCTTTTGTTTTATTTTTATTTTTTTAATGTCTCTGACTTTTATCTCGAGTCCAATATATTCATTTGTGTAAAGCACTTTTATGGGCCTTCTCATAAAAATACAGCCAGTGCTACAGTATTCTTTAAGATGGGCAATGAACAGTTTCAAGCTGTAGAAATCGCAAATATGTCTGGTTCTGGAAAAGCTAAAGGTTATCAAAAGAAAGCTTTAACATTGTAAAGTCTGGAGTTAATCGAACCAAAAGCCACATTAGTTCAGTTTTTCCCTTCCTTTCCTCTGGTGGTGGAGTAGTGTTTTGGTAGCACCAAGGGCTCTGGTTCTAACCCAGCAATCACTTCTCCTTCATTAATTATCCTGTGTAGTTCATCAGGGAAAGGAATGACAGCATCTTGAAGCAGAACATTAGATGTTGTGTTTGCCACCTTTGGAATTATAGAAATGTTGGCTGGAAGGGACCTCCATCTGGTCCAGTCCCTTGAGCTGAGGCATGACCAAGTTAACTTTAGACCAGGGATCTCCAAACTATGGCCCGGGGGCCGGATCCGGCCCATGGCTTCAATTTGTCTGGCCCTCCAGCTGAGCAGGCATGTGGAGAAGTCACTGCTTTCCCTCTCCCCTCCTGCGAGCTGCTGCCGGTGGCCCCATGTACTTAGGGGTGAGTGCCCCCGCGGCAGCAGCCGGAGGAGCAAAGGTGGGGTATTTTGCATATATTTGCATATACTGGGGTTTTTTCACAGTTGCTTCGGCCCGCAAAGCCCCTTCAAAAATCTAATATGGCCCTCATCTCATAAAGTTTGGGGACCCCTGCTTTAGACCATCTCTGACAGGTGTTTGTCTAATCTGTTCTTCAAGACCTCCACTGATGGGGATTCCACAATCTCCCTTGGAAGCCTATTCCAATTCCAAACTCTCCTTATAGTTAAACAGTTTTTCCTAATATCTAACCTAAATCTCCTTTGCTGCAGATTAAGCCCATTACTCTTGGTTCTGCCTGCAGTGGTCATGGAGAACAGTTAATCATTGCCATTTTTATAACAATCTTTAACGTACATGAAGAATTCTTAACTGGATGGGCGGCGCATGGAGACTACAGCTCCCATGATGAATCCATGCCTGCCAAAAGAAACCTCATGACTTAACAAGTTCATCTGCAGCAGTGGGAAAATTAGGTTCAAAACGCATGTAAATATGCATAGGGATTTTTTTCAGTAAATTCATCCTTCTGCAGGGTATTCTTTAAGCAAGCAGTGGGTGCTGGTTACAACAGAAATTCACAGCTCATGTTCAGTTCCTACCTCTGAGTCATTCTGCTTCCTTTGGAAAGTCACTTAACCTCTCTGCACTTCAGTTTCCCCATCTATACAATGGGTGGAATAATACGGACATACCAAGTGTGTTGACACTTAGTTAAGCACTTTAAAATCCTCAAACAGAAGGCTCCAGAGACGTGCTCTGAATACTGTCCTTAGTGCTGTCATTTGGTTTTTCTCCATTCGGGTTTCCAAGTGTGCGAGAGTGCATTCTCTCCATCCGTTTTCTCCTTGAAAGGGGCTGGGCAGGATTAGAGAGGGAAGCCCCTTTCTTGCAGCGAGAATCCAGGATGGCAAGGGAAGAGATTCTCCCTAGACGAGAGGCGACCTGTTGAGCAAACGCAACTTCAGGAGAGAAAAGGGTTTCTTTTTTCCCAGCTTGTTTCTAAAAAGGTGAGCCCTAGCAGATATTTCCAAAAGTCACAACGTTCTTACAGAAGGAGTGATGCTCTAAGAATGAGGGTAAGCCCCTCTCCAGGAAAAAGAGATATTGGGTTCTCTCCAGCGCCCCTTCCCCCAAGAATGGCAGTTCTTTCCAATGGACATCTTACCTTTCAAACTATGATCCCCTCCCCCATACCACATCCAGAAAAGTGAAGGCTTTGAAGAAGGAACCCCATTTGCGTCATGCGTTCTCTCAGTTGGTGGTAAGCACAACTGTGGGTTGTAATGGCAGAGAACACAATGAACAACTGAGGGGGCATTCAGAGAGCTGGAAGGTGTCTCCTAATGGGTGGCAGGGGGCATGGCTTGATTTGATTTGGGGTGGGGGCTCCCATTGGTATATCTCCCTGGAAGCTACCCAGAAAACCAAAAGGGGTTATGTGCATTTATATGGCCACTCTTTTTTGTTAGGCTTCTGACAGTGGCCTGGGTTGCCGACGGATGTGGTCCATGGGCCAAATGTGGTCATTTAAAGTGGAGGGGAAGCCCACTGACCCCACAAATCCCAAGATGTGTGGGAGCTGAGTTGGAAGTCACGTGACTTAAGATATAGTATTGCACATGGGACCTGTAGTCTCCATGGGCCATCTGTCCTCATAATGAAGGAAGATACAATCTGTTCCATTTTCTTACAATGGAGTGCATCTCTGGGGCTCCTGGCAAGTTGGTAATGCAGCCCTCGGGGGGCCCTTATCTGGTCTAAATGGAAGGCTACCATATTAATCAGGAAGAAGTTGCTGCTGGAGTTAGAACCAGGCTTTACGCTTTAGTAGAACACTCAAAATCTGTGTTCTGCCCTTCATGTTGAGTTTCACTCCTGGGTCCCGTCCCACTCCCTTCCCAACAGGTCTGTAATAATGTGCTTATCCTGGACTTCATTATGTGCTTTCCCTTCCATGTAGACAGAGCTGTCTAAATGGCCCACAGCTGTGTATGCCACTAGGTAACCCTAGCTGCGAACTGAACACAGAGTTTTTTGGTCTCTCCTGGGAATGGAAGGGCAGTTACTGGTTCAAGCCAGCAGGGTCTGCTAGGCTTAAACAGGATTTCCATGCTGGATTGAATTTGACTATTTGTTTTCATATATATATTAAAAAAAAAAAACCTTAATAACAAACCCCTTTTCTGCAGTGAATACAACATTGTTCAATGCTTCAGCTCCGCTGGCACCAAACAACACTAACGTTTCTGTGGTGAGTACTTTTGTTTTATGTATATTCAAGTAGGGAGTAGCCAACCCCTCTGGATCCTTTCTTAGCCCAGAAAGAAAGTAAGTGGGATGCATGGCGATCTGCCAGTTAGATCAGTCACTCGGTCGTCTTCCAGGGATGGTATCAAAGCCTACAGCAATCTCTCTAGAAATCAGCTTCTTAGTTATGTGACTTGCCAACCGAATTAATTCCATCATGGCTTGGAATTAATGTTAGGCTTTGGGGGAAGAGCAGAATTAGGGTGACGAGACAGCAAGTGTAAAAAATCAGGACGGGGTGGGGGGTAATAGGATCCTATATAAGAAAACGACCCAAAAATCAGGACTGTCCCTATAAAATTGGGACATCTGGTCACCTAAGCAGAAAGGGAACCTTGCGTCTCTTGGTTCCAGTTGCCATGGCCTGGCGATGTCCCCTTCACGTGCCCATCCAGGATGTTCTAAACAACCAAAGAACAGGCTACAGCCAAAGAATCCACAGCAGTGGGTTGTGTATGTAGTGCAGACATAATCAGTGAAGCACTTGCAAAGCATGTACCCCGCCATTGAATGGGAGGCCTCTCTATGCGCAAACTCGCACTGGCTTATTTAAACCAGAGCAAACCTCTGCGTGGACATGCTTATTTCTGTTTAACAGTAGCTTATATCAGTTGAATTTAAAGCTGTTCCTTGATGATTTAATTGAAATGAGCCCAGTTTAAATGGAGAAAAGACCCTCCCCAGTGGTTTAACTCAATTTAAAATCACACTCTAAGTTAAACCAGTGAAACTCTGTGTGCTATGGCTTAAGGAACTCCCAGAACAAGTGTTTGTCTACACACACTTATTCAGGAGTAGTGATTAGACTTCAAATTTACACCCTACCTTAGTCCAAGTTAACTTTCAAGTGTAGACAAGCCCTTAGAAAAGTTGCAGCAATTTATAGACAAGTTTAGGGCTTATCTACAGTCACAAGTTAGAATAAGCAGAGAATCCAAGACCATGGAACAGATAGTTACGCTTGTATCTAGCCAAGAGACAAACAACGGCCGAGACTTTCAGAAGTTGTGAGCGATTCTGGGTGCCCCAGCTTGTGGGTGTCTGACTTGTGGGTGCCCAACTTGAGACACCTTAAAGGGGTCTGACTTTCACAGGCGGGTGCTAAGCACTTTCCAAAAATTAGGCCCGTTTTAGCGGTGTCAAGTTGGGGATCCAATCTTGTTACTTCTGTTTACGGTTATCCTTATACTTTGAAATCTACAAATTCTGAAATAAAGTTGAGTCTGACTGTGATGCGTTGCACTGTATATTTTCTGGAGTACTTTAACTTTCCCCAGAATTATAGTGGCACTCCTAAGCAGCGCCACATGACTAATTGCATTTGCCTGTGCACTAGAATCGCTCAATGTATTAATAATATTTTGGTTTATTCTCTTCAACACTTCCATTCCAAGTACAACGCTATTAATGTAACAGCTCTTGACTGGACCCAGCTGAGTAAGAAGGAATGTCTAAAGTATGGCGGAAGCCTAGTAGGGAAATCCTGTAAATTTGTTCCTGACTTAGCCCTCATGTCCTTCATCCTCTTCTTTGGGACTTATTCCATGACTGTAACGCTGAAGAAATTCAAGTTCAGTCGCTACTTTCCTACAAAGGTAAGAAAAAATACAAAGACCATGAAACTCATCTATGTTTCAGTTTCCACCGTAAACTGTAAGGTGGTCACTTTCAGAGAGACACGGGGAACTTGAAATACAGATCATGGCCTCCAATCCTGCATTTGGATCTGCAAGGACAGACTCTTATGCCTGTGTGTTGTCCCATCAAATTCAGGAGTAGATCTAATTGCAGGATCAGGATCTGGTAGATCAAATGTGCAGGTCGTGGGGAGGGAAATATGAAATAGAAGTAGAAGCATGCAAGATTTCTAGTTTGGATGTTTGGAGGTTTTTATTATTCTGAATATCTCTTTAGCTTGCCCCATGATTTGTATTTAGACACCTGTTCAAAGGAAATGTGCAACAGAGACCATAAGATTAATTTTGTATTATAGAAATCCATGCAAACATTTTCATATTAGCTTTTATCCTTCCCTTCCACACACACTGTTTTACAGCAACAAAATTCTGAGCTTAACCTATCCAGCGGGTGTCCTTAAGATTATTAAAAATGAAAGAATTTTAAATATCCAGTATGCTTTTTCCTATGGGTGTTCTCTGTTGAGTTTTGCATTTCACCAGCTTTGGACAATGAAAATCTATGAAGCCAGTTTTGCTTTTATTTATGGTCCATTTCACTTTCTGATGTAGCAATGTTTGGGCTGCAAACACTGCATATTGCTTTCATTAGGATGCCTTTTTTGAGTTGTGGGAACATTTTTATTGGTCTTCGCTTTTATAATGGCAAGTTTTTAACAACATTTAAAATTCAGGGTAAATTTAAGTTGCCCATATACTTTTAACTTCCCATTTCTGTGAAGTCTGCGTCTCTAAAAGATTCTTGAACTTTTTCTATGCAGACAGTTCATTTAAAAGTAGCAGAATCCAAACCACTACTGGCTGATATTTCTACCAACTGCAGAATCATGAGGAATAGAAGCTGATCCATGTTTCTGAGTTTATTTTTTCTACCTCTGATAAATGAACTTTCTTCAACCTTTGCATTAATTTGCTAGAAAACTACAAGTTGCTTCCATTTAAAAACCATCTTCCAGATTTCAGTTGAGGATTTGATGTTTTAATAAAGCAATGTGCCAATATTGCCAACTTGAAATCATAAACTTTTTTTTAAGTGTTTTCTTTTAATTTGCCTTCCGATTTGTTAGCTTTTAAACTGCGCTTGGGTCATGGTTCCAAGCTTTTCTCCACAACCAGAAGGACTAGGAACATTTAAATGAAAGCTGAGAGTCACACATATTCACATGACTCCCGGAGCTTGGTATTTAGTAAAACCAGCGTGTATTGTGAAATGAGCAATAAAATCTTGAGAACTAGCAGTGCTGATGTAGATGCTCGGACTTACACCAGTGCAAATCAAAAGTAACTCCTTTGAAGTCAACAGAGTTACACCTGTATGAGAAGGAGATCAGGCCTGTGTGTCTCTTAATGTCCCAGTGGTGTACTGCATGCTTGGAGATCTGTAAACCACCCTGTTTAACCAGTCTTTCCCTCCCAACCCCATCTGCCTCCAGGTCAGGGCCTTCATTGCTGATTTTTCCATTGTCTTCTCCATCCTGCTGTTCTGTGGAATAGATGCCTGGTTTGGCCTGGACACTCCAAAGCTGCATGTTCCCAGTATAATTAAGGTTCGAATGTAGTGGTTTTGAAGTTCTTTCCTCTCCTGATTTCTGTCCCTTCCGATTCCTTTCCAGCTAACCCTTGGGACTGTCCTTCCAATGCCTACATTAGGAACGGGAGGAAGGGGATTCTGTTTCCAAGACACTTTACTGGTTGATCTGATTTTTCAGTGCTGAAATTATTGACAAAAACATTTCTTGAGCACCCCATCTCCCTCAGCTGTCAAATTTATAAACATTGAACATCCAGCGTCAGTGATATATGTGCAAACATCACATAGAAAGAAGTTTATCCCCTGACACACAATATGCATTGATTAGAGCAGAGGATGGGATGGATAGATCAGTGGTTAGGGAGCCAGGATGGGACTCAAGAGACCTGTGGTCAGTTCCCTGCTCTGCCACAGACTTCTTATGTGACCTTGGGTAAGTCACTTAGCCTCTCTGTGCCTCAATTTCCCCTCTGTAATGTGGGTTAATAGCATGCCATTAGAGAATGGGAGGTGCTCACAAGATAACGATTTCATATGAATACCCTAGGTAAATATTAATGATTCACTAGGGAACGACTCCAACTCCTGCTGAGGCAAGATAATATTGATATCCATAAATATCTATTCCATTTCTCAGTTGAAATGAATTAGCTAACTCTGCGTCTCTCATGAATTATTTTCATTTTCTGATTAATGCTCAAACTCCGCCGCTTTTCTGCCTTTTCTTTGTGTTGATTTGTGTTCTCTCCCTCTCTCTGTAGCTACGTAAACTTATTAGTGACTTCTCTATCTTCATGTCCATACTAATGTTTGTTGGTCTCGATGTATTGTTTGGACTGAATACTCCAAAACTGCAAGTGCCTACCGATTTTAAGGTAAAAGAACTAGAGTCCCTTTCGAGGTATTCAGCTCTCGCTGACAATATGTGTATTGTTACAGATCTGTGGCTGTGTTGGGATGTCATTTATTATTACTGTCATAAAATAATTGACAGTAGTGCCTGGTGGTGGTGGAAGGAACCATCCTGTTCAGGGCGCCATCTTGCTAGGCATTGTACAGATCCGGAACAAAGACACTGTCCCTGCCCCAAAGAGCTTACACTCTATGGCAGGGGTGGGCAAGCTATGGCCCGCGGGCCAGATCCGGCCCATCAGGGCTTGAAGCTGGCCTGCGGGATTTCCACACCCTGTGGCATCGCAGGCTCCGCACCACTCCTGGAAGTGGCCGGCACCACATCCCTCCGGCCCCTGGGAGAGCCGGGGTGGGGTGGGGCGGGGCAGAGAGCTCCATGTGCTGCCCTCACCTGCAGGCACTGCCCCCCGCAGCTCCCATTAGCCAGGAATGGGGAACCTCAGCCCATTGGAGCTTTGGGGAGGTACCCACAGGTGAGGGCAACGCACAGAGCCCTCTGCCTCCCGTACCCCGGGGCTGCAAGGAGATGGTGCTGGTCGCTTCCAGGAGTGTCATGGAGCCAGGGCAGGCAGGGAGCCTGCCTTAGTCCCGCTGCCACCCCGGAGCTGCTCCAGGTAAGTGGCACTGGGCTGGAGCCTGCACCCCGAATCCCTTCTGTACCCCAACTCCCTGTCCCGAGCCCCTGCTGCACCCTGCACCAAACCCCCTGCCCTGAGCCCCTTCCTGCACACCACACCCGTCCCCACACTCCGCACTCCCTCCTGCACCCCAACCCCCTGCCCCAGCCCTACATTCATAGCCCTGCATGCAATTTCCCCACCCAGATGTGGCCCTTGAGCCAAAAAGTTTGCCCATCCCTGCTCTAAGGGTATGTCTACACTATGGAGACTATCGGGGTATAGCTAGGTCACCGTAGCTATGCCTCTCTAACCCCTTAGTGCAGGTGCAGCTTACACCTAAGGAAGGGGTTTTCCATTGGTGTAGAAGCACCTCCTCCCTGAGCGACAGTAGCTAGGTCAACAGAAGCATTCTTCCATCGACATGGCTGGGTCTGTACTGGGGGTTTGTCAGCATAGTTCTGGCACTCACCTCTGACGGATGCAGCTGTGTTGACCTCACTCTTAAGTGTAGACCTAAGTACAAAGCTATGTCTACACTACAGACTTCTGACGGGCAGGGATGTGAAAAGGTGTGATCCCTGACCTGCAGAGTAGTGCACAAAAGCCTACTGGGAGGTAGAATGGTTATCCAGTGGCGGAAGGGACGGGGTGGTCAGTTGCCAATGTGGATTAGGTTCCGATTGTCCTGAAACAAGATTACACTCACAATAGACTCAAGTTTTCATCCTCTTCAAAGATTTCTTTCAAACATGCCCAAATGCAATTGCATTTTCCTGAAATGTAATTTTTATGACCCGGAATCCAAATGCAGCATGCAATAACCCTTGCTTTGCTCTATGTTTTTAGCCCACTCGCCTAGATCGAGGATGGTTTGTGTTCCCATTCGGTAAGAATCCATGGTGGATCTACTTGGCCAGCGCACTTCCAGCTCTGCTGGTTACCATCTTGATCTTCATGGACCAGCAAATCACAGCCGTCATAGTCAATAGGAAGGAGCACAAACTGAGGGTATGCCTTTCAACAGTATCTGGAGCTGGTGTAAACCTATTCACCGAACCATAGAGCAGACCAGAAACTGGGCCATCTTCTACCCTTGATTATACATGTGCTTCACCAGGAGTAACATGGCACATGTAAGGGTAGAATTTGGCACTCTGTGGACATTGGAATCAATGTTTACCTAATCATTTGTTCATTTGGGGTGAACTTCACCCTTGGACACAAGACCAGGACTATGCTACTCAAAACTAGGGTCTAGGTGGGATTCAAGAGGTTCATGAATCCTGTGCTGCTCCTTTTATTCATCAAAGGCCGGGTAGCTGTAATTATTTAAGTGTGGTGTGTCTTGGTGCGTTCTAAAATGTGTTCTCTAAAGAAATGAATCTTGGAACAATGTGGAGAGACGATTGGGATTTTGAGTGTGAGCTCTGCATTGTGCAGATCATCAAAGGGCTAACTAGAAACGTTCGCACTACAACAGAGTTCCAGCGGGTCACCCACCATATGGCCGCTAAAACTGTGGCAGTTTTGTTAACTTTTTGGATCTTAATGCCAGGGATTAGTTGCAAAAACTGAGCTCTTTAATTATCAAAATAATAAGCTCTGGGCGGAATATAAACCAGACTCTAACAGGAGGTCAGGGATGCAAATGCAGATGATTCCATAATTGTCCATGCAGGGATATCTTACCCCTTCCTCTGAAGCACCAGATACTGCTCGCTGTCAGAGATAAGATAGTGGGCAATGTGGACTGTTGGCATGATCCAGTCTGGCAGTTACAGAATCAGCTCTTTGGGTCAGGGACTGTCTTGTTGTTCTGTTTGTACAGTGCCCAGCACAGCCGGCTCCATGACTGGCTTCCTAGAAGCGGCGGGAATACAAATAAATAATCATTCCTATGTTCCCATCCAACTGGTTCTATTTTCAGGTGCAAAACCCTTACATTTCATTGGGGAGTTTTGGTGAAGTTAGAGTGCTTTTGAAATGTCCAGGGAGAAAAGTTCGGTTTCTGTAGGTCTTTAGACAGGGATAGGATGACCAGACAGCAAGTGTGAAATATCGGGACAGGGGTTGGGGGTAATGGGAGCCTATATAAAAAAAAGACCCAAAAATTGGGACTGTCCCTATAAAATCGGGACATCTGGTCACTCTAGACAGGGATGTTCAAAGGCACAATAGGGAGTTTGGCCTCCAACTTCCACTGAAACTCAATGGGAATTGGGTGCCAAGCTCCCTTGGTCTCCTCTTGAAAATCCTCACTTGGGAGCGGCGTTAAACATTTCACACCCTGGAGCAGAGAGGATGGGGCCAGTCCCCCATTGCCTAACCAGAAACCTGCTCTGTTGCAGAAAGCAGCGGGCTATCACCTGGACTTGTTCTGGGTGGGGGTCCTGATGGCCGTGTGCTCCTTCATGGGGCTGCCTTGGTACGTGGCTGCCACGGTCATTTCCATAGCCCACATCGACAGCTTAAAGATGGAGACGGAGACCAGCGCGCCAGGGGAGCAGCCCCAGTTTCTGGGAGTGAGGTGAGGCCATGCCACTCTTGGTCCACGTCCAAGTCTAGCGTACAGCGACTTCGGTTTGGAGAGCGGAGGCCGAGGGCGCTGGGTAGCAGCATGCGGGTAGGGTAGGTTGTAATCCCAGCATGCTTCTGGCTACAGAAATGGGAGCCACATTTCCAGAGCCTCCAATAGTTGATATGGGATCTTTCCCAGAAGAGCTGTGTTTTGCACCATCTCATTGCAGGGCAGTGAATTTTGGGCACCTGCAAAGCAAGTCCATTATGGGCCTCTGGCTGCAATGGGCAGCATGCAGACCCTTTTCCTCCCCCCGCCTGCCCCAAACCTGCGGTAGGGGCAGACCTAAGTAACAGACCAGATCTCCCCTGCCCTTTGTGCCTTTTGGAGCCAACGACTCCCATGCGTAGTGGCTGCAAAACATCCCCAGAGCAGAGCTCTTTGCTCTGGTGCTAGTGTGTGGCACCTACTTCTTGTCCCCTTTGCACAGAGGTAAATTACGAGGTGTAACGCATGTGGAGAATCAGGTACAGAGGCTGGGCTGTGTATGGAGGAAGATGGGGGGATAGTGGCCGGGGGCGGGATCCTGTAAAACAGGAAGGATGAGAAGAACTTGTAACGTTCAGCCAAATTAAAGTGGAAACCCCCTAATTCCCAAGCTCTTTCCATGCCATCCAGCTCCTGCTCTGGACCATCGGGACCATGAGCAGGAAACCTCACACTAACATTTCAGCCTATCCCTAGTGGGATCCCCAAGCATCTGGTGTCTCCCTGCAGCTTCGGGTGTGGCAGCATTACCCCCAACAGCCCCTGTCTCGCTGAGAGTAGATGAGTCACAATGGAGCACAACGGCCAGAAAGACCCAGGATATACTGTGTGCCACAGTGCAAGAGGGTTACGTTCAGCGTGAGCCCCGCTGCTCTAGCAGCAAAATCAGGAGAGGCCCAGGGTTGGCTGCCTTTTCCCAGATTTAGCAAAGGATGCAAGTCCCTTCCTCAAAGGGAGGCCAAGTCTCACTGAAAGTCAGGGGGACCTTGGGGCTTTCCCTCTCCGAGCTAAACTCCTCTCTGGTGTGGTGATGACATTGGGAGTGCCACAGAAGTGCTTTTAAGGTTCCTCTAAAATGTTGCAAACTGGGAGGTTTGCAGGATGCGGTCTTGTGCCGACGGGATCGAGGCTATCTCTGGGGTTTGTTTGTTTTTTTGCCTAATACTGAATCCCCTCAAACACTGCGGGTTTTAAGGTTTGACTCAGACCTCAAAGGTTACTGGGTTTTATTTCTCACAAAGAAAAGAATAATGGGGAGGGGGAGGGAGAGAGAAATTCCGTAAAGAAATGGTCTGACAGACAGACCAGCGTAGAAGGAAGGCAAAGATCATACCAGGGAGGCTGCAACAGGAGCAGAGAGCAGA
The DNA here is from genome assembly GCA_007922305.1 of Dermatemys mawii. NCBI lineage: Eukaryota > Metazoa > Chordata > Testudines > Dermatemydidae > Dermatemys > Dermatemys mawii. The sequence goes on from ML677387.1 coordinate 10,966,332, forward strand.
AGAGAGGAATGTTGTAATGAAAACCTAACTAGAGGCAGACTGGCTGGCGGTCTAGCCCCGTATATGTCCCTCTGTCTAGATTCCTCTCCGTAGATATCTGGCACTATAACAGGGTCATCTTTAAAGGCCAGCGGGCCGGTAGCCAGCTTCAATTATCAGACCCAGCCGGAAGGGGACAGGTGTTTTCTAGGAAGGGCTGAGAGAGCTGGGTTGGGAGGAGGGAGAGCTAGAGGTGGAGGTTAATGCTTGTGACAGGTGCTGGAGTTAGGGAGAAGAGATGCGTGAGGAAAGGTCTCTGGATCCCTGTGGGTTTGGTGTTTGAATGAACGCCCTGAGGCAAAGGCCTCCTGAGAGACTGGGAATGGTGTTGGTATTTCCTAGGGAGACAGGCCAGCAGCCCCACACAGGCCCACTGGTTCTCCATGTCCCAGCCATTCATGTCATCATAGGAACATAAGGCAAACCCAAGAAATCGTCCCGCCCCGATGCAGCATTTCACTCTGCCTCTTTGCTCTTTGCCAGGGAGCAGAGAGTCACCGGAATCATTGTCTTTGTCCTGACTGGAATATCTGTCTTCTTGGCTCCCATTCTGAAGGTAAAATGTCCTCTCTCTACTTCACACAACAGTTCTTCGCTGCACAGTTTGCTGATGGTGGCCCACTTCAAGTCAAGCGCGGTAGAAGACTTTGAACATTTTTACAAAAGGGGGGAAGATGAGACTTTAGCAAGGGACAGCGGGTGGCTGCCGCTCCCCAGAAGCTACCCCGGGCATTAGTCGTGCCTCTTCTCTACGTGGTATTTGCAGTACCCTGTCACTATGGCATCTATCTGCTTGATTATGGACCAGGGTGTTTTTCAGCCAGTTCTGGACAAACACGGCTAGAAATGCCCTTTCTGCAGTCGTTCACAGGAGACGTCTAAGCGCCGTGTGCTTGTTTTTCCTCTGCCCGCAGTATATTCCGATGCCGGTGCTGTATGGGGTCTTTCTCTACATGGGAGTTGCCTCTCTGAATGGCATTCAGGTAAGAATTTGATCTGGGCTCGTTCCCTTCATGTGCTGCTACCACAGTCCCCGTCCCCGTCTTTATTCTCCTAATCTGCTTGCACCACTTTGATAAAAGTGAATCCTCTATTGCTCATACTAATGAGTTGGCTGCAGAGGAAACTGAATGGACAAACATGCATCCCCGTGTGGAGCTAAGGGTGAATTGGGCCCTTCCAATTGCTGGAGAGATCCGTCGTCAAGGGGAGGCTTGGAGCACTGAGAGTAAATGGGATACACTGCTGGGGACCTCTGTCTGTCTTAGGATTTGGTACTGTGGCCCATCAGCTTAGGATCTCAGCACTTTCCACATAAAGAAGATTGGCCATAAGAGAATTTCAGGGAGTCTCTGGATCTTTGCCCTTTCTCGGCTATAGAAGGCTCTGCTTGGGGGAGAGGAAGCGGTCAGTGGTTGATGCTATGAACGTCATTCTGCTCATGGTGGAAAAGCTTTCTCAAATCCCTCTTCCCTTCTGGCTCATCATCCACTCCTCCCCATCAGCTGCAGACAGGCCTTGCATTGGGAAACTGAGGCACAACCTGAAGCCCGAGTGAAGGTTCTACAAGGTGCAGGGAGATTGACTCATCCAGACACGTGGTTTATTACCCGACTGATTAAGGGCTGTTCCTGGAAAGGAGAGGCTGAAATTTAATCAGGCCTTATTTGAAATGACTAAAACATTGAGCTTGTAAAGAAACTTTGGCTCACACCCAGAACTGGTCATTCTGAGAACATTTTGTTAGCGCTGCTGGATTTAGGGGGCGGTGGACTCCTGGATGCAGCAAAACTCTCCATGGGAATCACGCTCGCTTGCTTCCCTCTGAGTTCTGCAGAGTGGTGTCTGAACGCAAACGTCCCAGCTCATACTACAGTGATGAAAGGTGGATGGAGAGAACTGGGGTTGGGGCAATTGGACAGGTGCTGCCCTCCGGATATATGATACGCAGCAATTCCTTAAATGACAACCCGGATTTTTTGACATCCAATTCATGTTAACCCAAAGGATAATTTCAGTTTAAACATAGTGGGACAGAGTTTTATCCTTGGTATAATATCACTGACTGTAATGGTGTTACCAGAAAGGAATTTGGCCCAGTGAGTCTTAATCGCTTTGTTTTGTTGGGTTTTTTAAAGGGAGGTTAAAGCTATATTTAAGCTAAAATTAGGCTCCAGGTTAATATGGTCTGAACTTCAGAAACTGTTTTGAGGCGGATGCCGTAGCTTTAGTTCCCGGGAGCATAAATCCGAATGAAAGAGTTTTTGTTTGTGGAAACCACAGTTGGGTATTAGCACTGCCCAAACAAGGAAAGATCATTTTCCTGGCTAATGCTTTATATGATTAGAACATAGGATACTGCTCCTGTCTCTAGCTGTGACCAATACCAGAGGCTTCAGAGAAAGGTAACTCCCCCAATGCCATCCAATAATTCACTTGGCCAGGCATGCAATGATACATTTGGCAGGGAGGTAGATGGGGGCTGGAATTCCTTCCTGACCTCTAGTGACAATTGGTATATGCCCTGAAGCATGAGGTCTGATTACCCAGTCTTAACATGTGCAACCACAAACTGGATCACAATGATTCTCTCCAGTTGAGAGTGTTTTGTGTAAAAGAAGCAAAGAGCTGATCTAGTTCAGAAGGCATTATTCTGGGGGAGTTCTCTGGCCTGTGTAATGCAGGAGATCACACTAGCTGATCACAGTGGTCCCTTCTGGCATTGAAATCGGTGTAGCAACTCACTGGACTAGAGCTGAAGTCCTCATTCAGGCAAATCTCCCATTGGACTTAGTGGGAAGTTGGCCTAATTTTGGGCCATGTAAGGACCATTCCAAGCCAAAACCCGCGGCGGGTATCTGTGCAGCACTCTCCCCTCCCGCCAGCACAGAGCACTTGACAGTTGCTCGTTTCAGAACCAAGCTCAGCTCAGCCTTTACTCGGGGTTGGCGAATAACACGCTGATTTTCCCTGGCAGTTCTGGGACCGCTGCAAGCTCTTCCTGATGCCAGCCAAGCACCAGCCGGACTACGCCTTCCTTCGCCACGTGCCCCTGCGGCGGATCCACCTCTTTACCCTGGTGCAGATCATCTGCCTGGCCATCCTCTGGATCCTGAAGTCCACCGTGGCGGCTATCATCTTCCCTGTGATGGTAGGGCCTCCATGCTCACTTGGGGGTTCCTCAGGACAGCCGGTGGGGGTCTGGGGGATTAGCTGGGGTCCCCATGCAGTCCCTCTGCCCCATCCCCAGTAAGGATACAACCACTGATCTTCCTGGGCTTTGTCTTTATCTTTAAATAGAGACCAAAGTCTGAAGGCAGCAGGTCTGTTTTTCTGTGTCAGAAGCCTTCTCTCAACTGGTCTCCTGGCTTCCCTCTAGCCCAGCCTTTCGCTGCATCCTTGAGCTAGAACTAAAGAGACTAGCTCGGCTTCCTGGGACGCCGTCAGTGACCAGCTTTAGCAGGTGCCTCCTCCAAAGATGAAAGGAGGGGGCAGCGCGGCTTCTGGCATCCTTCAAATCCCTTGGTCTGAGTTACTTCAGCCCTTCTGCTGCAGATCCATTTAAGCGCCACAAAGTTTCCCCACATGGGGAGTGTTTCGTGTGACCAGCCACGGTTCTCTCTGGGGCCGCCAAGGTCCTGAGAGGACGGACGCTTGTCTTGGTGCCCCCAGCCAGGCCCACTTCTCTGTTCCACACTGGTCGGCCCTGCAGCTGTCCCTCACTTCCTGAGTTTCATCGCTGTACCACATATCGGAGCCCGGCCTGTTTCCTTCCCTAGAATCCAGTCATGAATCCGGATCTGCTCTGTCTGCGTTGGCAGCGGTTGTTTAAGTCTCTTCCCCTTTTCCCCCCTTTAGATTTTAGCCTTAATCTTAGTGAGGAAAATGCTGGATTTCGTCTTTTCCCAACACGACCTGGCCTGGATTGACAACATCATCCCTGAGAGGGAGAAGAAGAAGGAAGACGACAAGAAGAAGAAGAAGAAAGGCAACAAAGGGGAAGAAGAGAGTGAGGATGAGGTATGTCCATGCTCGGGAGGAAGAGCAAGGGGCTTACA
>ML677387.1:10970438-11000644 GCA_007922305.1 Dermatemys mawii
GGGGGGGGCAGTTGGAGTGAGCAAGGGTGGGGCCTCAGAGAAGGGGCAGGGGGCGAGGCAAACAGTTTTGTGCAATTAGAAAGTTGGCAACCTTAGTTCCAAGTCTCTCCAAATGTTATTGTAGGGTTACAATAAACAATCTCCAGGCTTCGGAAATCCATTATCCCCACATGCATAACATCTGTTAGCGCTAATGACAGTCCTGCACATCAAGGGATGTCTAGAGCCCTTTCTTGTTCCACAGAAGCTTAGTCTACGTTCTGCGGGCTGCATGCTGCTGTACGTAAGAGAGACGCTATGTAGTAATAAAAGCATGTGGCCGGACTAACAAAACGCCAGCTTTAGCCTTGAAAATCCTTAACAGAGTTATTGATCGAGACTGGGAGCTAATGGAACCCCTCCTGTGGGTTCAGCCCTTGAGGGGGGCCGTTTAGGGATATGGGTCAAAAATCTGTTGGATGATTTAGTTGGGGATTGGTCCTGCTTTGAGCAGGGGGTTGGACTAGATGATCTCCTGAGGTCCCTTCCAACCCTGAGATTCTATGATTCTTCTTCTGACCACATCTCTGAGACAGCGGCACTTCCAGGAAAGGCTTTTTAAGGCCAAATGCAACAGTGAGGAGCACCACTTACTTCTTTATAAATGGAAGAGACGGGAAAACACAAATCTGATGGCTGGCCTGTCAGCGAAGGGCCAGGAACAGAAAGGACCATTGGGTACTGAATGCAAACAAACCCCTCCAACTACACTACCCCGTAAAAGGGAGAATCACAAAGGGCAGAAGGCAATTTGGGGATAAAGGATGATTTCAAATACATTTTGAATGCTGTGTTTGGTTTTGGTCATCTCATCCTCAAAAGACCTAGCACCCAAAATGATTAGAAGCCTCGGGGGAAGGACTTCAGTCGGGTGAGAGGTTCAAGAGGCTAGGATAATGCATTCAAAAGCAACCCCCTTAAAACGAATAGAAAGACCTCATTTGTTAATTCAACACATAATTAAGCTGTGGAACTCAGCTCTGCAGGGTAGTATTGAAGCAGTTGTCTCAGTAAGAGTCAAAGGAGGGGGCATTTATCTGACTAAAATTAGCAGTGACAGTTAAACTACTAGCTAAAGTAAAAGTTACAAGGGTCATTAGGGCTTATGCTTTTGGGCATAAACTGATCACCAAACTCCTTGTGGTTTTTTGTTAAGTATCTGGATGAAATTTTGTAGACCCATCCGAGCTTTACAAACTCCATGGTTTATTTCCCCATTGATTCTACCTGTGTAGTTTGCCCTTGTGGTTTGAATTGGATACAGTGATTCTCGTCACTGCCTGTCTTAAACTGATGCATAGCGTTCATTGTTAAAGAGTTCCCCTCCCACTCCTCTCTCCCCCCGCCCCCAAGATGGCTGGATTATAGGGGAGGATGACATCTCATTTATCCAAAAATCTCTGACCCAGAAATCTTGCTTATTCTAATCATAGTTATGTCCACTTATGTGGATTATTTACCAAGTAATGTAACTCTCTCGTCCAATCCCCTTGTTTACCCTGGTGTTTCTGATGTTTGCAAACCATTTCAGATCAATGGTTTTATCATAGTTTATGTGGAATCCTTTAGCATGAATAGCATTAGAAATGTAAGCTATTGTTATGGGCAGGCAACATACTACCCTGATTAATGTTAATTGGTGTTGCTGATGTTGATCTTTCTACCATGCAAATAGATACACAGATGTCTAGGGTGGGATTGTCAATGGGAACTGGGTACCCAATCCTTTATATGCCTTTGAAAATCCTGGCCTTCTGCTATCTGCATGGGAATGATTCATTTAATGCGGAAGGGCATCTGTATTTTCATCAGCATGAGTATCTTTTCAGGCATGCTAACCCCGGACATGTCTGTATGAATCAATGTATTCACTGGCTCTTCCCACTTTTTTCCCAGCCTCGGTTCCCAACTCCCTCAGTTATAAAGATCCCAATGGAACCCGTCCAATCAGACCCCCAAAACGGTATCCATTGCATTACCAGTAAGTACAGTGCTTAGGTTCTAACATTATTACCATTTACTAACCCTCAACAGCTTGGTCTATTTTGTGACTAATCAAAGTAACCCGCTGCAGGGGCTTGGCTTGTTTTGAAGCTGTAGATATGCACAGATAACCACAAACAGGCTTGAGGAAAAGAACACACATGGATCCTTCTGCTGCTTTTTAGAGCTAAACTTTTAAAATTGTTTTGCTGCCTAAAAACTCCGCATTCTGGCCTAGGAATGTCAGAAACCTCTCTCAAGAACCTGTTCCTCTGGGGTTACCAGCCCACAGGCGGATCAAGAACCAGGAACTCTGTAGTACTAATCCTGGCTCTGATACTGACATACTGCATGTCCTTGGGCAAGTCACTTTATCATAGTGATGGGTGCGTTTATCAGAACCTGGATGGAGAAAGAACCTTCTTGTGCCTATTTCCCCATATGTAAATATGCGGAGGATAACACTTTACTCCGTGGCAAGGGGCGGGAAATGAGAATTTGTTTGTTAGTTAATAGGTGTAAAGTGTTGCATTGCCGTTAAAGATTCAAAAATGCCAGGGGGCTTGGGATTCAAGAGACCTAAGTTCTAGCCTTAGCTTCAGTACTGTCCCCCTATGGGTCTACAGGCAAGTGACCCACAGCCAAAGAGGCCTCTGATTTGCCCAACTTCAGGCACCTTGGACATGCTTTTCAGGAGTGTTGCTCACGAGCCGAGCTCTGTTGGAACTGCGGGTGCTCAGCACCTGAAATGACAGGGTGAACGTTTCCCGACAAACACCTGTCTTCTCTGGGCCTGTCCCTCAGCCATTGCAGCCTGATAGAGAAGCAGTGACAGCCCAGGAAAATCGTTAGCCAGAGCTGCATTTGTGCACAATAAACGTTGGATTCATGGGCATTTGTCGGACTAAAGGTGACTCCCTTGCGTTCTTGAAAGTCAGCTGCACTAAAAGCCCTGCCCCTCTGCCGTCTCTCCTATCCCAGGCCACTGCAAGTCAGAAGGACGCCCGAGTCCTTCAGTAAAACGTTACCTTGGCACTTCGGTAAAGGGCTGGCTTATTGGGAATGTGCCTTTTTCTGGGGGAGACTGGTGGAGAGCCAACGCTAGCTTCTGAATGTTCCCAAGTTCGGCTCCACTCCAAGCGTCTGAAAGGCCCAACCTCCGCAATGCCAGTAGCTGCATCTGTCTCTCTTGTGTGCGAGTGGGCTGGAGTTACTCACAATGGAAACTGGCAATTCAGCTGCCCCGTGAGAGGAAGGCCTGGGCCAAAATTCAAAGAGCCAGATTCCGAGGGGGAGTCTGAGGTCTTAAAGCCAGCGTAATTTACTATATGGTCTCCTCGATGTGTGATCCGCACCACCTCCGACTCGTCCTCTTGGAATCCCTCAGGCTCGGGGAGCAAAATCCAGATGTGGTGATGTCTGGGGAGTGTTAAGTTACCCATCAACATGTCTGACTGCCTGAGTCTAAGTCGGGGTAGGTTGCGCCCTGAGGGGCGCTGCGGAAGACGTAAGAAATTCAGTTACTGTCCTGACTTTGGTCCCTCAAGTCCATCTGATCTACCTTCTCCCATGAGATTCCCCTGCCGTCAGCCATGTGGAACCAATAAATTATTCCACACTGTAGTATCCTGACATGTGGGCTGTCCCAGCTTTGTTGAGATATTAGGGAAAGGCCTTTACTTCTCCTGAAAGAGACATGAATGGTCAGCATTCATGTCTGGGTCTATGTAGCTGTTCTTGTTAGTGTTCCTTCTCTCTCTTTCCTCATGGTTGCTCTATGGGACAATCTCCTATGGGGTTTCAGAAGGACTATAGTACTTAAGGTCACAATTTCCAATGGGATTTGGGCACCTCTTTGCCTTGGGCTGCTTTGAAAACCTTAAGCATAACATTTAATCCTCTGTTGGAAGGTGAACTGGGACTTGCCATTGTCAGCAACTAATGTGGACTCCAGGCTTTATCCAAATGGCACCCCATTTATGGCTTCCGGTTGCTATTTAGATGGAGATTCAAGATATTTAATGGCTTTCTAAATAGTCCTCTTTCCAACGAACCCAGAGTCTCCCAAGTCTGTTCTCCAAGAATGAAACTTGAGGCAATTGGCCTCCATTTTTGTTGCAGGCTTTGTAGAGAGACATTCGGCTGATCAGTGGGTTGGCAATAGGATACACAGAGCCTTATGGGCTTGAGGAGACAGGTTTGAAGCCAGCCTGGTTGGAGTATGATGCAGAGTTGATACTATCTGAGGGGGGGTTTGTTGCCTATAAAAGAGAAGTTAAGAGTCTAATTCTACTCCCAGCGGATAGAGACCAGCAGCATCATGCGCATTTGCTTATTGGCAACCTCAGCAGCAAGGCCAGCGATTGAATTGTGACATGAACTTCCCTTCCCTTGTGTCTGATAACCCTGCCTTTCCTTCATGGCTCTCCGTCAAGAGGATCCCAGCAACCCTGAATTTGGGAGCAGTTTGCGTCTGATTGAAAGGTTGAACCTTTGAACCAGTATGTGGACTTTGTGGCTAGCTGCTGGATTTATTTTTCCTGACTGTGAGGAAACCAATGCCAATTCTTTGAGCAGAATCCTGTTTCCATTTCAGTTAGGGCGCGTTTTGCCACTGATTTCAATGGGATCAAGATTTGTCCCCAAAGAATAAGCACTTATGTAATTTAGGAGCCTATCTTCCATCAACTTTCAATGCAGTTTAGGCTCCTAACTCCAAAAGCACTTTTGAAAATGGCACAGAGGCTCCTAAGGCATTTAGACACTTTTGAAAATTGCACCCTTTGACCCTACATTTACTAACTCGCTGAGATTAGCTACTTTTTTGCTTTTCCTCTAGGTTTTTTGTTAGTTGCCCAAAGTTAAACTCTCTCTGTCCACATTTCGGCACCTAAATAAAAATGGCTGGACCTTCAGGGTTTCTGAGCACTCACGGTTCCCACCAAAATCCATGGGTGCTAGAGGCGTTCAGCAACATTTTACTTGGGTTCCTAAATCCTTATTTAGGCACCTAACTTGAGGCTCCCATGCTCGAAAAAGTGGGTTTCGAATTTTAAAGGGAAAACCTAGTCAGGTGAGATGGGAATCAAAGACTGTATGTGCGCTAAAAGCAGTATATTTCTGTATCCTGGTCTCCCCTTTTTGCATCAATTAGGGGATGATTTTGAAAGACACACAAGCACCTCGACGTTCAGCAGAGAGTTGGATGCTTAACTCCCATTTGTGCCTTCAACATTCCCTCTTCTTCATTGCTGTATTCATTAAAAATGCAGTATTTCCAGTTGTGTTTTTTCTCCCACCAGTTAGTGGGTAGAGAGAGGTGACCATGCCAGTTCACTGAACTTCATGGTTGAGGTCTCAGAGCTTCCGGGGGTTCCACAGGGCTCGTTCCTGCATAGCCCCAGCTGGGCAGTGCAACGCCAGCCTTTTCCTTCTAAATGGGATGGTCTTGGGCCGGGGGAGAGGGCGGTGTTTTGGTTTTGTTCCTTCCACACCCTGAAACGGTTTCATATGCATCTGTGTTTCCCTTCAGGAAAGAGGTCCTCCAGCTGGAGCTTTGCGTTCTGATTCCTCTCCTAACGGTTCAGACTTGGATCGCAGGTAAATAACATTTAATAGGCTCCCTCCCCAGTTATAAGCCCAGCTCCTGTTTGAGCCAGGCACCTCCATGGATGTGAACACCAGGCAGGAATTGAAATTGGTTCAGGCAACAGCAGAGGGGGTATAATTAGGAGCAATGGGCTGAAGTAAAGGGAGGGAAAATTCAGGCTGATCAGGAGGAAGAAAAATTCTAACCCTGGGCTCTGTGGGTGGAATTCACCCTTGTGCAGAGGGGACCAGCACAAGGGCCAATCAGCCACTTAAATTAGGGGTTTAAATGGGGCATCAGGCCCGTGCTTGCCTTCTTCAAAGGAGTGATTCATGGGGGTGGCTCCATTACAATCACAGGGTCTGACTGCAGCTCGAGCAGACATACCTGAGCCAGCTTGAATCTAGCTACTTTGGATGCCAGAGCAGTGAAGCAGATTAAAGCTAGCTTGGGTGTGTCTACACAAGCTGCAATAGGGTATAAATCTGCTCTCAGGGGCAGTGGTGTTACCCCCTTGCTTGGGAGATTTAAAACCAAGTTAGATAAAAGCACTGTCTGTCTGGCTGTAAGAAGCACTGCATCAGCTGGTAGATCAGGCTAGGAAATACACTGTCTTTAAAGATCTGTGATTCTCTCCAGCCTCTTACTACTGTGGCCCCGTAGAGTGTGTGTGTGTGTGTGAGAATAGCATCTGTGGTAACAAAGAGTAGGAAATAAAAAAATATAGATCCCCTGAATTATACAATCACTTGTAACCAGACCAAGTGCATGATTCAAACTGACCAAAACCACAGCGGAGGTTGGCCCAGTTGCTGGTACAAATCCAGCAGAGGTTGTTGCTGTCTGCTGGTCCATGGTGGCTGTATTGGCAGAGCTGGGAGATCACAGTCTGATTTCAGAACTATTGACACGAACCGATCCCTTCACTGGTAGAGAAGCCAAGGACTGAGCTTCCTTCCTCTCTTGCCCAGTAAGTTCCTCCAAGGAAGGGTAAGAAAAGCTTGTCAGTGCCACACCTGTTCTGCCGATAAAAAGAGGATGTTAGCCTCCAGGGCTGTGACCTACACACCAGTCTCTGCTGTTTCTTTTTCTCTCCTCTATGATCTGTTGATTTCTAGGTTCTGGGCCCCTTTTGGGCAGGGCCATCCTTTGCCTTGATGGACTCTGCCCATCACTCCCAGTTATCAAATAGGCTGATGTGTGCCCACCAGCAAAGAAAACGGAGATTGATGTTCTTGTGTGTCCTGCGTTTGTAGAACCAGCTGTCAGGATTTCGTTCTGTGTACAGGGCCTTTCAGTCTTTTCCCATTCCAGTAGGTAGTGTGACTATATTTGGATGACTTATGGAAGTAGGTGAGCAGAGATTAAACTTCCAAACAATGTGAGTTAAAGATAAGACATCAGTCTTCCATTCAGATTTCTCTGGCTTGTAGCTTTTGTGCTGCATCCTTCCCGACATATGTCATTAGCTAGGTTCTGAAACACAAAGATTCAAATTCAGCCCTGGTGTAACTTCAGTGAGTCTGTTCTGAAACATGACCTCTCAAAGATCAGACAGAACTTTTATTCAAAGGGACGCTGTCACATGAAGTTGGTCTCATTGTTTCGGATTTTGTAAAAACTGAGCGTTTATTAAACAAAAAGGCTGGTACAAATATTTTCTCTTTTTTTACATTTTAATTCTAGTGAAAACTAGGCTTTTTAAAGCAAATTGGGATCTCCCTTGCATCGCTAAAGATTGCAGCACTGGATTTGATGCATTAGATCCTGAAGGTGAAACTGATCAGAACCTGATTGTTAGCAAAAATTAAACCGATCGGTGTCTCTTCATTAGGCCAAATGAGAAACTTGCAACAAGTAAAGGGTGCAAATTAAACTATTTTTTTCTTTCTAATTTCATAATCAAGGTCTCATTTGTAACATAAGTATGGAAATTTGTTGGATTTTTTTTCCAGTTAAATACTGGTTTCTTTTAACCTCGTTAGAGAGAGTGAAGCGGTGCTGTTCTCTCAAGCTAGAGAAAACCTGACTTGAATCAGGGTGAACAGAGACAACAGCGGCCTTCGCTGCTTTGCCAGCCAGGGTGAAAAACATTTTCAGCCCCTCCTACCATCCCCTACTTTCCTCAGTGGCCGAACAAAAATTAAAACCAGGCAGTCAGGTGAGCAGCACAGTGGTCTGGCAACCCGCTTGAACAGGGATATGTCTGTCCCATATCTGCTATGTAGATGTTATTGTTTATAACACAAAGTGGACATTAGGGGGCAGCAGTTAAGCTTTACTAAGACCAAAATCATGGAAAATTTATCCCAGCTTCACGTCTTACATCGGCGCAGCTCATTTTCACTAGGGCTTGGTAAATATGTCTGCGCAAAACCAAAAAACCCCGTCGTAAACAGTCGCACAGACTGGTGCAGATGAGAGGAGAATCCGGCCTTATCTCCAAAAGTTATCGCATTGCCAGACAGATTCCGAACAGCCTGGTCATTTAAGTCACAGCTATTCAAGGCCATCGAGTTGACTGCCAGAAAGGATCACCAGCTCAGCTTGTCTGTCCTCCCGCCTATCACAGGCCACCAGTACTGCGCCCAGCACCCACACAATTCAATCATTCGTTACGCTGTTCATAACCGCTGACACTATCAGAATGTGGGGGGCATAACCTCCTGCTGTGTCAGGCCGTTCCAGTACACCATGGTCCTGACTCATGGAATCCCCTGCTTTCCAACCCAGTCCTCTACGATTTTGTGATTGCCATAGCAGCTCAGACAATGGCAGACGAGATCACAGCAGACCACGTCGCCAGAGCACATCTCATTCAGAGAAAGGAGTGGGTGGAAGGGGAAAGCCCCACCATAATGCACCGGGGAAGTTGCACAAGGCTACACATAATGGAAAAAATGCCTTTCCTGCTCCTTGCACTGCTGACTACTGTCTTCTGACTTAGCAAATTCCCTGGCTGTCTGTGTATCTGGCACATGCAGGTAATCTGGTATTTCTGCATCCCTCTTGTCATGTGATGTGTCTCCACTTTGCAGAGAGGCACAGGGAGCCCCATTGGTGAACTCTGCTCTAACAAATGCTCCACTGGTCACCCTGCAAATGTGTCTAATCAGATGATGTAGAGTGGCACGTGAATGTCTTAATGGGATGGGCAAAGTTCAAAAAGCCTGGAGGTCAGGTCAGATACTGGGCCAAAGTATCCAGAGCTCAGCAAAGTTTGGGCAGGAACTCTTGCTGGCAAGAACTTTCCCTTGTGAAAATTCTAGTATCTCCACTTCCCTGTTAAGCCAGAAATATCCCAGGAAGACACTTTCCCTTCTGGTAGTTTAACACAGCTGGGCCCAGAATGAAGCCTGTTGAAGCAACAGGATGTAGCTCAGATGCTCTGGTGTAAATATCTAGGAAACTAATGCTACAAATGCCTTTAGATAGTTGTATAAATATCTGGAGGGATGAATGGATGTGTAAGACAGAGTAGATGGCTAGTTGGCTGTGTGAAAATGAGTGGAAAGGAAACAAGAAAAGCTTTAAGCTTGTTTTATTAAGTACCCATTTTTTCCATCTTAAAATTTAGGTGTGATCTGAGTATAAGGGTTGTTCATATTTTCCTTCAACTCTATTAGTGTGGTACAGTAGACCTGTCTAGGAGAAATGGAATGGGGATTACAAAAGGGAAAGTTTAGACTGAATACCAAGGAAGAGCTTCCCAGCAGTGAGAGGTGGAATCGTCTTCAGAGGATGAAGGGTTGGGAGCCCCTTCACTTGGGCCATTTGTAACTAGACTGTGCAGCGCACTAGGAAATGCGCCTTAGGCAGTAATTGTGCATTGGCAAAGGGGAAGGACCAGGTTGTCATTGATTTGATCCTTCCTTTGATGGCAGTTTGGAGTTTGCAAGATTTGGCTCTAAATTCGTAGGAATCCTGTCTCCAATCCTCGCTTTCCAAGAACTTTAGTGCTTAGTGCAACCATACAGCTGGATTTTGGGAGCTCATTTTGGGAAGACCATCTGCTTACTTGGCTGAATAACTGTGTCCCACTTTGAATTCATTGGATTGTTGAACCTTCTGTTTTCCTCCTTTCTTCTGTTCCTGACTTACTCCTGATTCACGTGAAGGTTTTGATCTTGATACTGAAGCCCTTTCACTTCAGAGCACCCTCATCTGCATAATAGCAGTACTGCCAGTCCCCAACATTTGAGAACATGAATTGGTTTTAAAAGCATGAGATTTTTTAAAAAATAATGTTGGGTTTGGGTTTTTTTTCTGCTTTTAAGAGTCTTTAGGGTTCGTGTTTTCTTGCCTTTCTCCTCAGCCGTGAGCACTAGAAACTTCCTCTCTATTTTTAATGAAAGCTGAGCTTCCCACCTAATCACATGATTCCAGGAGCTGTGGCTTTAGAGAAAACATCAGGTATCCAAGACTTGTAATAAAATCATGAGAGTTGGCAACACTGAAATAGAAAGAAATGGGCCTGAGCTGCAGTGTTCATTCCCAGATCCCCCAAAGTTAAGATCCAGGGTTTTGGTTGGGCCTATAATAAATATGGTGGGCCATTCACTGAGTTTGGATCTGACTGGCATTCCCACACATGTAGTGCGGGGTATAGCATGAGTTTCTAGGCCCAGTGACTTTTTGTTTTTTCAGTCTAATCCATTTACCAGCACCACAGTCTCTCCTGGCATCTGGGGTTTGGTTGGGGGTCAGTTCTAGGACTCTGGTTCATGTGCATATGCCTGGTTGACATTTGCACCCAGTGGGACGCAGTTGTATTACCTCCACTTCATGTGCCCTGTTTAAACGCTGAGGTTTTGTTCAGTCTGATGGAATTTCTCCAGCCAATGGGATCTGCATTGTTGTTTGTTTGACTAGTGCATACGAAGGCTTAAAGCTTGTTGTTCTAGGGTGGGCATTTCACAGGTAGCTCCGGGACTTAGTAGCCCAAGTCCCATTGACCGTAGCTCTCTACGCCTTAGTTTAGCACCGTGTATATTGGAGATACTTGCATGTCTTGGAGGTGTGTTGTGAACATTTTGGCCTAATTTTCAGAAGTGCCCAATCATTGTGGAAGCCTTCATGTATGGGTCCCATCTTGAGACACACAGGACTTCATTGGCCAAGGGGCTGATGAGCATTATTATTCACCTACGTATCAGCTGATGCCCTAGGGTTAGGGCCTTACCAAATTCACAGTCCATTGTGGTCAATTTCACGGTCACAGGATTTTAAAAATCATAAATTTCTTGATTTCAGCTGTTACCCGGTGTTGTAATTGTAGGGGTCCTGACCCCAAAAGGAGTTGTGGGGAGGGTGGGTTGCAAGGTTATTGTAGGGGGGGTTGCAGTGCTTCTACCCCTACTTCTGTGCTGCTGCTGTCGTCAGAGCTGGGTAAACTGGCAGAGCTGCTGCCAGCCCCAGCGCAGAAGTAAGGATGGCCTGGTATGGTATTGCCAACCTAACTTCTGTGCTCCTGCCTTCAGAGCTGGGTCATTGGTCAGCAGCCGCTGCTTTCTGGCCACCCAGCACTGATGATGGTGCAGAAGTAAGAGTGGCATTACTGCAGCACCCCTAAAAAAAATAAAACCCTGAAACTCCTTTTTGGGTCAGGACTCCCAATATGAGAAACGCTGGTTTCCCCTGCCATGAAAACTGTATAGAATAGAGTAAAAGCACACACAAGACCAGCTTTCATGGCTTGTAATGTGTTTTTCGTGGCCGTGAATTTGGTAGAGAATCAATAGCCCTTGACATTCTGATCATATGTAGTTTAACAGACTTACAATTAGGTGCGTATATCATTTTTGAACAGCTTGCCAACAGCATTATCTGTCTTATTATATCCTGTAGCTGTGAGTTCCACAGATTAAAACACATGGGAACAGCATTTCCTCCTTTGTTATTAGATGTCTGTCCTTTTGTTCTGCCTCTTGAGCTCAGAAAACATGGAGCAGCTCAGGGAGTGTTTTGAAAAAGATTTGAACATGAACAATTAATGTATGGGACTCTTCATCTTTTAAAGTACTTTACAAACCTTAACTAACCCTCTCAAGACTTCTTTGAGGTAGGCATTCTCCTTAGGAGAGTTGGGCCCAAGTTGCACAGTCTGACATCTGGATCCAGGTTTCCCCTCAAGATCCTCATTATACAGATGGGGAAAATGAGCCATGAAGAACTTCTCCAATGCTATAGGTAGCCAGCGTCACAGATGGGACTAGATCTCAGGACTTCCTCGTGCTGAGCTGTCTCCCCTCCCACCCTCACTAGATAAAGACTAGAGCTTTAACCCAGCCTTATGGATTATAACCCCTTTTTTGTGCCTTCTTCCGTTCCAGTATTACGCTTCACCTGAAGATTTCCTGCCCATCATCTCCTGCGTTTAACTACTCCCGAAACCCTCTCTGCGCCGTGCCCCAGGTGAAGATAGAGATGGAGTCGGACTATGAAGACAGTGACACAGAAAAGCACCCTCGGGACATGGGCAGCGAGACCACGCTGTAATCCCACACTGCCCTTCCTTTGTGATGATCTATAAATAAGAAAATTGGGCCTATTTTTCTATGTGACAGACTGAGGAGATCACTGGTCCCCAGGACCCATTTCTCCATTAGCTTTTAGCATAATAAATTAGAACTGCTGTGGAACTCCACCCCGTTCAGTTGGGCCAAGAAACCACCGCCAGCTTCAGAGCAATGCTAGGAACGTGAACTGGGACTTTAGGTCTCAGGTCCCTGCAGTAATAAGGGACATTAGACCCTGGGCAGTTGTTGCTATTTCAATGAAGACTCTGAAGATAGCAGGGCCACCTTCCTTCAGCATCTGGACCCTGACATCACCAGCTGTGGAGAGTCACACCCTTTCCAGAGCAAGCTTCAACTCCATGGTTCCCTTGTAGTCTGTGTCCCTATTAGTGTTAGTTGACCCAGGGGAAATTCACAGATATGACCACTACCCTACCCAATGCTTGAGCAGTAATCTGAGACATTCCATGGGGAGGAGAGGATTTCAGGACTGTAAACTGCCATTTATTGTATTGTGCACCATCTGCAGCAAACAACGCACACCCCAGAAACGTGTACAAAACAGGGCTAAGAAAAGGTCCCCTTTTGGGAAGCTCTGGAATGTTTAGAATCGAGCTTAGAAGTGGAAAACTTCCCTGGCTGCTACTTAAAAATACAGCCACAGCCCCTTTAAAACTGCTTCTGTCCTGTGGGAAGGGAGGGTGTGTTTTCTGCAGGAACTCTGTGTTAGCTAGTGGCATTCACTCTCTGGGGCCAGGTGCAATTTTAAACAGCTAGGCTTGTAAAAAGTGAAACTCAGTCACTTCCCATGCTCATACTAACCCTTCTCTCTCTGCTGAAGTTCTAATTATACCGTTCCAAGCAGAGTTTGTAACTATTTTTAATGCAGAAACGTGTAAGAGGTTGACACCCAAAAGCCAGCCATTGTAGCCCAACAACCATCAAAGCTGGCCCCACCTCTGTCAGCTGATGTACTAGAAAGTCCTGCAAGTAACCAGTACAGGGGCAATGGCAGTGACCTTCGAGCTTTTACTGTGCAGCATGTTCTGCTCCAGCAACAGTCTTCCTCAAAAGGATCTGCCATACTTTTGCTCAACCCAGCCACGCACAAATTACTGTCTGGAAGGTAAGAAGCACTTATGGGCTGTGAAATGTTTGGCTAATCCCAGGGTTAGAGATGGAAGAGCCCTGACTGATCTCATCCATTCCCTTCCAGCACAGGCATTATCTAAACACAAGTGAGAAAGCCCGGCTGCGGTATTTTTATGATACATGCCAGAGGCAGCTAGACAATAGAACTTCCTGCTCTGAAAGCACAGGCCCCTGCCCCATGAGCTAAAGAGGGATTCTCTGTTAGAACAAGTCCTATGGCAATTGAGCAGTTATGATTCCATACACCAGGCAAGTGGTAGACAGTACTCCTTCTGGAAAGTGACTTACAGGCCCTTGTTAGTTAACCTTTATTCCTCATTAACAAATGGTTAGAAGATTTGATCTGTCAGACTGGCTTGCTGGCCTTTCCCCTCCATGCTACTCACAAAGCGATAGTGACATGGGGATTACACATAGCCCCATTAATTGTGGGGATGAAACCAAAGGACTTGTGGTGTTGGAATTAGAAGATTCTGTAACTAGCGTGAAAGGAAAACGTCTGC
Organism: Dermatemys mawii; assembly: GCA_007922305.1. Classification (NCBI taxonomy): domain Eukaryota; kingdom Metazoa; phylum Chordata; order Testudines; family Dermatemydidae; genus Dermatemys; species Dermatemys mawii. The sequence goes on from ML677387.1 coordinate 10,984,223, forward strand.
TAGTTAGCCTCAATGCAAGTGAAAAGTCAGGTGATGGCTGCAGCTTGGATAACCATATGCCTATCGTGAGACATACACAAGTGTATTTGTGCCAGTTTTAACTAACAGTGGGGTTGATACACATCCCAGTTTATTCAGGGGAAGAAGGCTACTGCGTTCAGAGAAGTTTTCTGCAGCTGCAAATTTTAGTGCAACTCCACCCCAATCTCATTCTTGGTTAAGTCAGTGATTTGAAACATGTTTAGTTTTTTTTCAGTTCAGATTATAAGGTGCAGCCTCTGGCAGTAGTCTCTTGAGTACTGGTTACCAATAACATGGCTTTTTTGAATTTAAGAGACAGTTTGACTTTTGATTTTCAGTCCCCCTATGCTTTCAGGAACATCAAGGGGCAGGAAATTCAGTTCAGTTACATTTATGTAAATGCAGAATAACCTCAGTGTGTATTATGTATAATCCAGCCTCTGGATTACAGCACTTGAGCTTGTGTCTTTATACAAACCTCAACTCTTAAAGCTAGGGCATTTTCCTTCCTATGGCTTTTGCCTGCCCTTGTTTCCTCTACAGTTGCCCCTGTTGTAAACATGGCTCTTGTACATAACTACCAAATGGTATGAGCCTGCTTTGCCCCCTTGTGAACTGACTTTTAGACATCTCTTTCAGCTGTGAGTGGATTTGCTCTCCAAGGCCTGTTACTATTTAGTTTTTGCAACCTGCTGCTGGATACTGTTTGGAAAGTGTTGCAAAGGTTACTGTACCTACTGACTCATTGTTGCACTTTTCAGACAGGAAAGCAACAAAAAGAAATTGCCTTGGGGGCTTTGAATAAAACTTGATTTATTTTTGAAAAAATGCAATTGTAAGTTAAGTTCAGAAAGAAATGGAAAAAATATCAGCTATCTACAATTACTGCAAAGAGAAAGCCCACAGTGCTGTGCTATAAATCGCATCTGCTTTCATCTTTGAGTAGGCATCAAGATTTTTTTAGGATAAGAGCCCGGTTTCTGACAAAGTCCACTCTACCAGGGGTTCTGGAATGCTGGTTAAATATTGCAATTCCTTTCAACTTTAAACTGATACAGATGCTGGTTCTTTGTAAATATTTAAGTGAAGTCAAACAAAAGAAAACTTGAATTCAGTTTCCTATTTATAGTTTGAGCTTGAGTACCCAACAAGACTGTTCTTGAATGTGAGATTAATAAAACAGTATTACTCCAGTTGACAGTTAAGTGACAGCCACTTAATTATTACATCTTAAGGTAAACACTGTTTGAACTTGAAGGTGGTTCTGTATATTTTCTAGTTTATTTTGTATCAGTCTTGTCTGTGGTAGCTAAAGCATGATAGGTTTACAATCTTAATTACTTTTTAAAAGGTTAATCTACTTTATGCAATGTCCGTTCAGTTTCAATGTACAAAGCAAATTGAAAAGGCTTTCTTGACTCAGCTGTGTTCCATGTAGCACAAGAATATGCTTGACTTTTAAATCAAGGAAGCTATAAAGTACAGTATCAATTTTAATTAAATCTGTGCAGTTTTCAATGTTACAGGCGGTTTACACTTTTGTATATGCAAAGCAATTTGAAGAGTACCAGACTTGCAGCCTACTTAGCTACTAAATACAGTAGCTATTTTACATTTCATTAACAATCCAATAAATCTCATTAAATTCTCTTCACTTTGTAGTGTGTTCATGATACAAACCTAAATCTTAACTTCCAGAATTTCACTCTCAGCACGCTGTTGTACAGGAGGGATACATTTTTGATAAAACCAGTCTAGTGGAGAAGGTGGTGAAATCCTGCTAACACTTATATGACTAAGGGTGTTCTTGGACCTAGCAGCACAGTAGTTTGCAGTGAAACAAGCTCTCAGTTCTTGGAGGCACACACAGCTCCAGCAGGTAAGGCAGCAAGTAATTTTTTTGCTCACAATGAAGGTCTCTTCCTCTTAGAGATTTAGCAGCAGGAGCAGGTTTTGTTTCAAACTACTTTCCAGTGCATTTGTGTTTCATCTGAAGGTAAAGACTCATGACTTGCTGTAGAGGGAAGTGTCTAGAAAGAAATGTAAATCCGATCTTCTTCATCCTATTTACGATGAAGCCGCAGTCCTCTATAGATGGTAAGAAACTTTAAAAGTCTCTTTTGTACTGTTAAAATCAAAGAAGCTATTCTGCAAAGTTTGGTGCAATGCTCAGAGATAAGCAGCAGAAATGAATTTAAACTACAATTCACTTCTGCTGCAGCAACTCCAACTACAGCTGACCTTGTATTTGAAACAAAGTTGAAAGCTATCACTTTAAAAAAATCTGAATGCACCCCACACAAAGCAGTCTGCTGCTTTGACAAAAGTGGAAGTGAGTTTAGTAATTGCAATAGAGTCTGGTCCAGAATAGACAACCAGACCATTTGGTGTAATGGCTGTCTGACCAGAACCAAAGTGAAGTGATTTAGCTGTGTGGAGAAGAAGTTTACTCTTTTTAGGAAGTTGGTACACCAAAACAGAGTTTAAAAGTAGCTTCTGAGTAATACCAAATTAGAAGTTATCAAGGCAACTCTTTATAGATTCAAATTTAACTGGCAAGCTATATGATCAAGAATGTAACAGCTGGGCTGTTTACTCACCCATCCTAATGATTCTGAGACCAAGATTTTCAATAATTTTTTAATCAAAGTTAGCCTAGGTTATTTACTAAGCATTTTCATGCCTCACAATGTAGTGGAAAACATCACATATCCAATGTGGAGCCAACAGCCACCTCTGCTCTTTGGCTAAAAAACCTTATAAGATGTCAACAAGCAGTTACACTTAGAGGTTTTAAAAACAAACTTAACAGCTTTTCCATGTAACCTTTTTTGTAGAAAAATAACTTTAGCTCAACACCTAATATACTATTTTGCACCCCTAGTGTCCAACAATTCTAACAAACAATCCTGTAAATGTGATCAAATTTCAGGACCTATGAAAGCACTTTACCTTGAAGATCATTAGTCTTTCACTGTAGAATGATACTCAATCTTTCATAGGATTTCCAATTTGCTAGCTTCACATATTTGGTGTACTACAAATTCCTGTATAAGCAACACTGTCATGGCATCAAAATCACTTGCAGCTGATTTTCTCCACCCTGCAAAGTTTAGGCTTCTCAGAATGTAACTAGATAAATATACAAAAGAATTTCACAGGGAATCATTACAAACTAAACAGATGGAGTGACCCAGGTATTTAGATGTTTAAAGCCTTTGTATACAAATGATTGTATACGTATGCTTTAAATAAATATCTCAAAGTCTCAGTGAATTCACTTCTATACAATAAATAAAAATATTGCATTTCTATCGGCCTGTTTTTGGGAGTTGATATGGAATGTTATTCTGAAATTTAAAAGTCCACCATTAAACAGTTAAGGCTTCAAGGTCTTTAGATTTCAGCATTTTCTTTGCTGCAATAATTGTGTTCTTCATCAGCATAGCAACTGTCATGGGCCCAACTCCACCAGGAACTGGAGTGATGTAACTGGCTTTCTTCTTTACTCCTGGAGGAACGAAAGTTAGAATTAAGAATGGTGGCCAACACAGGCTTTCAAAACCTTTGTCCTATTGAGAAGCTGCACTAATTAAGTCATATGAAAAATGCAAACGTCTTAATTAATGTGTAATCTAGTTATTCCTGAACTAGGCTTGAATGTCAGCAGAGTAATTCAAAACTAGCAAAGACCCTCTATAAAAGGCTAAGAGGAGTTTAAACAGTCTGAACATGTGATGTCTCGTGCCTTTTTCTGGGACAGGGTCACTGGCAGCATTAAACATTAATATCTAAACCTATTATATACAACTCTTCAAAAGACAGTTTTGGTCACATGATCAAAGAATGTAATAAGGTATCTAAACTTAGACACAGCAAGTCATCAGAAGGTGGCAATCCTGCATACCATCAGGTGAAAGGTTTCTAAGTGCAACTGTGCAAATGGAGTTAGATCAAGTGACTGAAGACTGCAGATGTTTATGGCATGGTTTAACCATGGTATAATAGGAAGCCCTGTTCCCAAAACATGGTACGAGATCAGATTCACGATCTGCCCTACAATGTAGAAAAGAGACCTTCTCAATGTCAGTCTAAATCAGTTCACTCATGTAAGTGGGGTTTCTCTGCCCTTCTCAATATTCAAGGCATTTAATGCTTTTAAAAAAATGGTAGATACAAAAAATAACCTCCATACCTTCAAAATCCACATCTCCAACTAGTTTTGACTTGGCCGTAACAGGATCCTTCACTCTGTTTATCCCAACATCAATAACTGCTGCTCCTTCTTTAATCATATCAGCTGTGATCAGATTAGGAATACCTGAAATTTAAAAACCCAACCACCAATTACACCATATTCAATTGCTACTGAATAAAATTCACAACTGTAAAACTAGTCAATAAGCTCACTGCGGACACAGAAAAACACATTTTCAAAACTAAAATGTAAGTATGTCCATCCAAGCCATCATGAATTACCATCAAAAGCATTTTTACAAGCTAGCTTGTTATTTTACTCCATTTTATGGATTAATGATCAACAGCTTGATTTGTTTTAAAGTCCCTTATTATGTCCAAGTTTACAGAATTGGGGGTAACTAGTTTTCAAGAGAAAAAATGTAAATAGTTGGAAACAGTTAAATTTACTCCAGAAAGAGCTGCCAAGTAGCTTAGAACCAAAATATTTTATTTTTTAAAAATTAAGCACTTCCAAGAACTCAATTTCAATTAAGTTTATATAACCAGTTCTTCTGTAGTGGTACATGTTTGCCTTGCGTTTGTACAGGAGTGTGCCAAAGTCATCAAGTGAACATATTGCAAGAACACTATCAAGGGGAAGAAGTGAAATTATTGGGAAGATTCTGTTTTAGTGACAAGGCAGTTCTGCAAGGGCGTGTAGAGTCCATAGCTATCAGTGCCAGAAATGTGAGTAGATAGCAGCCGATGGGGTGGGACAATGCTTATCAGGTTCTACCAGACACATTTAGGATGGCCAGCTACAAATTTATGTAACTCAAAAGTCACAAGTATCCCTAAGAAGAAATAGTTAATTCTTTAGTAACTGCGATTTGGTTTCAGTAACATTGCCACTGAATGACCTCTACACTGCCTTTGTTTTTCCTGATGTCACATTACAGATCTACATTAAAAATGTGTGTGTCTTCAAATAAACTAGGAGTACTTGTGGCACCTTAGAGACTAACCGATTTATTTCAGCATAAGCTTTCGAAGGCTATAACTTCATCAGATGCATAGAATGGAACACACAGAAGTAAGGTGTGTGTGTGTGTATATGTGTGTATATATACACACACACACACAAAAACATGAAAAGGTGGAAGTTGTCATACCAATTCTAAGAGGCTATTTAATTTAAATGAGCTATTATCAACAGGAGAAAAACACCTTTTGTAATCGAGATGGTCTATATCAGACTGTTGACAAGAAGATGTGAGGATACTTAACATGGAAATAGATTCAATTTGTGTAATGACCCAGCCGTTCCCAGTCTCTGTTTAATCCTAAATTGATGGTATCCAATTTGCAAATTCATTCCAATTCAGCAGCTTCTTGTTGGAGTCTAAGTTTTTCTGTTTTCAGATTGTCACCTTGAAGTCTGTTATTGAGTGACCAGGGAGATTGAAGCGTTCTCCTACTGGTTTTTGAATGTTATGATTCCTGATGTCAGATTTGTGTCCATTTATTCTATTGCATAGAGACTGTCCAGTTTGGCCAATGTACATGGCAGAGGGGCATTGCTGGCACATGATGGCATATATCCCATTGGTAGATGTGCAGGTGAATGAGCCCCTGATGGTGTGGCTAATGTGATTAGGTCCTATGATGGTGTCAGTTGAATAAATATCTGGACAGAATTGGCATAGGGCTTTGTTGCAAGGATAAGTTCCTGGGTTAGTGTTGTGTACTTCCACCTTAAGCACAATCACCACCTTTCAGTCCCTTCACTAGCCTCTTTTCTTTACACAATATTCATTCTGTTCTGTGATTTTTTTTTCCTCACTCAACCCTTTTCTCCTCATGGCTCCCACGCACTCATGCCAAAGTTTCGCTGATGGCCCCATACTTAGATTGGGCTGCCACCATATGCATGGTTCCGTATCTAAGCAGAGACCCATCAAAACTCCTCTGCACATGTACTGTTCACGACTGCACTAGACAAAGACAACGAGATGAACAGGATGCAGGTCCCACAATCTGAGCAATTTCTGGATCTAACCAGATGGCATAAGCTACTGCATGATGCATCACAGAACATTAGCATTGCAGCTCAACCTGACTCTCCAGCATCAACCACTCATTTGCTATAGTAAAATGGGTCCCTCGCCTTAAGGATACAATTTCTCAAGGTGACTGTGCTCCACTTTTACTCCGATACCGCTGGGATCAGAGAATGATTCTTCCACCTTCATTGAAAAATTAACAACCTGGGTTGGCTGCAACAGCTCTGTTATATAGAAGATCAGAAGGGGGTCCCCAAACGACTGCAACTCAAGCCAGCAGCCAGCTAGAGTTCCTCAAACCCCCTCTGGCTGCTCCTCGCAGTGGCATGGACTATCTGTGCAAGAGCAATCCAGTGTCAGAGGACACTGCACCAAGACCCGAAGGCATCCTCAGGACATCACAGCAAGTTTCTGCCTGGTGGGAATCTTGCCTTTAGTACAAAGAGTTGAATGGTCTTACCTGCAGCTGCTACCACAATATCAGCCAGAATCGTGTGTTGCTTGAGCTGTTCCTTAGGAGTGTAGCGATGCGATATTGTTACTGTTGCATCACCTGCAAGATTAGTCATAATGAGCAGTGATCCAGTAATCAGGAAACTTGATCAGTATTACAGGCACAGCACTCATGATTAGCCTGCAAACTTCAACAAGAACACAGTACAATGTGGGGGAGCCGTTACCTCCAGGGCGCTCATGTCTGCCGTCGGTATGCAGCAACATCGCAATGGGCATTCCAACATTCTTTGATCTGCCAGCCACTACTACATTCTTCCCCAGGGTTGGGATTCCTATGGGATTGGAAAAGAAGTTAAAACTCACTCAACTTTAAACTATAATGGAGAGGAACAGCACTTAACATGTTGCTCTTATGACCCCTACCAGTTCTCTTGATGATTTCCCATACACCCCAAGGCGTAGCGGGCAGCATTGAATATTGGTCCAGACACATGCGCCCCACATTCACCACGTGAAAGCCATCAACATCTTTCTCTGGGATCACAGCATTGCAGATCTTCCGCTCATCAATGTGCTCTGAAAAAAAGTAAGTTAACATTAGGGTCCAGCCAACTCCATATAATCAGCTGAAGAAAATGTAATTAGCTGAGAATGATCACTTTAGCCTCTACTGACTTACACTGTACCTTCTTCCACACATCCCTAGCTAGCAGAAAACCATGAGCCTCTTCTAAAGCATTATGGCAAACCTGAGGCTACCCCATGTAACCCAAATACCAGATATTCACATGTGTAAATATTTCTATTGCATTCTCAAGTGGCTATATTAGCCCTACAGCCATATGAATTGACAGGCTTTCCATAGTTCATTGAATACAAGCAGGGTGGTTACCCGCTCCAACCCAGAAGGGGTTAAAGCACCCCTGCTGAGGGCTGTGGCTGGGGGCAAGCAGCTCCCAGGCTGATTGGGGAAGCAGGCCACCGCTGGCCTGTATAAAAAGGCTGAGCCAGGAGCTCAAGTAGTCTCTCTCCAGACTGGGAGGGAGCAGGGCCTGACTGCCTGCATGACAGGGTACTGAGGTTAGAGCAGTGCTGGGGAAGAGGAAGGCTGAGCTGGGGAACTCAGGCCTGGCGACCTCCCAGGCTGGAGGCCTGATAAGGCCTAAAACGGTACTGGGGGTTAAGTAAAGGCAGTTGTCCCAAAACCCCCTTGCCTGCGATGACTGGCTCTTACACTGCAATCTACCCCAAGGAGCAGGGGCTTGATGACGACTGGCAGTAGCCCAGAGTGAGGCAAGGTGGGGAAAAGAGGGTTGGGGGTTTCCCAGGGAGAGGAGACCCACAGAGTGAAGGGTAAGTGCCAGGGGGCAGCACCCCAGGTAGGAGGGCACCAGGGTCCGGGAGGGACATGGGGCCAGCGAGACATTGGCCTGCAGAGGGCGCTCCATGCTGGAAAGAGCTAATTCCCGGACGAACAGCAGGAGGCACCGCATGGGTGAGTTGTCGCGCTGCTACACCGGGAATTAACCATAAGGACTTCAGATTTACCCCTGTGCATTCAGTATTTCTTGCAATGAATGTGAAAATACCCCTTTAAGTTTGGAGATGGTATTTTTAGACCACCTAGATTGCAATTGTGTACACAATGCAGGCCCAACAAGCAGCCACTACTCCAGAGAAGTCAAAACATATAACCTACAGCCCTGTCAACTGTATGCACACATTCAACTGCTGCTACAAAGGAAGTCAATAAACCAACTTTTTGTCACTGCATAGCATCATGGCAGAATGCCATTTCCTTCATATGCTTCACATGCAAGAGCCGCAGAAGCAGCAATGTCACGGCAGGTTCAGGGAGGAGCCATACTGTAACTTGATCCCTCGCCATACACAAGACATTTGAAAGTTTTCTAAGTAAAGGTGCAAACACAGTGAGCTTGTCTTCACTGGCGTAGGGTACGACTGGAGAACACTCTGCTGTCCATTTAGTAGGTCTTCACTAGACCCGCTAAATCGACACCCACTGCATGGATCTCCCAGTAGCGAAGACAAGCCCAGTAAGAGCTCCTCAAAAAATCCCACCAACTCACCAGGCAAGGGAAGCTGCACTAATAAGCCATCCACATTGGTGTCATCATTTAGCTTGCTAATCAAATCAAGCAGCTCCTCTTCAGTGATGGAGGCTGGCTTCAGGATTGTTTCACTGCTGATTCCTATAGGGTCATTTTAAACGCCACATTATTGGAGGGTCAAATGTAGATTAAGTCTGGAAATGAAAATTCTTAATTCATACTGATTTTTACACTGCAGAACTCAGTCTCAATCTTCCATTAACAGATATTACACACCATGGACTTAAATATCTTACATTCAAATAGCAAGATGCAAGCCACAATGCTCTTGCTTGGTCTATCACTCAGATGAAGATGGAGCATTGCATTCAGGGCTGTACCTCAATGTCAGATGAAAGCAGACAGACCACCACATTGGGGGTTCACTAGGGTCACTACTAAACTAAGTAGATAAAAGTCTACATGGGCAGCAAGCTGAAAATTGTGTATCCTCAGCCAGCATATGAGAAGCCCAATTTAAATTAGGCCTTAATTAAAGATATTCCTTGTTAAGTGTCCTATTAGTTAGGGCACAAAGACAGGAGTGCGAGAACCTACCTACATCAGCAGCTGCTTTGGTTTTGTTAAGTACATAGGAGTGACTTGCAGGATTTTCTCCAACTAGAACCACACTAAGATGGGGTCTCTTGTTACCAGCTGCTACCCATTGTTCAACCTCATGTCGGGCTTCCTGTCTGATCTGCTGAGCCAGTTTTCTTCCAGAAATTATGACTGCATCATTTCTGAAAAAATAAGAAAATAAGTTATCTAAGCAGGGAAACTCTTAAAAACATTCACTCCACAGTGAGTTTTCTACCCAAGCTCCACCCCAACATTTTAGTCAAGAAATTCAGTTAATGTAGGTCATTACAGCAGTTGCTGTTGTACTGAGTTAGACTTATGCACAAATATTATATTCCATACTTAACATTTGTATAAAACCCATTTTGAGTGGCCAAGACAAGAATCAATTCAGCTTAAGTAGATATCCTGTTTACTAGCAGCAAAGTTGGAAGATGATAGATTTTTCTGAGGAAAATCAAATGATGCATACTCAAGCTATGAAATTAAATTCCATTCCGCAATTTTGCTCAGAGAAGCAATGAAATTTGAAGACAATTCCTAGGACAATTTGTTTTATATTTGCTGACAGTTCATGTAATTTGAGAAAGTTCATGGATTGCTCTCTCCTGCAAAGTCACGCTCCTGTCATGCTTTTGTCCAGTGTACATTTTACATTCTAAATTAGCAATCAAGCAAATAAAATGCATATAGCTAAATAATCCTCTTCCCCTCCCCAGACACAAAGGACATAATTTCACTTTAGCAGAGTTTTCACTATAACCAAAATTATTTGAAACAAACAATGTAGGACTTTCAATTTGCTTCACTATAAATAGAATTTCACTACAGCCAAGCTCTACTGGATCATTTTAACTCTTCAGTTTAACACTTAGATCATATTAATCCCCTGTCAAAAACCACAGCACATTTAGAGTATTGTACATAACTATGCAAGTTTATCTTATTTGTCCTTTATTCAGACTTCATATTCCCTTACTAACCACTTTCCACTGAAGTGTATCATTTTACCAGAATATCTTAGATACATATCTTAGAATTTTTTGTTAACAAATACTGTTAGGCTTGGTTTTAATTATCTTAATATGCAAGTACTGTTGCAAAAACTAGTATCAGTGTCATGAGTACAGCTTTAAAAACAAGCTACTGCCATTTGATCAATATATGAAATTTTGCTGAAGCAGAGAAAATAAAATACAAGTGTTTATCTTTGACATTTGAGTCATATTAAAAAGCCCTCTCCATACATTCCTGGTCTATATTGGTATCAGGAATACATAACTATTGCCAGTCCATTCCACACAGTAGGGAAAGCTGACAAATACTTCTAGCCAAAGAGGTTACACAGCTGCCAATTTACAGTAACTGAAAGGCTACACACCAACTTCCTTTACATCTGAACTTCAGAAAATATATTAATATCTTAGCTTGAATAAAAAGCACACTCTTACCAAGAGCAAAACTTACAAAAAATATCAGTTTTGTTCCTGCTAGACTTTATTATGGCCAGCAGCAGGAACAAGTGGTGGTGGTGATGATGAGTTTTTCAGTGGCAACTATAACTAGAGCCCTACCAAATTCACCTCCATTATGATCAATGTCACAGCCATAGGATTTGAAAATTGGTAAGGTTCATGTTTTCAGGTGTTGTAACCATGGAGATCATGACCAAAAAGGGGATTATGGGGATGGAGTGGGGAGTCGCAAACCTGTTGGGGGAGAGTGGTCATGGGATTGCCACCCTCACTTTTGTGCTGCCTTCAGAGCTTGCCAGAGTGAGGATGAGAGGCTGTGGAGCTATCTGCAGCCGGGAGAGAAATCCAAGAGCAGCCCTGCAGGGAAAGAGCAAATCCTGTCCTGCCCCAGCCATGCCTGGACTACAGCTAGAGTCCCCTTTGCTGGGGCACTCCCAGCAGCACAGGAAAGATCAGACAACTCCATCAGTCTCCTCCAGCTGCAGGAATCTCTGGGGCTGCTGCCCAGCCCCAGAGCGTCCTGCAGCAGGGGGAGGCACCTGGAAGTGGGTCTAATGTCCCCCTTCCCACCCACTCCCTCACTCACTCACTCCCCAGCAGCTGTGCAGGGGGCGGACAAGTCCTGTTACTTCCCTTTGCTGGGGCATTCCTAGGAACAAAGGGACATCAGATTTCACAGAGAAGGGCTTTTTCACAGTCCGTGATGCAAAATTGGTAGGGCCCTCAGTCTTGGCCAGTGTTTGTGAAGCAGTGCAAACACTGCTTGATGCACAGGCAATGGGGAGGGATCCAAACAGGAAACTTGTCCAAATTGTGTAAACCCTACAAGTCATTCTGACTAGTCTAATACATCAGCATCACATGCTAATGACTACCAGGCAAAGCATTTTGCACAATACTATGGTCAAATACTTGTCTCCCACACATCTAGGCAAACAAGCTGCAAAGGAAAAATGTATCCAGCTTCTTACACAACAAACTCAAATTCAAGCTTCAGATACTATTAAACTATCTTTAAGCTAAATAATTTAACATTTTTAAAGAGAATCGGTTAAATTTGCTATTTTCAAGAACAGCGCTAGGCTGCTTTCCAAAATTATACACCTTTTAGCTCTAAATTTAGTCAAGTTCTTTACAGTCCGAACAGTCAAATTTTATTTCTAGGGCTACTCTTACCATCTAGGAAGGAAAGTCATTGGTCAAAGACTAGGCTAGCATTGTTAAAAGGAGGGGAAATCCAAGTGTCTCCTAATTTGCATCCCTGACTGATATCAAACTTTCCCCTTAACAGAAGTTGTCAAAGCACTTCAAACATGCATTAATACTAATACCCACACAGACCAGATATTATACTCCATTTATCTAGATTGCTGAACAAAAATTGGTGACTTTCCCCTCAAGGTCATACTGCAAGTCCTGCCCTCCACCACTGTTCCCTCTGAGCTGTGCGCACGTGCAGCTTGGGTCTGGGAGCGCTAGTGGGGAGACTAAAGTTTGGTTTTTAGTAAAGTTTTGTAATCTGCATCTTTGTGGTGAGGGGAAATCCTGGCACCAGAAGCAGCCTGACTCCTGCATGAAGAGGACGCCAACCAGCAGGATCATCACCCCCCACTAGTGACTGAGGAGTCCCAGAGCCATCTCAAAATGGAGCATCGTTCACAGTTTGTGAGTGCACCAGCTTTCAGTTAGCTACTCAGGGAAACTGTTTGGGAGACCCCTTACTCTCTGAACTGCATCCTCAAGCCAGGGGGTAAGGATTCGGGGATTCTGTTACCAGGGCCGCTCTAACTTTTTTGCTGCTCCAAGCTAAAAAAGGGAGGCCGGAGAAGCAGGGGTGGCAACACAGCCACAGCACAGCCGGAGAAGCAAAACAGGGGTGGCATGGCCAGAGTGCCCTGTTTGTTACCCTGCTGTCTATTAAATCTGTGGAGGGACTTATCACCTTATCCCACTTGAATCTCTTGGGCTGTACTGATCCTAGTCAGCCACATGGTTGACCGCTGCACAGAAGATATTATGGTCACAAGTCATCAAGGGCACCTATAAAGTACATGTACCAACAGGATGCTAATTTCACATTTGCTGTATCAGATCACATGATAGGATATTCATAGATATCACCAGCATGGGCACTAGTGACTCTGAGAATAGTGTTTTACCCTGTTATATTTATCTCCTGTTTAATATAATTACTGTGTTAAATATATTGTACTTGTTTGTGCTAATTCTTGGAAGTTTCCAACTATCTGGCAAGTAAGTGAGGGTTACTACTAAATGTAACAGATTATTCTTCTTCCCACAGCGCACTGTCAACCTGTGGAACTCCTTGCCTGAGGAGGTTGTGAAGGCTAGGAATATAACAGGGTTTAAAAGAGAACTAGATAAATTCATGGAAGTTAAGTATATTAATGGTTATTAGCCAGGGTGGGTAAGGAATAGTGTCCCCAGGCTCTATTTGTCAGAGGGGGGGTGATGGATGGCAGGAGAGAGATCACTTGATCATTACCTGTTAGGTTCACTCACTCCAGGGCATCTGGCATTGGCCACTGTTGCTAGAAGGATACTGGGCTGGATGCACCTTTGGTTTCACCCAGTATGGCCGTTCTTATGATCTTATTCCCTCTAATAAGGAAATAAACCTACTGGCACCATTTCAAATGCTAAATGTTTTAACTGCAGAGCTAAATGCTGATTAATATCACACATACACTAAGTTACAAAATGAGTTTTGGGAAGTCCACCAAGCTATGTTCTACTATAAACAGAACTAAAAGTTCATAAAAGAATCTAAGTTTCAGTCAGAGCGTCAATGTATTCCCTGCCAGAGAGGATACAGTAATGCCAAGGCAAAACCTTGGCAGCAGCTTTCTATGATGTAACTCTTTGACTAGACATTAGGCTTGAACAAAAGGGGGAGGGCAGGATATAGGAGCAAGAAGAGTGATGATGAAATGTAAGAGGTGCACAGGAGCACCGACCCCCCAAAATATTTGACCACTGATCTGATTGCAGTTACATAGATTGACATCAGTGGAATAATTTAAAAATTCACATTGTAAGACCAGAATGTAGCTCCATATCTATTGGAAGGAGCATTAACCTCTCTCCCCAACCCCTCCCATGCCTCTGCAAGAGAGTCAAGCCCTGAGCTATATCAAAGAGCCTAAGGGTGAAGAAAAGTTGGAAGTACTCCTTTAAATGTCTGAAAAACACAAGTGAGGCACTTTGCATCTTGAGCAAGCTACAAACAATTTTAATACACTTGAGACAGCACCATCTGACTGGAAGGCAGTTTTGCCCAGTTACAGCACGTAGCCACAATTTTCTGTACAAGTTCCTGAAAGGGGAGGAGCAGTGAAAAGCTGGATTGACGTAAGAACTTCAGCATAATGTATTTCCTGAATGATAATGGAAACCACAGAAAAGAGGACAAATATACATATCTTGCTATTGGGAAATGGGGGAACATTCAGAACTAGGAACAGGTAGTTTGAGAAGAGAGAAATTTTTGATTCCCCCTCATATATCAATTTAATTAATACTTAATATTTTACTAAATATATAATTCATTGATACTTTCAAAATGCTACTTTCCTATCAAGTGGTTTTCTGACAACCAAGTTAAGATTTCTCATCAGGGTGAGAACAGGGGAGATTTTGTATGTCTGGGCATGTAAATTTGTGGCTGTACTAATTAATTCTAATAACTCTGTAGGGTGGATAATTAAAACTATGTCATGAATGTAGCAGGGTGGTTACCTGCTCCAACCCTGAAGAGGTTAAAACAGCCCTGCTGACGGTTGTGGCTGGGAAAAGCAGCCCAGCTGAGGGCCTAACCACCACAGCTGTGGCTGGGTCAATTATGGCCCAGCTGGCCCTTATGAAAGGCTCTGAGGCAGGAGCTGAAACCCATCTTTCTCTAGTCTTGGAGGGAGCAGGGCCTGGCTGCCTGCAGAAGGGGTACTGGGAGTGAAGCAGGGCTGGGGAGAAAGGCCAGAGGAGCTCCAGGCTGGCAACTCCCCAGGTTGCAGGGCCTGATCCTAGGCCCACAGAGGTAGTGGGTGGCAGGGAAAGGTCAAAAACCTCCCTTGCCTGTGATGACTGGCTCTTACACTGCAGTCTGCCCTAGAGTGCAGGGGCTTGATGATGACTGGCAGTAGCCCAGACTAAGGCAAGGTGGGGATTAGAGAGTTGGGGATTCCCTGGGGAAGGGAGACCCAGAAAGAGTAAGGGGAAACTGCCAGGGGATAGCACCCCAGGTGAGAGGGCACCAGGATCCAGGAGGAACACAGGCCAGCAAGACACCAGCCTCCAGAGGGCACTCTGTGCTGGAAAGAGAGAATTCCCTGATGACCAGCAGGAGGCACCACAGGGGTGAGTCATCGCACCACTACAATTAGATTCTGACATTTGCAGACAGATGAATTATCTAGAGAGTCTCCCTTTCTGGCAGGTCTTTGTCCTGAAAGGAAAGTACTTATGATGATTCGTAGGGAGAATTCTCCTCACTCCTTGTAGATTTTTCCTTGGCACTTTATTACTCTTCAGCCCCAGAAAATGTATTCTCTCCCCTCCACACATAATTACACTTCACTCAATTACACCCGTGCCCCCACAGCCTCACCAGGGATGTTACAAGGAAGTGGTGGATCCAATTACAAGGGGAGAGCAGAAGGGCAGCTGGTGCTGTCCTTACAAGGTCAGGGTGTGCCCTGGATCTTGAGCATTAGAAGCAGCTGTTCCATGCAAGCAGAGAATAAGATTTCATCAGCCTGCAGATCTGCTAGCTGCCACTGGGAGTAATCAACCAAAGCAAACTGGCCAACAGAGCAGAAGTTCCCATTCATTTCAGCAATACTGTACTTTACAGGCAACAAGTGTACAACAGCAAACACTGGGTTTTAATCTGGGTAAATACAAGCCCCAGCCTCACAGAACAATTCATAATGTTTGGGGTTTAACATCCCCCGCCTACCATGCATCTAGTATCTGCCTCGGACATGGCTTTCCAGTATTTGGGGTTTAATTGCCACTGTACCCACTATCTGCCCAAGATGGGGGTTGCAATCCCCCATAGTAACTGCATGGTTCAGACTTCAAACAGTATTTAGATTTTGCTCCCTGATGCATTCAGTATCTACCCTGGACAGGGCTTCAGTATTTGTGGTTAGATCCCCAATATTATCCACCATCTGTCTGGGATGGGGATACCCAGTTTCATTTTTCCCCTGCCTGGGTGGCTCTGAGATCTCCCCAGCCTGAGTCAGTTTTTCCACATTGCTTTTTCACAGGAAATTAGTCTCATTTCTCAGACACCGATGAGATCACTCCCCCACCTCACCCCCCCCCCAGCACCCTACCTGCCTAACAGCACCTCCCTGGGCTTTGCATTGCCAGTTTCCCATCTAATTCAGCATCTGAGAGGCTACATCACATAAGACTCAACCCAAGCAGGTCTCTCTCCACCTCAGAAGGACCCCTCCCACCCACAACGGGACATCTCCCAATTCCCCCCCACAAAGGGGGATCTCCCCA
>ML677387.1:11005644-11026396 GCA_007922305.1 Dermatemys mawii
GGGGGGTGGATCTGTAGCCCGTGGGGTAGGAGGGGAGGGATGGGGGGGGTCGCTGGGTGGGGGTGGGACCCGGGTAGGGGGGGGGGAGGAGGGGAATTGGGGGTGGTTGGGGGGGTGGATCTGTAGCCCGTGGGGTAGGAGGGGAGGGATTGGGGGGGTTGCTCGCTGGGTGGGGGAGTGGGACCTGTGAAGAGGTGATGGGGGCAGCGCGATCAGAGGCCCGTGGGATAGGGGAGAGGTGGGGGCAGGGAGTTGGTGGCTCTTGGACTGGGGTGCGGTAGGGAATCCGTGAGTGGGGGCGGGTCTCAGACCCTAGGCATAGAGCAGGTGCCATGTGTAAGCAGGGAGGGATGAGCAGAGGACTGCAGAGTCCAGCCCGAACCTGGGGTGCAAGGAGCAGGGGGTGACCTTTGGCACCGGGTAGATGTCCTCTCCAATCCGGGTTTGGCCCTGCTGATCTAGAGGAGATGCTGGTGTAAAGCCCGCCCGGGTGGACCGGGGACCTCTGGCGCTTAGTGCATGAGTCTCTCCTGCATGAACTAAAAGTGGTTCGCTAAGGCTGTAGAGCAGGCCTGCACAACATGCGGCCCAGGGGCCACATGCGGCCCGCAGGGGCTCACTGTGCGGCCCGCGGAGGGTGAATAGAGGTGGGGCAAGCCAATTGGTGGGGTGGGGAGAAGCGGATGGAGCGGGGCTTTTCGGCCCGCAGCTGGGTTTTTTGCAGTAACATGGCCCTCGCTGCTTTCCGAGTTGTGCAGGCCTGCTGTAGAGCAAACTTACTCATCTCTCTCTAAGCGGTCTCGGTGCCACTAGATGGGACCCAACACCACACCATGTGTGGGTTACCCTGGCATGGTTTGAAGCTTGACGTGCTCAAGGCAGAGGCTTTCATGTGCAGGATGAACTCCACTGAGTCCAGCATCTGCACAGCTAGCATCTCCCCTGTTGACTCAGGCTGTACCAGGAAGCCAGTATGACACCCATATGAGCAAACGAGCTTGATTTACCAGTGTATTGCTGGTAAGATCAAAGCGTGCACCAAACTGGCATGTCTGTTTCCAAACAGCAAAACTTCAGGCCTGATTCTCCTGTCACTTGCACTGTTGTAAATCATTGGTGTAAGCAAGAAGAGAATTAGCCCCTTGTTCATGGTCAACAAAGGCAAGTAGCTATTGCTGTTTAAGGATTCACCAGTTTCTAATAAGCTGATTTTTCTGGCGACTCGTGTACATGACCCCCTAAGTTGACATATATTATTATTACTGCTACTTGTTTGTACTGTAATGGCACATTTGAGGCCCCGCTCAGGATCTGGACTCCCTTGTAATAGGTGCTATTTGTCAGAAGAACCTGGTTTTATAATTAAATGCAAATATTTTTTTCTCTGTGTTCTTTCTGCTCGCAAAAAGTCTGATTCTGCAACTCTTACTTGGGTTGACTAATGTACGCAAATAGATTCATTGATTTCAATGGGACTGTTTCATATATACTATTCAGTATGAGAAAAGCTCCCAGTATCCAGGCTGGTAGTTTGGTTCATCATATGTATGTCCAGGAAAATATTGGTTTTAACAATGAATTAATGCCATTTCTACTGAACAGCACGCTGGTCTTTTGAAGTTGATGTTCATAATTGTTTAAAAATAGGTGGAAAGGAGGAGTAACTACGCTGGTAGTTAAGGTGACCACTATAGCCTTTAATCCTAAGTAAAGGATTATTGTGTTTTGTTCTGGTTTTTTTTGGGGGGGGGGGCGGCATTTCTTTTGCAGTGTGATCTGTAACAACACTTGTATTGTTTGCATATACTCGATGAGGTGTGGTTCTGTAGATAATTATAGAAAATAGTTGTTTGGGTTTATCTCTTCATCAGCAAATCTGTCCTGCTGGTGAACATTGTATCACTTAAAACAGTTGCTGTTAGAGAAGGAAAGGCTAAAATGGATGAGGGGAACCCAAGTAGCCAGAACTCTTCGGTTCTGATGCCAACTTTGATCACTGATTTGATACGTAGATTAATGCATATCCAAGGCTATCTGTTCCTCAGTTTCCCTGTTTGTAAAATGGGAAGAATATTTACCTACCTCACAGGGTGTTGTGAGATTAAATTATTGGTAACAGACTCTGAACTCCTTGGCTGTGAGGTACTATAAAACAAAAGAAAAAAAAAGAGCAAGCCATGCAGAATATTCAGTCATACTTTATATGCATTGCCAATAAGTCAACTGATTTAAATAATTGCATGGGGCAACATCCTATAATTCTCAGTCGCATGAGTAGTCTCATTGAACTGTTCTCATGTCTAAGGACGACATTCATAAGCATTTCATGGTCGGGCCCCAAACTTGAAATGAAATCTAATTGGTTAAATATAAACCACTTTCTGTTCCGTGTTTCTTACAGTAATTCATGTGTTGTGGTTGTATGGTATGGTCTTGTCATGAAAACTTGCCAGGCCTTCTTTTACCAGAAAGGTAATAATAAAAAACATATCGTCACTTGCTAGGAGCAAGGAGAATTCAGCAAGTTTAATATAGTACACAGATAAATATTCTGATGTCTATATTTTCTCGTATTTTATTAAACATCTAACAGAATTAAAAGTTCCCCTTTGCAACGTAGAACTACTATTGACAATAGAATTGAAAATCCATTTCTGTTCTCTCAGTGGCAGTCGGTCCTCTAAAACATTCAAACCCAAGAAGAACATTCCTGAAGGCTCCCATCAGTACGAGCTCTTGAAACATGCAGAAGCAACCTTGGGAAGTGGTAACCTTAGACAAGCAGTTATGTTGCCAGAAGGAGAGGACCTCAATGAATGGATTGCAGTTAACAGTAAGTCCTTAAAAATAAATAAATAAATAACTGGCCTGCATACTTGAGAAAACTGCATGCATATATTTTAAAGCATCTTACAAATATTGAATGGATACTCCATTTTTAGATTTATCGACTGTCAGTGGGATTTTGTCTCCTAAATTCCTAATTCCCTCCTGAAAACGTTGTTTAGGCTCCTAAATCAGTTAGGCATTGCAAGGCTGAGTGCATCAACACCTGCATACCTGGAGAATCTGAGCCCAATTCTTTTGAGGGGAGAGGGATATTTCCAAATCAGTACATCTCTGTTCGTGTTGTTTTTGCTTTTTGTTTTATCATATTGGATTATTAAGCAAACAGTAACTGTCACAGACTTCAGAAAGAATGTTAGTGGTTTCAAGTTAATCACATTCTCACAGTTTAACTCTTGGTTTATGCTCCGATGAGATTCTGTCAGCAAGGGAATGTGTGTGATGGAAGCTTGTAGACCAGGGGTGGGCAAACTTTTTGGCCCGAGGGCCACACTGGGGTTAAAAATTGTGGAGGGCTGGATAGGGAAGGCGTTGCCTCCCCAAGCAGCCTGGCCCCGCCCCCATCTGACCCACCACCCAGTTCCCACCCCCTGACTCCCCCCCCGCAGAACCCCTGACCCATTAACATCCCCCCCCGGCTCCTTGTCCCCTCATTGACCCCCTCCGGAGATCCCCCACTCTAACTGCCCAGAACCCCACCGCCTACCTAAGCCCCCCCATTCTTTGTTCCCTGACTGCCCCCTCCTGAGATCCCCCCCAACCACCACCACCATCCCACCTAAGACCCCTCCCCTTACCTTATTCAGCTGGGCGCTCCTTTACCAGGCTCCGCAGGGCACCACGGCTCCCCACGTTGCCCCTGGCCGGGGATCGCGGGGCCCAGTGGCAGCCGCTCTGGGCCCAGCCAGCAAGCCCGGGGCCGTGCGGCTCCCTGCACTCCACCCGGCCCCCAGCCAGGGAGCTCGGGGCCCTATGGCTCCCCGCGCAGCTGCCGGCCGGGGAGCGCGGGGCCCAGTGGCTCCCAGAGCTCCACCCAGCCCCTGGCCAGAGAGTGCTGGGGCACACCACGCTGGTCCCGGCCAGGGAGGACGGGCCCCGCGGCTCCCCGCGCTTGGCCCGCCCCCGGCCAGAGTGCGGGGACCTGCGGCATTCACTCTCGGCCCAGCGCCTGAGCTGGGGAGCTTGGGACCCAGCTGCAGCCGCGCTGTGCCCAGCCAGCAAGCACGGGGCCCTGCAGCTCCCGGCGCTCCAACCCGCCCCGGACCAGGGAGTGCGGAGCCCCGTGGCTCCCTTTGCTTGGCCCGCCCTTGGCCAGAGCACAGGGACCCGCTGGCCCCGGGCCCCAGCTCATGGGCCGGATTAAAATGGCCGGCAGGCCACATGTGGCCTGCAGGCCGTGGTTTGCCCACCCCTGTTGTAGACACACTCCATATTTTCCAATACATGCATCATATAAGCATAGTATCTTTTGTACATATTGTGAACACTGGATCAATTTTGATAATTAAAAACTATTAATAAATGTGGATTTTTATTTAATTGCAGTTTAAATGAGCTTGTTGTTTAATTGCAATAAAACTTATATCTTGACTAATTCACTGGCAACACGAGTGTCAATTCCTTGCTGGACTACAATGAAACAATTTGAACTAGACTTCCCCTTTTTAAAAGGGTTTCCAAGTAAAGTGTCTTAGAAAATATTAGTTTAGATTAAACTCAAGTGGCAAGAAAATGATATACAGGCTACCTTTGGTCTGAAAGTGTCTGTCTTTAATTGTAAGGAGCACATTGTAATACCCTTGTTTTCTAGTGGAGTAATAATCAGTGCAAGGATTGGGTTGGTTTTTTTGTTGTTGTTTTTTTTCCTGACCACTACTTTTGGACTAGTGGCTAGAAAAAGATTAGTGATCCTGAAAATGTTTGCGCTGGTCTTCAAACTAAAGACTTGGAAAGTCATTTTGGCATGATGTTAGTGTGTGATATTTTACCACTACACTTACAGGTTAATGCTGATGCCCTATATTATTTGGAAGCTGGGAAGTCTGTTTTCAGATGTTAAGAGATTCTTAAGGTTTTGAACTTGGCAGCCACTACATGGCTTTCCCAAAAGATTTAATCCAACAAAGAGAAATTGCACATTAGACTTCAAAATATTTTAGTGAGATAGGATTATGGTGTTCCAATTTTAAAAAAAAAATCTATCGGATCAAAATGTCTAGAAAATGAGAATCTTCACTCTGAGAAGGAAGTTACTGGCAGTGTGGTGCAATACAGAATGAAAACCACTTTTTTCTGAAAATGATGTGTTCTGTTCACACTAGTGACAATGGTGTTTCCATCTGACCACCAGAGAAGATAACATCAACATATGTCTTTAAATTCCGCGTACACTTAATGTTGGTGGGTTGTCTTTGCAGCTGTGGATTTCTTCAATCAGATCAATATGTTATATGGGACCATCACAGAATTCTGCACAGAAGCAAGCTGTCCAGTGATGTCTGCCGGACCAAGGTCGGAAACTCATTGCAGTATACCAGCCATAATATATAAACGGGCAGGTCACAAATATAAATAAATATGCAACATTAGTGGAAAATGAACAGATAATCATTTGGTGTTTTATAGTCTTATTGTCATGCTCCCATTAATTATTTCCTATCCCCTCACATACAGCACTGCAAAATTGACAGGGTGCATTTTGGGGAACTTTACATTCCTGTGAGCTATCAGATATTGGCCACTGTCAGAGGGAGGATGTTGGACTTAGAGTTATCACTGGTCCAATCTGGTGTCTTTAATACATTTACAATATATTTACAGAGGAGTGAAGGATGGGTCAAGACATTATCTCTATTGGTCTGAAGATCATATAGATTCCTGTCATGTTCATGAACCAAATATATATTTTAAA
Organism: Dermatemys mawii; assembly: GCA_007922305.1. Taxonomy (NCBI): domain Eukaryota; kingdom Metazoa; phylum Chordata; order Testudines; family Dermatemydidae; genus Dermatemys; species Dermatemys mawii. The sequence continues at coordinate 11,011,403 of ML677387.1, forward strand.
ACACCTCAGTTACATTACAGAACTGCATATTAATTTATTGATCAAGAATCTTGGTACTGTTTTTTAGATTATTCACGTGTATGAAGAATTTATTCATACCGCTTATGCTGATTTTCAGAACTAAAAAATAATTGTTTTCACTTCCTTAACACCCACCTACAGCATCTAGGCTCTGTACCTAGGGGTAGGAAAAGTCATAAATTCTGTCCTGTGACCTCACCCTGCAAAGATGGATGGCTGGAAATAGGGGAAGCTGAATATATTGGTTCAAAACAGGAAGGAGAGCCTTCACAGGAACTCCAGACTTCTTTCAAAAGAATACAAAACATCTGTGAGAAACTCAACAATATAATAGACTGCTTGCTTTGTTGTCACAAATGTTAATAGTCCACATTGGGCTCGATATATCTCATAAAAGCCCTTTGCTGTATTTGGACTAGAGACTTTTGTAGTAACATGCTCCATTTTTTTTTTGAATTTGGTGTAGGTTGTGTTCTCCATGCCAAGTATACATAGTATTCTGAATTCTTACAGCTCTAATGAACTCTTATTTTGTATCGCACATCCACAAAACCTTTCCATGCGCTCATAAAGCATTGTGGTTTTTTAGCAGCACAAGATCAGATGCGTTATCTACTGGGGCAACCTAATAGTGCCAGCTGTTCTGTGGAAAGGGTCTAGTCATCTCAAAGGAAGGCTCATATATATCTTGTGTTAGGAAGGGATATGCTCATGTGGATATGCTTGTTGGATATCTGGCAGTGGGGGGTAGAGGAAAATACATGATGGGAGTTGTCTCATATTCAGATGTGTCTGATATGGCAGGTAGCACACACAAACCATCTCTTTCAGGGCCGAAAGAAACACAAGATTCACTATAGATTTTTTTTCTTCCAGCAGTTTCACTGCAAACACTGACTAGATTAGAGCATAGTGGCACCTGCCACAGCTAGGAATTCTGATTGTGGCATTTCTTCTTGAGGTGTAGAAGATTTTTGTTTGCTGACTATAGTAAAGATTAATGAAAGTTTACAACTGTGACTCGGTAAAAAGGAGTCCGGCCGACATGCAGTATCCATTATGTTCAGTGTAAAACCCTGTCCTATGAGATGGGTAATATCTAGGCTTGAAAGTTTTAGCTTAGAAAGTTCCTGTTTCTATATTTGGTGTGACTTCCTTTCAACACTTCCTGTTTGAACTGGAACATATGATGGCTGCTTTTAGTTTGTGACTGTTGGGGTTCGTTAGCGAAAGAGAAATTTCATATGAGTAAAGTATGCAGTTTTTCAAAGTTTGCTGTGTGACACTGCAAAACTCCAATTGCTTTCTTGAAGACCTACTGTCTATTCCTACGTAAAGGTTTGGGTGGACCTTTGAAGTTACTTAGATCACGGAACCCTGTGCTTCAGTCTCAGACTTAGGATTTCAGTTGTACTTTTGCAGATGTATAGTGTTGCTAATGTCTTCAGAGCTTGAATTGCCTTTGCTCTCCTTACTGGAAGCCAATAGAGGGGCATATGATTCATGATCAGCAAAAAGATGTTAGCAACAGTAGACACTGCATATAATTCCTAAGATTAGTTTCCTCAACATTCCCTGAAAACAATTTTTAAAATTGAACTTTAGTTGCCTGATTTTAATTTTAAGGAACTTTTTTTAATAAATAGATATATAGGTCACTTTCTTCAGGATCAGAATTATTAAACTTCACTCATTACAAAGTAACTGATTAATTGAATTAAAATACTTCTGTTGTGGTAGCACCAAAGGCCCCAGTCTAGATTTAGATTCTTGTGTGAGGCACTGTACAAACCAAGATAAAGGTTCAGTCCCTGCTCTAATGAGCTTACAATCAAAGGCTCTGATTCCTCAAACAATTAGCCATGTGTTCAGCTTTAAGCATTAGTCATCCTGTTGACTTCAAGAAGTTCTGTAGAGATCTGCTGTACGATGTTTGTTGCAGGATCAGGGCCTGAAAGTTTTAAATAGCATCTTTAATAAATGATTGTATAGCATTTGGCAAAACAACATATGGCATTTTCCTGCAAATTTTTTTCCTGAATAGTAGTCCACTTGACTTTAATGGAATTATTCATACTTTTTACTTGCATCTATAAAGGTTTCAGTATTCAGCCCTAGGTATATTGTAATAAGACTTTTTTTAAAAAAAAAGCCATCATAAATGTATATAGAGCACCATTTCCCTTGTGAATTGTATAGCAAGGCTTCTAGTGAGCCAGATTCTCACTGTAGTCTATGGGATTCCCAAGCACAAAGAGCTTGTGCAATCAGACCCCAAATAGATGTTTTCGTAATACTCGCTAAGTCCTAATAAGCTACACTCATGACTCTGTTTTTTCCTTCCATCTCTAACAGTCAACAGTTGTGGTCAGATTCTGCTTGGTAACTGCAGGATAATATGCCAAATGTCTAAGTTCTTTCCTTTTCCTACAACCAGTAATCATATATAGATGGTTTGGCCCGCTCATGTTCTTGCCTTGGCTCAGCTCGCTGGCTACTGCTTGCTACCGAGTCTGGTCTTAGCTTTCTTCATTCTCATCAATGCCCATTTAATGAGGACTATAGCACATAGTGTCTTCTAATTGTGATTTTTATATGCATCTTCAGTACCTCCCCAAATGCCTTTCTGACTAAAATTTTCTTCTTTTTTCCAATCCCAGTGAGGGTTTTTTGCATGTAATTTGGGGTGAGGTAGAAGGAATGATAAAAGGGAACTTGAAAGACAATAGGCTAGGCTAGCATGAGAACACTGGTGAAAACTACAGTTAAAGCATTTTTCAAATGTGCTTTTTTAACATGTTGGAATAACTCAGATGATTTTGATTTAAAATGTAGCACATCTCTCAGCCACAGAAAAGATTCACTTTTCATTTTGCCAGGTTTTGGAAAAATGTATAAAAGGCAGAAGCTTGTATAAATACCAAGTGCATAGGATTTTCCTTCCCGATTTAAGGGCACACATAGCGCAGCTATGGGTACACGCCGTTTCTGGATTTTCACATAGCGACTTTGATCCCCTGGACCTTCTTGCAGCCTGGCAGCTGTCTATACTGAACCAGTCCTTCTGGTTGCCTTCTTCCTTTCCCTCCTGCCAATGGCGGGCCAGATTCAGAGTTGGTAATATGAGTTTATTGATATTGTGTGAGATCAATGACTTACACGCTGAATGGGCAGAAGGAGCAGATGTATTAGGAAAAGCAGCTGACAGAATGCTTTATATTAGACAGTCTTGTACTCTCCCCTCCTAGCTTCTTAATGCATAGATCCCACCAACATAACTTTTCATTACATCTGAATTTTGCCTAGTATTAAAGGAGACCTGAAGGTGGGACATGGCACTTAAAATTTTAAGCTTCCTGTGCTATGGGTTATTCATCCCAGAATGCACTGTGTCGAGAGTGAAAAGCACTGTGGCTCATTAAAAAGACAGCCAGGACAGCTGGGTCTCAGTGCCTCTAACTTCACACTTCATGCACTGCCTGGTGCACAGTGTACTCTGAAGTCCATTCCCACAGAGTGCAGGAAACATAAGTTGCATGAACAGTGTAATAAACTCATTAGCACTCTCTCTTTAGTGATTTTTGTTTTGGTATAGTTAAGGGTTTAAAATATCAGAAACCAGAAGCATAAGAACATAAAAATAGTCTCACAGGGTTAGACCAATGGTCTGTCTAGCCCAGTATCCTGTCTCTGACGGGGGCCGGGGCCAGGTGCCCCAGAGGGAATGAACAGAACAGGGCAGTTTTGAGTGATCCATTCCTTGTCCATCTAATCCCGGCTTCTAGCAGCAGGAAGCTCAGAGACATGTGGAGTATGGGGTTGCATCCTGGGCCAACTTGGCTAATAGCCATTGATGGACCTATTGTCTGTGAACTCATCTAATCCTTTTTTGAACCCAGTTATGCTGTTGGCCTTCACAGCGTCCCATCATAACAAGTTCCATAGATTGACTGTACTTCCCCACTCCTCCCCCATCACTCCTGGAAAGTCTTAAGCGCCTCCCAACAGCTGTTTGGTGACGGAAGTGCTGGGAGATAGGCAGAAGAGCGGGCACACGGCATTCTCAGGGGCAGGGGGTGAGGGGAGCTTGGCTGCCATTGGAGTTGGCGCCTATGGCAGGCCACAGGAAATAACTCCCTGGGGATCATGAGGCCTGCGGGCCGCATGTTTGAAACCCCTGCTCTAAACCATAAGGAAAAGAGATTAACACAACTGTGTGTAATAGTGGCATGGAATCTGGTTTAAGCCGGAACCTGAAATTCCAGTTTCCTGGTTGGGTTCTAATAGAGCCCCTTTTTTAATCATTCTTCAGCTAAAAAAATGTTTGTGCTACCATTGTTTAACAAGTAAAACAGAGAGAGCCTATGTCTGCTAAAAGTGTCTGAAAAAGTAAAATTGTTTCTCTCTATGTAAAGAAACCTTGGTTTTTTCCAAAGGTATGAATACCACTGGGCAGATGGTACCAATATAAAGAAACCGATTAAATGTTCAGCTCCGAAGTACATTGATTATTTGATGACGTGGGTTCAGGACCAGCTAGATGATGAAACCCTCTTTCCTTCAAAGATTGGTAAGTGAAATCATGCCCTTCATGCACTAAGCAGGGTAATACTGTGGTGATTGGGGCTGTAAAAGTACTTAGCTGCATTAGAGAGAAGCTATAGTGGCAGTCACTGGTGGTTGGACTATTTCCCTTGCTGTATCCTATATTTTACTGGATAATACTAGTATAAAAACTCATCTAGTCTGAAGTCTGGAATCCAGGCTTTCTCTCTTTTCAAATCATGTCATCCAATCCTTCCTGCGTGGAAGGATTATCCTACCCCCCATCCCCCTTACCATGCCACATAAGTGCCTTGCTGAATCAGGGCCTATATGCACAGAGATACTGAGTTCCCTTAGTTGTTGACTTCAAAGAGAATGTGAATGATCGGTAGTTTGTGGAAATGGGATGGAGAGGGATGCTTTGAATAAGTGATTATTTGCTCCATATCTCCCTTTCTTTATTAAAAGTATATTGACTAGATTTTTACAACTGAATTGGGATGTCACTGTTTCTAATGAAGTCTAGTGCCCTTCGGCAGAAAATTTTCATTCTGTAACTGGGCTTTCTGCTTTCATATATTAAATTGGATTAAGAAATGTTTTGCATATGTTTGCACATTTCAGGTGTCCCTTTTCCTAAGAACTTCATGTCTGTGGCAAAGACTATATTGAAGCGTCTGTTTAGGGTCTATGCCCATATTTACCACCAGCACTTTGACTCTGTGATGCAGCTCCAGGAGGAGGCCCATCTCAACACCTCCTTTAAGCACTTTATCTTCTTTGTACAGGTAAGTTTTAAATTACTAGCTGTTAGTCCTAAAGTTACTCGTTTTACAGACAAATTTAAAGGGGCACTATCAAGTTAAATCTGACTCAGAACATAGGTTTTATGTCAAACAGACTTACAGAATCTACAAGACTAATACAAATGTTTCCATAAATAAGTCCAGAAGACTGGAAGAAAGCTAAGGGGCCGATATTTAACAAGGGCAAACAGGATTACCTGGGTAATTAGAGGCCTGTCAGTCTGACATCAATCCCAGGCAAGATAATGGAGTGTCTGATACAGGACTTGATTAATAAAGAATGAAATGAAGATAGTAGTATTAATACTAGTCAACAGGGGCTTATGGAAAGTAGATACTATTAGGCCTGGGCTACACTGCGCGGGATGGGGTTGAGCTAAGAAATGTGTCCTCATTTCCCAATCTGTGAAATGGAGATAACACTAGACCTGGTCAAAAAAATCCCATTTTATTTCTATGGTAAATGTTAAACGAAACAATTGCATTTAAAAAACAATCACCAAAGTTTTGAATGAAAAATATCAAAACAAAACCAACTTTTTGTTTAATTTCAAATCAAAATTTGTATTTAACAGTTTTTTCTCTGAAAAATTTAAAATTTAGTCAATGTAGTTGTTTTCACAGAACTTCAGTTTTGTTGGGGGAGAACTTAGTCTAGTTCTAGAGAGTATCAACCAGATTGGGTTTTGAGAGGATTAATTAGCATTTATCAAATAAACTAAGAGTCCTGTGGCACCTTAAAGACTAACTTTAGTTAGTTAGTCTTTAAGGTGCCACAGGACTCTTTGTCACTTCTGCAATTCCAGACTAACATGGCCACCCCTCTGATTCTTGACAAATAAACTAAGTATTTTAAAATCACTTGTATCAAGCTGTTTGTTCTAAATTGCTGGAATTCTTTATTTTGCTTTAGTTTTGAATTAAATGGATATTGCATGTCACTTATTCTATCTACTGCAATTTTTATTTAAATGGATCCTTTTTTGTGTTTCTCTCCCTGCAGGAGTTCAACTTGATTGACAGGCGTGAGTTGGCTCCTCTTCAGGAACTAATTGAAAAGCTAGGATCCAAAGACAGATAAATTTTCCCTGGAAGAATTCTTTCTGCTTTCAAGCATGGTTATTCCTTCTTGCTTCATATACCAGCTGCAGCTATTTCTTTACCACTTTGTCTTTAGTGGCACAAACCCTGAGAAACCAGGTACCACAGCTAGCGGGTCTAAAACAGATGCTTTCCAGCAGTGTAGCACAGTTACTGCCCTTCTTCTAAGTATCTGGTGTGGGGGCTTCATTGCAAAGAGGTTCCGGCTCAAATTTCATGTAAAATCCAAGGTCTGCAATTCAGCAAAAGCGTCTTCAGAGCAAAGTAGCTATGAATTCTAAGAGCTGCTTTATCAGATCTTTTACTTGGAAAGGTGGGGTTCATGATTGCATTAATCCCTGCAATGTCATGATTTTCTAACTAAACTACATTTTGTCAATTTATATAAATTAGTGAAATTTTGCATAATTTTCTATGCAGAAGTACATCATTATAGTTTGCATTAGCAGTTCCAGAACTAACTTTCTGCTCTAGAAACTGGATGGATAAATACTTTGAAACCTCAACTCAGCTTGCAGTTTTGGGCATACAAGGTTTTGTGCACAACTCCCTAAATTTGTATGCATGGAAGGGGGAGATCTTTGCCTCGTGTTCAAGTATACTTTCAGGAGTTTGAATGCATAAAACTTACAGGACAGTTGTGGAAAAATCTGGCCACATAACACTTAATTTTTCAAACGCTTCCAAAAATTTGGCTATTGTAATTTATCTGACATGAAACAACAGATGGTAAGAATCTGTAGATACTATATTTGGCTAAAAATTGTTTGCAAAACTGCAAATGCAAATATTTTGGTTTGGGTTTTATTCCATCCAGCATTTAGTTGCTTAACAAAGTTCCATTTTAGAGCTCTGTTCGCCAGTATAAAAATTGTTTAATACTTCTGATAAGTGCATTACATTATGGACTTTGATATTCCACTGTTTTCTATGTAGGAAATAGAACTATTTTTGCAAATTTTATGATGGATGCAATTTACACTTAGAACACACCACATTCTCTCTTAGAACTAGGCTGTTAATAGATATAGGTTGGTATATGTAGCTTCAGCAACCAAAGCAATTTAAAAAACAATCTGGTATTCAGTTGGTTATGACTTTGAATTGCACACACAATATATATGTGTGTGTACACCCTGTGGTTCCCTTTTAAAAAAAACCAACAAACAACTAAACAGTTGGATATGCCTGCGGATTTTTGTTTCAGTGTACACCATTTCAAATTCATGTCTTTGTGGTTTTTTAAAGAAGGTAACTTAATTCACTTAAAACCTGTGTGGCTTTCAAAACCTTTTTTAAAAAATGCTGGATCAAAAATAGGAGGAAAAACTACTGGTGTATTCCTTATGAATGCTTTTATTATTTTTGTAGAGTAGTTTGTTTTAAGTCTGTATCTAGATGCACTTTGAATTTGCCTTAGAGCCTTAAGTAAAATAGTAGAATAGATGAGTTGCATGGACATGAAGTTATGATCCAAAAATGACTAAGATGAAGCAAAATAGAACCCATCTAAAAAAAACAAATGAACAACATCAGACTGGCACAAAAGCGTAAGTGTGGAAGCTTAATTACAAGAGAAATAGTCTGCATGTACCCCAATGTGAACTGCAGAAGTTTCTTTTTTTAAACACGTCACCATTATCTAATGGAGTTAGTACTGTATTTTGACAAATTCAAACAATAGCGCCAACACCATTTGATTGTGAAAAATCTGAGCTGCAGATACCTAGTTTCTTTGCTGGGCTGTGAGACATCAAGAGTATCATTAACGGTGTTTTGTTTTTAAAAAACAAAAACAAAAAAGAAGAAGAAGAAAAATTCAATTCTAAAGGCCTGATCCTGAGGAGTTTTGATCCTGTTTGTTTTGTACTTGTGGCATATGTCATTCCACGAGAGACACCTGTGGCTGACAGGTCTCAAGAGCCTGGAGGATATTTTGGTTTAATATAGTATTGATTTACATTATTAAATACTAGTCTTTTAGAAACCAAGTTAACTTGTAGTGCAGACTTTCCAATTCAGAGACAGAGGTGTCCTAGCTGGGACAGGGGGCATGTTCCACCCATAATAGGTGGAATTTTGTGTTGAAACCTCGATATTTCTTTTGAGGTACCTTTTGGCTTTTAATTTTCCTTGATGGTGTAGGGGGCATCCAGTATTTGTTTGGGTTTTTTTAATAATCTAGTCCCCCATACTTCTTCTGGTCAACCTACTACCTGGTGCATGGGAGAAACACCAGAAAAAGCTGGGCTGGAACTGTGCAGAGGGGAAAGTCAGCACCATGAGGGATGGTCCATTTCCCCCTACCACACCTCACCACCTTTGCTCTTTCTGCACAGCCACTTTTGTTTCTCTTTGCAAGCTTGTTTCCTGTGAACTGCAGTTCAGTGATGTGCAAAATTAAGAGTGCTTAAAGCACCAGGAAATCCACTGCACGCTATGTAATTCTCCCCCCTCTCAGGGATTGTGAAGCTTCTGAATGGGCAAGCAGTCATGGCACTCTGCCTACTGGTCCAGGAGAGCACTGAGGGAGAGTCCCACATGACTGCCTAGGGATGTACAGGGTTGAAATCCTGCATACACATAGATCCTGTGCCACTTCTGCCTTTGCTAACCTCTCTGCCCCTACTGGAATCATACAGAAGTGTGTGTTAAATGATTCCTTTCCACACAGCTTTTGTTTACCCATGCCACTGTTCACCGTACATGTCAAAGCAACTAGTTTGTACTAGGAGATTTCAAAAGTATGTAACTTTTTTACACGATGACTTTATTTTCAGTCTCAAATGTCTAAAATCCAAACTCTCTAAAGCCAGTAACCTACTGAATTATCACTGTAAAATACATATATAATGTGTTTCCAAGATGATGCCATTTTTTTTGCCACATTTCAGCTGATTTGTTTTGTCATCCTAACTTTGAGTCCCTGAGTGAAAAGGCCAACACCATAAAGTAAAATAGTGCCAAAGCTGTTTTCTATCAGTATTTTTCACAACTTGTATTCTTGCTTAGCTGCTGTTTATCTGCTATCACACTGCAAGCACATTGACTAAGAACAAGACATGCTGAACAAACTGTGCTCGCTTTGAACTTCATAATTAACTTCTGAAAAATACAGTAACTGTTAACTTTGAAGTGTGGACATGGGGCAGGGGACAAAAGTAAAATTGTATGGTCTCATATACACTTGAGCTGTGATTTCAAACTGACTCAGTTTACAAAGTTGAAAAGAATCTTTTTTTCTTAACTACCAGTGCTGCACAACTCATTCCAAGGTTTAAAATAGCAAGATAGATGCTTTGTCTAAATGCAGGAATGTTTTGATAGCAGACTTATTGTACTACAGTTGTTGAAATGGCACATGAATTCCTTTGAAGCAATTCACTTTTTAATCTGCCAGTCTCTTTTGTTGTGTTTCTTAGAGTCAGTCACATTCAAAAAACATTCAGGCTCTGTTTACCTAGAGTCCAGTGAGCTCTGCTTGAAGTTAATGAGAATGGACAACATGCAGCACACCGCAGAATCTGGCCTTTACAGGTTGTAAGGGAAGACTGGCTAAAAGCTTTTTTTAAAAAAATCATTCTGCTTCACCAGCCCCTGTGGACAGATAGTAGCTACTTACATTTACAGCATTTGTCAAAAATTATACACGATAAACTGTTTAAAACCACACTGTTCTAGGGTTAAACTGAGATGTTATGTGAGTTGCTCATATTTAAAACCTCATAATAGGACTGTGACTAAAACTGGTGGCTTTTGCTTGGCATCTCTAATGAACAAGCTTTTTCCCTGGCTTTGCACAAATGCAACTTTTTTGATAATTTAGTTTTACCTTAAGTGCTTATGTATTGGTTCTGAGCTTCCTTGCAATGAGTAGATTTCAGTATAGGAGATTACTTGACCTTTTCTTCCATTATAAAGAAACATTGCTGTGATCATTGAGAAAGGTAGGTAAGGCTTCATTTGTTTTAAGACAAAATAACTTTTTCTAGTTAGTGTTGAGCTGTATTTTGTTCTTAGCTCTACAGCAGTGCCCCTCAAATCCCTGCCCTCTTCCAAGGCAGGCAGTGGTCACTCCAGGAATAAGGGGAAGTTTAGTGGATAGATCTCACTTGACACTCAGCAAGTGTCCAGTGAATACTAAATATCCAGTGATCTGCTTCAACTAATTCCAAGCAAAACTATTGGGTTTCTCTAGTCAGATTCTAGATTTTTTTTGAACTGCACTGTTAATTTAAGAATTCAGGAGGGAAATTAATCATTTAAAGGGGTAGGCTGTTTCATCTGTTAAAGGAAGAATTGACAGTGTTTGAGAAATTCTGTACTAGATTATGACTTTGAAGTTCTTTGTATATTTATCAATACACTTCCTCAGGATGAACTAGGGTTGCAAGGTTCTTTCATGCAGCTGTTTCAAGTAGGCAGAAAAGTTTCATTGTTGATACATCTTAACTTGCATTGCAGGCACATAATGCTGTGAATCAAAACTGGTTACAGTATTTAAATTCTGGCAACTTTCAGTGTTAGGGACAAACTAACTACACATCAATACTGCTGCTCTGCCTTGTGTGTTTTCCTGCATGTTTCCTTTAACTTGACTAAACAGTTACTCCATGGCAAAAAAACTGTTTTAGTGAATTTAATATGAAATTTTTATAGTATTTTTACATTAATAGTTATAATAAAAGATTTTACTTACCTGGGGCTTTTTTTGGTTACTTCTAGGTAAATTTATTGTACTTTTTACAAATATTTTGTATCTACTTTTGTAACTTCCATTCAATTAAATAAAGCATGTGGTGTTCAAATGATTTTCTGGTTTAAACAGGTGGAAATATTGGGGCTATTAGGGATTTTAACCTTCTGACTTATTCCAGTTATAACAAGTACAAATGGTCAGTGTTTGCAGTGTAACAATAGCTGTGAATAGTGTTTGTTCCTTGCTTTCTTGTTTTTTATACTGTAACAATGAGGTTCTCTGTTTGCAGCTGTCACCTTCAGAGTTAAATGTTCAGGGAAAGGAAGTGTATTGGGAATGCAATGTCTGTTCATTTTGGAAAGCTAATGGAACACTCCCTTCTAATATTTTTTGTTGCATCTCCTTTTAGGGAAAGGGTAAAATTTTCCAAGGCATTTGCTTGTTACAGATCTTCAGGAACTAGTAATGGAAGTTTCTGCAGCTATAGAAACTTACAGTCGAAGTTGTCTCCTCTTCTGAATGATGAATTCTCCCTCTGACTGCAGCAACAGTGAGTGGGAAAACCAGGATCCTGTCTATAAGCAATTTGCTTTACTTTAAATTGTTTGGGCTTTGTTTACAGCAGGCTAATCAGGCTGCTTCTGACTCCTAGTAACATATTTTAAGGACAGGCAGAAGATTTAGCAGAGGTCTAGTCTTGGCTTTACCCTGTGCTTCCTGCATGAGACTAGGCAATCTACATAGTCGGGAAACAGAAGATTAAAGTGATTGTAGAGGGGTTGAGACTATCTGAAGCAGTGTCTGTCCTCCCAGGAAATGTATTACAGCTATGCAAAGTACTTCAGGTGGTATTTACTACAGTGAAAAACTTGTTTTCCATTATTTAAACTTAAGCTGCTGCAGAAGAGCTGAACTGTCACTGTAGAGGCTGTTAGCCGCTGCTGCTGTTGAATAGTTTTCAAAACTTGCAGGAGGTGGCTAAATTAGACCTACCTCAGGCTCTCCAAACAAAACGTAATGACTGCAACAAGACATGGGGGCAGAGTTGTGATGAAAGTTATAGGGGAAAAAAGTTTTACACCCTCTCTAAAGTTTGTATCAACGTTAAAGGCAGTAACTAATATTTCCAGTTACTTGCTATTAGCTAAAGCTCCCCTCAACCACTATTTTCATGAAGCTTTGAGACAGCACATGCACAGCAGTTATTGAGACAGGCCCTAAAATTTCATTAAAAATATTACCTCAGCCAGTTGGTCCAGGAAAATGTAAGATATTACTGGGACAGCATGGCTAAACCACTCCCAAACTAAAGCAGTACAGAAATATTTAAAGTGGGTAAGATTATTAAAATGTTAGAATAGCTACTTAATCATATGAATTTCAGAATTTACACTCCCAAGACATTTATCTAGTCATGTTTGTGTCATGAATCAAGAAGCACTCACCTGCAAACATGCTATCAGTTAGGTAAGTAGGACATTTAAAATGGCAAGAGATCTCAATTAATAGTAATGCCCACTAAACCTGCAGCATGTCTTGCAGCAGTTGCAACAGTAAGGAAAATCCTTCAGTAGTGCAAAGTATTGCATCCTATACATCCCTGCCTAACAGGTGGCTGTAGCAGAGGAAGAAGCTGGACTCCAGCCTTCTAAAATACAGCCAAGCAGGGGTAATTTAGTGCTCCTCTAGTCAGTGTTCTACTTACCATATGGAGTGTTAATTTTAAAAAATAGCAGCATCAAGGTGCTAGGATTTGGCTTACCTAACTACAGTTACTATCCCTCCATGCTTACCAAGCATCTCAATCACTCACGAATATGCTTCTCAGAAAAGTAGTCACCCCACCACCCAAATTTACTTATAATGCAATAAAACTAATAATTTCTTTTTAATAACTAACTTGACTGGCTGATGTACAATTAAATCTGCCAGGAGAAAGCTTGAACTTAAGGCACAGACATGCCCAAGTAAACATGGAATAGCTGATTGTTAAAGACAAACTAACACTTCACAGGCATTTGAGATGCCATGAAGGAAAGGTAACTCATAATTCAGACTCAGAGCATCATGCCTTGATTTTTGCCCAATAGGAAACCTGAGCACCTTCTCCCTTCAAGGACATCACACTGAAGTAATGTAACTTAAAGCCTTTCATTTATTAAGAAACAGTCTTAATGTCCTATACAGTAGCTGTGCCACACAGCTCAGGATTATCCTGCAAGATTCTCTTACAAAGCCCTGTTTGAAGTAAGATTGACTGAGAAGGCACATTGAATAGGGGACTCTACAGCCTCTGAAGTAATTTTTTTGTAAGCTAGTTTCCTCACTGCCATGTTTTCCTGTGTGCTACAACAGAACACTAGTCAAGTAGACAGCAAAACCATGCATTACTATTTTTTTGGTTCATGATCTTTGTAGACTCAGGAAAAGGTTGTGGTCCTTTTCCACTAGATGTTAGTACTGAAAGATACAGAGGGAAGCACTGGCTTCCAGTGTGACATGCTCCACAAATCATGGCATTCCAGTTCCATCCTTGGCTTACAGTGATTAGTTTTTTGATAAAGTAACCAACTAAGATTTGGCATCAGGTACTTTATGAAAGGATGAGAAATCAATCTACAAGTTAAAATTAAACAAACATGTTTATCTTTAAATAGCTTCTGAAATATTTACTGTCTTTGTTTTAACACCATTAAATATTGATTTAAAGATAAGTTCATAATCCAAAAATAAACATCCTGTTTTGTTTCATGCCCAAGGGTCCTTTCTTCACATAGGTTTCTAGCCCATGCTGCCTGGTTCATCTTCATTGCTTTGGAATAGATGTGAATATCCGTAGTCCATGCATTGCTTTAATTTCTTCACTTAGTGCCTAAAATAAGAAATTAAACAAGTCTTTGAACAAAACTACACAAAAGCAACTTAACTGAGCACAACACAACAGAAGTCTGTGGTAGAGGCAGAGGGCCCACAATACCATTATAAACAATGGTAGAACCACAGTTCTATGTGAGCACTGGTTTTGGACCCTGGTCTGTTACTTGGTACTGGGCAGGAGAAAGACTTCCTCACTTGAAACTGAACAGGACAAATTAACAGCATGATTCAGATGGATACTTCCTTGATGTAGCCATCTTATTTTTATTCCTTAAAGGGGGTAGAGGGGAAAAAAAAATCTCAGGCTGCTAGAACAATCTAGTATATTGTGGATTCATTGCAATTCCTCTTAAAGAATGTCACAAAAACTAAACCACATGCACTAATTATCCAGTTTTCTTGGTCTCCAAGTTAGCCAATTAGGAATGTTTCCAATCAGCCTAGGCCAATGCAAGTGCAAAGTTTAAGGGTATATCAATTAATCTTTCTGCATAAGTCCACAATTTAAGCTTTTTGAATTCAATGTATTCAGCACCAATGGTTATGACAAAGGACTATGATTGCCCTTCCAGATCCCACACCACTACTTACCTGATTAACCATTTGATGTTGCTGGACAGTTCTCTTTTCTTTAAAATCTTCTGATTCTATGTGAATTTCATACATTGCTCCACAGCCTCCTGGGAAAGGACACTGATTATATCAGTGACTTAGCCATTACAATTGTACACAGTATAAAGATTGATCATGTAAGGGACACTGCAGGAAAAGTCATTTAAACAGATTTCCTTGGCCAAACTACTAGCCTATGCTGCATGTTCAAAAGCTGAAAAGTCTTCCTTAAAAAAAAAGCACAGGGTGTGAGGAGTATTTAAGCTTATACAATCAAGTCATGGGAGCAGAGCTACATTGGCCACAGCTGGAAGTGGTCTTTGCCCCCCCCCC
>ML677387.1:11042211-11113378 GCA_007922305.1 Dermatemys mawii
TCATCTGAGTACACAGGGCCAGTGCCAGAGTAGGCAGCGGGGTCATCTGCGGATACTGATGAGGTAATGGGGTCATCTGAGGACACGGATGAGGTAATGGGGTCATCTGAGGACACAGGCCCAGTGTCAGAGCCAAGAATGAGGCCACCTGAGGACATTGTTGAGGTATTGGGGGTTCACCTGAGATCACAACCCCAGCATCTTAGCAGGTAATGGTGTAATCCTCTCTTGGGCTCTTGCAATGGGGTTCTGGTGGCATCTGAACGTGCCAAGGCTGGGTGGTGCTTCTGGGTGCCTGCGATCCTTTAAATTGCTTCCTGGAAGCCAATCCAGTACACTGCTCCGGCTTACTTTCACCTGTCTACATCTGAAACAAATACGTACTGTGGTATTGAATAGATTTGCCTTCCAAGAACCATTTACTGTTTAGCCCTCATTAACGGTAGTAATTGGCCAGATTCTGATCTCAGCTCCACCCACATAAGCCTACTGAATTTAATGGTAATATTGTGGTTTTACATTAGTGTAACTGAGCTCACAATCTGGTCCAGTCACTTTTATTCCTAGCTCTTTATTTTCAATCACTAGCTACCTGTCTTCTAATCAGAAGGTGATAAATAAATGGAATAATTATATCCCACGTGTGAGAAATGGATCAGCGCACCTTATGTCTCTTCTTTTGTGAGGACATTACAGCTCTGCCCTCTTTTATGTATCTATGGACAAAGCTTGTTAGAGCCAAGATAAAACTGGTTCTAAAATTATACATGGACTAAACTGTGGAACAAGAAAAGTACTGTAGGAGTTCAAACCCTTTATATGGTAAAAATAAGCTTTGTGGGTAAAAAACCCCACCCACTTCTTCAGATGCATGGAGTGAAAATTACAGATGCAGGCATAATTATAATGACACATGAAGAGAAGAGAGTTATCCTACAAGTCTTTTCTCAAAACAAAACATGCCCAGTTTTTTTAACCTTTCCTCGCAGGTCAGGTTTTCTAAACCTTTGATCATTTTTGCTGCTCTTCTGGGGACTCTCTCCAGTTTGTCCACAGCCTTCCTAAAGTGGGGCACCAAGAACTGGACCCAGTACTCCTGCTGAGGCCTCACAAGCACTGAGTAGAGCAGAACAATTCCCTCCCATGTCTTACATATGATGCTCCTGTTAATTCACCCCAGAATATTTGGGATAAGATCATTTGTATGGTGTATAAGTAGCATAACAACATACCAGAGGGACGATTTAATTGGGGATTGGTCCTGCTTTAAGCAGGGGGTTGGACTATATGATCTGCTGGGGTCCCTTCCAACCCTGATATTCTATAATTCTATGATTCTACCTGTCATGTAACTGCTATATACTCCCATCTTGGTTTACATTATGAAAAAACAATGGACATTATTAATGCTATTTGCATTTTTTACAAGAAGCAAACCTGTGTAGC
Source organism: Dermatemys mawii (assembly GCA_007922305.1). Lineage (NCBI taxonomy): Eukaryota > Metazoa > Chordata > Testudines > Dermatemydidae > Dermatemys > Dermatemys mawii. Next base: position 11,043,658 of record ML677387.1, read on the forward strand.
ACCCACTAGGAATTCCTGGGTTTTATGCCTGACTCTGCCACTGACTCTCTAGGTAGCCTTTGGCAAATCTCTGCACTGCTCTGTGTCCTTTGTAAAAAGGGGAGCTATCATCATCTACCTGGGGCTGTGAGAATTAATGACTTGTGTGCAAATTTTCAAACATAGCTGCCTAAAGTGAGGCTCCTAAATCCACATTTAGACATGTAACTAGAAGTGGTCAGAGATATTTAGCATCCTCTGCTCCCATGAAAGTTAAAGTGGTGTCCCAGAGTGAAGAACCAGCTTAGTCCCCTGCTCCACTACTCATGTTTCTTCCTCTCCATAGCATAATACAGTGACATGCACACTAAGGAGCTTGCATTTTGTTATCTGTGTATGGTTACTGTTTTATCAGAGCTGTGTCATTTCAAAGGAGTCCATTCAGGATACAAAGTATTCTTTGTTGGGGCAAAGCTCATAAAAAGCTGTTCTTTTTTATTTCCAGTAGCGCCTAAACTGTTCTTTCCAAGCTGAGAAGACAACAAAATGCAGCTAAGCTGATTTACAGCAGCAGAGGATCTGGCCTGCAATGGAGATGGTCTCCCTAACATACCAGTCTTATCAGCCCTACTGCTCAGATGGGGAAACTGAGGCATAGAAATAGCAAGTCCAAGGCAGAGCCAGCAAGGGCACTGAGGTTCTCTCTCTCTATGGCTTCTAATGGCACCCATCATAGCCAAATTTCCTCACTCCCAGTATGGTACCATAATCAACAGACCATCCGCCTTTCCCTTTAACTTTAAAGGTTGCACCAGAACCTGACTTTCTTCCCATATTTGTTCTCTAGACGTTAGGGTGCTTGGAAGCCCTTACAAGGTCTTATCAGTTTCACAACTTCTCCTTGTTTTATTTAGTGAATTCAGCAGCTCCTCCTGTATCTGCCTTTTACTTGAAATTAACCAATTAATCAGATAGTTTTGCTTGCCTTTCATAGTCCATCCCCGCCACCCCACGTTGTTGTAAATGCCTCTTTAGCAACTTACGTCGGCGTGCTCACAGCAGCGAGTTGACTGCTGCCGTTCCCCCGTGGACTCCGCTTCTGCCTTGCATGGTGATGGAGTTCCCATTGACTCCAAGGTGACCAGGATTTCACCCTTGTGTTTCTAAACATCCTGTAGCTAAGTATTCTGTAAGTGTCCTGGCCTCAAAAGAAAGCAGCCGTTGGGGAATCCAATTCTATGTACAAATCATAACTTTTCCCCTAGCAGTTTGGTTTTGAACCTTGATATTTAAAACAGATTTCACTTCTCTGTGCACTTTCCCTGGGGTTTCTCGCTCCTGGCCTTGTTGGTTTCTGATCACATAAAGAGATTGTTGACCGGTCTTTTCACTTCACTGGGAATTGGAATCTAGCTCTCTTCTGCTCCTTTGACTATACCAGCCTCAAACTTTTTTTAGCCCTACAGGATCTTTTCTCTTTCATTGATGTGGGCTTGATGTTTACATGTATGACTCCCATTGGCAAGTTTACTTCCAAAATTAGGGAAAGCAGATGTCATTTTAAAGTGCTGTCAATAAACTGTGGGCAATTTGACTTCAGTGCAACCTACCTGTTTGAGTACAGGTGGAAGATTCCGGCCCGGTGTGCATTGCGTGAAGTTCACTTCTGCGTACAGGCCAGCACATAGCTGTTGTACCATTTAAGTCCCTTTTATGCCCTCAAAATAGGAATTAAGTGGGAGGTGTGATAAGCCTTGTGCAGGCTTTCTGTACAAGGCCTGAATTTCATCCTTTTTGGGTGGGTCCTGTGTTAATCTACTTAGTAGACTAGTAGAATAACTAGAGTATTACTTATTCTAATAATATTTATAACCCAAGATGTTAAGCTATAGGGGCAAAATGTTCATACCTGGGTGTGGTACTGAATGAAGAGCTGGATTCTGTCACGTTGAGTAGTGTAGGTCATCTCACTGTTTCCAGATGGGTTTCTCACAGAATAAGATATTTGTCACTGTGAATAAAATTGGCACGCCCTTGCCCTTTGTGACTTGATTTTCAAAGCAAACGCACCCACTGGATTCAAATGTGGATTTAAGTGCCTAATTCTAGGCATGCAATTTTGATCTTGAACACTTAAAAGTCAGAGGCCATACACCGTCACAGCCGGATCCTCAGCTGGTGAAAAATCAGACTATTTCTATCCAACTGGCATTGCACTGATTTACAGCAGCTGATAATCTGGCTCTAGATTTCTTAGAATGGTTTACGATGGAGATTTTCCAGGGACCCTAAGGAATGTCGACCCAGTTCCTCAGAAGTTGAGGATCTGGGTCCAATTGTCCAAATCTCACTGAAATTCAGTGGGGTGAGACAACTTATTCCCTTAGGCTTCTTCAAAGATCTCAGACTAATAGAATCATAGAAAATTAGGGTTGGAAGGGAACTCAGGAGGTCATCGAGTCCAACCCCCTGCTCAATGCAGGATCGACACCAACTAAATCATCCCAGCCAGGGCTTTGTCAGGCCTGACCTTAGAAACCTCTAAGGAAGGAGATTCCACCATCTTCCTCGGGAACCCATTCCAGTGCTTCACCACCCTCCTAGTGAAAAAGTTTTTCCTAATATTCAACCTAAACCTCCCCCACTGCAACTTGAGACCATTACTCCTTGTTCTGTCACGGTTCATGTGATCTTTAAAGTCCAGTTGTGTGATCCTTCCAAGTAATCATCAAATAAGAAACAGCTACATCTTCACTAAGTTGAGGAAGAGTTGGGGAGAGGAAAAAAAAACCACTGAATTTGAGTGCAAAAAATAAATATAAAATTTATTAAAACACCCACAATATTTTAAAGATATCAGGAATAATACATTTCACAAACCAGCTGGTTGTGTGTAACTTAAAATTCAAATAAAAAAAGGATCCATACTTGCAATTTTTAGGCATCCTAAAAAATAAATTTACTGAAACACTGGAGGAAAAAAAAGTGTAAGGAAAAAATACAAACGAAAAAGAGGGGGGAAATTATACAAAATAAAATTATCAGCATAAATTTACTGTACTAATAATATCTACAGTTTAATACACATTAATCCTATTGCCTTGAGACATTGTAAAATCTACCATTCGTCAATCAACCCCAGATAAAACTTCATTTCAAGTAGCCACAGTCACAAGTCAACAAAGAAATCTTCAAGTGTGATTCACAAGGATGCCTCCCCTGGAGGCCTTGTCACCAAATATGAATTCAAAGAGACAAGAAATCAAATACATTGAGAAGTTACGGCTTTAAAATTAACTAAACTGAATTAGTTTGCCACAATCCAACCTGTTTCCTCATTTCTCTTAAATTAAAAATGCATTTTTTTTGTTAAAAAAAAAAAAGACAGCATCACACCTATACTTAATCAGTTTTTGTTTTTTTTACATACAAAAAAGTATTAAAAATAAAGACTTGGAGGTCGAAAACCAGCTAAACAGTAAAACGTTTTCCAAGTGTGACTAGCGGTGAGTAATCCCTGAAAAATGGATGCTAAAATGAGGAAAGGACGGGAATAAAAAACACTACAAAAAGGATCCCTGATATTGGAACAGAAGAAGAATTAGGCCAGTATGCTCTGCTATTCTTAGGCAAAAAGAGTGACATAAAATCTAGGCCTAGAACCTGCATATCCCTTACAAAGGCAAAGCTCCCATTGAGCCTAATTTTCATTTACATTAAAGCCCATTTAATCACTTTGGCTGATTAAAGAGACCTTCATGTAAACGAGCACTAGGCCCTGCTGAGTTTAATGGGATACTTGTCTTCGTTAAGAATGCAGGGGCAGCCCTCATTGCTACCGGATATATGATTTAGCATTGGCACCTGGAAAGTAATCCATGCATGAGCTGTAGAGTACGGTTACAAAACATGATCCAGTGAGACCGCTGTTATTCAAAGGACTAAACAGAACAGACTTTGTGATCAGTTTTGGGTACGCAGCATGGCCAGGTATAAGCACCTTAAGAGATTCTGGCACTAAGAGTCACCGTCCAGTCTCACCAGAATATGTCTCGTGACCGTACTCTTCAACTCACACCCGGATTAACACGACCAGCGCCTTCAATCCTTGCTCAAGCAAAAATCCCATGGAAGTTTTGCAGGAGAAACGGATTGAAAGCCTCAAGCCCTAATATTTCCAAGCGTCTTTCCCCCCACACAATATGGAGAAAGCAGCAAATATAGTTGTTTGTTATAATTTTGTTTAAAAATTGAGTGAAGTCAGCGGGTCAAACTCTGAATGACACTGGTGTAAATCCAGCATAAACGCCACTGATTAAAACCAGTACACAATACCCCTGAGGACCAGGTAGCTCTTTATTTCACAAGCAGTGTCATTGAACCAGATCTTCAGCTAATGTAAATCAGTGTAGCTCCACAAGTCAGTGAAACTATGCCCATTTATACCAGCCGAGACTTCAATGAGATTATACATGGCATTAGGTCCTATTCAAAATGAACAAGTGAATTGAGTAACATGAATGAGAAAATCACCTAAGAATAGAGCTAAACAGGCCAAAAAGTTCTAAAATGTCAAGTACAGTGTAAAATTAACCAAATGCATACCCTATTTTTTAATAGTTGTATCTCTCTTTATTCCATTATCTATAGTTGAATCATAAATTGCCACGACAGTCTATTTTTGAGGTATTTTTCTTATGTATCGTGACAACAGCAAGCTTACACAACAAAATTCAGGTATCTGTACAGTTTATAACATCAAATCACGTGATCCCAAAAGAAAAGAAAGAGTAGCACAAAAGGTGGGAGGGAAGGAAATGTAAAAGTATTTGTATACGTTTTAGGCATCTCTATGTTTCTAGCCACAAATAGTGATATACAAAGAAAAGTCAAACTAAGCTGTAGAACTGAAACGGGTATTCCTAAAAGAAGCAGATATATGGTCTATCCTGTAAAAAACCAAAAATCTCCCACTGGGCTATATTCAGTTGTCATTTACATCAAGGTCACCTGACTTTCAGTTATGTGACAGTCGTGTCAGGGCCTGGTCCAAAGACCACTGACGTCAACTAAAAGCTTCCCACTGACATCACTGGACTTTGGATTGGGCCCTAACTGAAGGCAAAAGGGAGAGTTTGCTCTCAGTTACACTGGTGAAAACCTGGGAAGTCTGCATCGATTTCAATGGAGGTTCTTCAGATTTACACCAGCCTCACCGCAAACAGAATCTGGCCCAGGAGGAGATTTTTGAGAGTAAGGAGAGCAGGATCGCAGCCCCACTGGACTAAATCCTTACTTTTTGCTTTGAAACAAAGCGAGTTGAAGAAGAAGAATGTTACATTAACTTTTAGAATAACTGCTCTGGGTCCATAGAAAGACAGCTCCTTTCTTTGCCTCCGTTTGCACAGGTGGAATTTGCCACCCACTCCTGGAGAAAAAATTCCATTCTGTGCTCGGATGACTCTCACACTTCAGTTCTGCACCAATTTTATTTTTGCATAGTAACTATAAATTCAGGGCACCGGTTCTATCCTCGTTGCATTGTGCATCTTCGGTACGACTGCACAAGTGTAACTAAGAGCGCAGTTGGGACCATGAAGTGCTTTTGTTTCCCCTGCAAGGAGAAAGCCAAGGAAGAAAACCACTTTCAATTTTTACCCACTGTAATAAGATTTACACTTATTTGGTGGGATCTGATACTGCCACCCCTTCCAATTTACAGAACTTTTCCAGGAGCTGCCAGGAATTAACCCTTAATTAGCTGAACAAATACTAACTATAGGGACCAGATTCTCAGCAGATCTAATCCATCACAGCTTCATGTAAGTCACATCGAGCTACATTCATTCACACTATCTGAGGATCTGGCCCTAGGAGGCAAATTCAGATCTCACACCAGTCTAAATCCAGAGTAATCCCAGTAACATTATGCTGGATTTACAGCAGCATGAATTAGATCAGAATCTGGCTTTCTATTTAGATCCAGAGCAGAGATGCTAAAAGCGATCACTGAAGAAAAAGAAACTTTATTCTCTGCTAAATTTTTTTTTTCTTGGTTCTCTGGTTTTACATATACATAAGTAGCACCTCAGCAAGATGGAATCAGGCAAAACATGACACAATTTGTGAAAACACCATAGCACCGTTTTATCAGAAGATTTCATTTAATAAAAATATGCCTTATATAGCCCACAAAGCATACTCCAATATGAAAGGAAAAGTAGAGGCACCTCAGGAATTCTTTTTTTTCCTCTCTCTTTACTCTGCCTTATTACAGGACACAGCTACGGTTTTGGTACGTGAGGAACGGTCCTAGCTGGTTTCCCGATGAGACTTTAGGCCCCTCGGATTTTGCCTTTGACCACATCGGGAGCAGAAAGAAGCTTCCTCCCACCAACCTGTCTGCCAATCATGCTGAGCGAAATTTGTCCCTGTGAAGAGGGCCCGCAAATGGCCTACGTGCCATGTCCGATCCATAGGATCTGAGTGGTGTGTACTTATGCTGGCCCTCTCTACAAGGGTGAATTTCACTCTGTGGAAGGAATATTTAGCAGTACATCAAATGCAACCCTGGGTTCCTTGCACAATCTGAATTCAGTGATAGGTGTGGGAGACTGGGAACGCAGGATCAGGGCCAATATTTGGGTCCTGTACATCCCCTTCAGTTTCCTTTTGCGGCGAGCACTGGATTTGATCAGAAGCAAGAACTAAATGCCAAAAGTGAGAGACTTCAGTCCACTCCGCTGTGTCTGGGTAACAAGGCAAAGCATTACAGATGAAGAGACTGATGTCCCGAAAGAAAAACATTAAAACCACCTCTTTGGGCTCCAAACCTCTTCCCATGGAAGTCAACGGAAGCTTTGCTGATGACTTGAATGGGAGCAGGAGCAAGGCCCTTTTGTCAAGATTTTCCCAGGGTTATAGACTTGTTTGTCGTCCTAGCACCGTTTGTTGGTTATACCTGCTGCAAATCATTACCCCAAAAGTAAATAAAAATCCCTTAGCACTCTTTTGAGCTGGTCATTTCCCGTGTGATGACGTTAAAGACAAATCAACGTGGTGGGATGCTGGGCTGGATTCTGCTCTGAGTGGGTAAAATTCACCCTTGCGTAGGACGCCCATGCGCCGCATAAAGCCAACAGGAGCTGAAGCGGGGCGCCGGCCTTCAGAGGTTTCTCTGCACCTGGCTGGCTGTCACTCAGTTACAACGATGGAGGCAATGGGCCCGGATCCTCACCTCACTCCCCAGTGGACATCAGAAGTAATTCCACTGAAGTCACCTGGCCTGATGTAAATCAGTGCAGCTCTATTGTCACCAATGGAGCTACGTTGATTTATGCCAGCTGAGGATCACTGGAATAGCTCAGGTGAAATTAGAGCAAAAATCAAGCCTATTTCTTCAAGTGGCTTCAAATTTACTCTGGTGTAACAAGAGCAGAATCCAGCATATCCTTCAATTTTGAGAGACAATAGACTCCTAGGGCCCGATCCTCAGCAGATGGCACGGCTCCACTGACAATCTTTTGCAGCCATACTAAGAATACAGCTATATATAGGGTCAATTTTAATTCTTTTAATGCTTTGAATCACAATGGCTTTCTTCATGGTTAAAAACAACTGTGATCGCCACAACATTAGACACAAATGATCGTGCCAACAGGCAATAAAGAAAAATATTTTCAACAGACTTTCAGCAGCAAGGGGTTAATAGCTGTGCATAGTTTTATATTTTTAATAGAAGTCTGAAGCACGCTAATTTTTAATGACTGAGATTTGAGGTAGGTTATATATGTAGTGTAAAACAATGTGAGACTGCCACAGTATTCATCATCCATTAAAACACCACTTTAGCTGCGCTGGCTGGAACTGGGAGGGTTGGTTTTACTTGGAACAGCCTTTTCTTAACCAAAACTGTCTATTTTAAAGCTGTTTGGGAAAACGAGAGGCCAGATCCTGACCTCATTTACTCTGGTGTAACTCCACTCCAGATTGATACCAACACAGATCACATCAGAATACGAGGTCATGACCCTGATTCTGCATTATGCTGGTGTAAACCTGGCATGATGGAGCGAGTGGAGAGAGTCAGGCTTTATATTCTTCGCTAAAGGGCCAAAATGAAGGGCCACGACTCTACTCTCCGTTACGCCAGTGTAATTCTACCAACGGCCGTGAAATGATGTTGGGTCTACAATGGGGTCTACAAAGGTTTGTCCCTTTTGCCATTTTCTCTCCCTCCGTCTAATAAGATCACTGCTATTATCAATAGGATATGACCGGACATACATTGAACATGAGTATATTCACAAATGTTATACTATATCACAATCAGATCAGCCTAAAAATTCCTAAAGAGAAACCTACAGAGAAGTGCGACTTTGACAGGTCAGATGGACTCTGTCACATTCTTAAAATGCATTCTGCCCTTCCCCCCGCAAATATTACAATTTCTGGCTCTCCAAAGTCACCTAAAAGAAGCTTTCAAGGCATCCATGCAACAACCTAAAATATGGAAGTTGACTGAGATCTGGGTGAACAGTACGGATGCTGGAAAGAAATCAAACCCACCGCCACAACTAAAAGAAGCCATTTTTAAGAAGTTCAGGTCCAACTTTTCCTCAAAGCTAGAAAATTAGCATGCTCGCTAAGGGCCCGATCCTGCAACCATCGGAGGCAATGGCAAAATTCCCATCGCCTTCAATAGTGTATGACAGGCCCATAAAGACGAAAGGCCAGAGACAGCTGGCATAGTTCCACTGAAGACAATGGTCGATCTACACCAGCTGAGGATCTAACCCCTTGAGTGCTTTAGTTTGTTATAATGTGACGTTCAGGGAGTTTCCTATAAATCTGATTTGGAATAATTCTACAGCCTTGATATGATCTTGGGTATTTATAACAAAGCAATAATAGTTCATTGATTTTCGTTGTCAAATATATGCAACTATACAGAATACAGGGCAAAACAAATTATGAAGGACGGACGAAGCATGTTAAATATTTTGCCACTATTTACAGTTCTCCCACAATAATCTGTTTAAAACATACTCCTTTCAAGTTGTTGGGGTTAGGTTTTTTTTGTTTTGTTTTTTGTTTTGTTTTTAAATCTAGGTGAAAGTGCTTTTAAAAAAATCTTTCCCTATTTACAGTTTAAAATCAGACCACACAAACGTTCAGGGTGTTTTACAGCGATCCTGGGATTTTCTGTGCCAGTGCACGAGGTTTACAGTAAACAAAATGTTATGTACGGTTAAGTTCTCAGCTCTCTCTTTCTCTGACTCTCCAAAAGGCACCTGAAAGTGCAGAATTATGACTGAGGATTGTTATCCAGTTTTAAATGTCTACCCCCAGGCCTGATCTTTCAGAATCTTATGCAGGGGAGCAGCCCCTCGACCCCCGAGAAGTAATGGGACTACTCAGTCGAAGAACCAGGCTTTTACGTTTGGAATTCCCACGGAATGTCCTGGAGGAACGGCAGGCAATGGGTTTACTCTGACTCCCGCTGAAGTCAATGGGAATTTTGCCAGTGATTTCAACAGAGCAGGATAGCACCTCTCATCCATTAAGTACTTTATCATTTATCTCAGGGCTCAGTTTCCATGAAGGAAGAAATTCACCTCTGTAGAGAACATGGTCAGGAGCCCAAGCATCACTTAAGTACCATTTAAACCCTCAGAGCTAGACCCTCAGCTGGAGTAAATGATTGTAACTCTAGTGAAATCAATGGTCTTTTTTATACCAGGCGAGATCTAAGCAATGAGGACTCAGATAGGGCTTAAGTTGCACACAGAAACCGTGCAAGACTTCTGCACACGGATGAAGTTCACCCTACATTTTTTGGGGGGATCGCACCATAGAAATTCCACTAACATCACAGAAATCCAGCCCTGCCAAGGAGAGCGTCTCTCTAGCTTCGGAGAATTTCCTCCCACCCGTCGCTCCTATTTAAAAAGTTATTTGAATCAATCATTCCCAACAGCTTTGTAGCAGGGGGCAGAAAGACGTCATGATTCAGATTGTTAATAAGCACCACTTAGTTTTGCTGTAATCATCATCGTCGTTATAAAAAAAATGGCACCGGGAAAATAATTAGCTTGCAGAAAACGGTCGTCAATTTCATTTTTGTGTTTGAAAACATTGACTTGTCATAGGGGAGTTTTTACAGTACGGAAGCATGCACCATTGGAAAATGGAGAAGGCGGCTTGCAAGTCATTTTCGGTGTTCACTCCTCCCAGAGCGGATCAAACAGAGAACGTCCCCTTGAGACCGAAAGCACCAAACTTAGCAACAGTGAGTACAGAGAGCAACACTAACTATTCACAGTTTTTGTTGGATTCTTGAAGATACAGTAACCCCCTCTTTCTCCCACCTCCAGATTTTTTTTTTATTATTTCTATAAGGTGACAGAGTATGATCGGTACAAAAATAGCATGGAAAGTAGACCAGATGTCCCAGGCTCACGTCTGTTACATAAGAAACCTACTGTCCTCTCTAATGTCACCTTGTAGCTGAGTACATAATAATGCGAGTTTGGTGAGAATATCAAAATATCTGATAAACTATTCAGCGTGAAGACAAATCATCCTGGATAATCTGATCTTGCTTTCAACCTGTTTTATAATGTATTCATCTAAAGTGTCTGGTGTTAGCTCACATTCTGAACTCACAGCACTTTAAAGCCATCAAACCTGACTGTCCTCCCACTTAGGAATTTACCCCTTTGCAGAGGAGCCAGGATGAGGGATAGCACCACTTAAATCAGTCTTAGGGACTTCTGTTGCCTGTTTACGCAGGCTCTGGTTTTCCACTGGTGTTACTCCATCTATTTCAATGGATTTATTCCTGAGGCAAGTAGGAGGCAAATTAAAAACTTTTACCTATAAACAGGAGCTGTTAGGAGAAAACACCTCCGTTAAACAAACCATCTTCAAAACCCTGGCATCTGCCTAGAAGTGGGAATCCATTATTCTGTCTACAACGGGTTTCCACACAATTCTCTGTATATTTCCCACCCCCAGAGGGTTACTGTATCTATAAGAAATGATCAGCCAAGCTGCAAAATATGCACGTTATAGTGCATTTGAAAAACCGGATGTTCAAACCATTTTCGATTGACTTTAAAGCACACGTTTCCAGATGGTTTCCAAGCTGAAATTCCCTACCAGCGTTAACACGAGTGAGCTGTACAGATTTTTTTTTTCAAGCTGGTTTGGTGTTTTGTTTTGAAGATCTGCTTCATTGTTGTAATCATAAAAAAAAAAATCCAATAAATACATATTTTAAATGGAATTAAAAACCTCTCCTTTGTGAAAGGACACTATAAATTTTTCTTTTCCATTCTTGCGATGTACAAGGATAGATTAAAAAAATGCGGCGATATAAATATTAGATTACTGAAAAATGTTAACAGCAATAAGTGTTCGTTTGTTTGTTTTAACTCCTCTCAAAGTGCAGATTTTAGGTTTGCACTTGAGTAGATTTTTTTTCCCCCTACATGCATGAGGAGAAAGCACCACAAAGCAACACTGTGGTCCAGTGTCGCAGACGCTGAGGTAAGATGGCCATATTAGCTGTATTAATCTCATATCCAGCGACTGTATGGTCCAGTTACCTTGGTATAGGCATAAGAGGACACAGTGATAGCAGAGTTTGTTGGAATGGCCACTGCTTGCCGTGTCGGGACAGAATCTCTCTTTTCTTTGTGTTGGGGTTCCGGGGCCACGGCCCCGCCCCACTTGCGCTTTTTGCTGAATGGCTTGGTGTCCAGCTGGAGCCCGAGCCTGGCGGCCTCTTCCTGCCTCGCTCTCGCCCTCTCCGCCAGCTGCTTCATCTTGGCTTCCCAGAGGGCGAGTCCATGGTTGGGCTGGTTCAAGTTCTTGTGCTGGTAAAACACCAGCGAGATACGGGTGGGGTGGCATCGGTTGGGTTTCTTGAGCGGGGTGGTGGCGTGCAACTCCCGCCGGGCACATTCGATCAGGATGGAGCCGTGGGCTGGGGCCACCGCCACCCCGCCTATGTTTTCATCCAGGAAATTGTGTTCGCTGTCGGACCACTCCTCTTCCTCCTCCTCCTCTTCCTCCTCCTCCTTGAGGGTCTTCTCGGGCAGCTCTTCCATGCTGTCATCCAAGCTGAAGGGGTCCCACATTTTCTCCTGATGATGGATGCTGGGCAAGAAGGCGTTACTGTCCGCTTTCAAGGTGCTGAATGGCTTCTCGCTACACACGCTCGACCCCAAGGTGGCTGATGAGCCAAAGGAATCCCACGGCTTCTCATGCAGCCCTGAGCTAGGCGTCGGAGTCCTCCTCTCGTCCACCTTGACCGAGTTCCACAGCTCGTCTTGAAACCCAGGGTTCCCCTTGAGGGTGGAGCCGAAGTTCAGCTGGCTGAGGTTCCAGGGTTTTTCCTGCAGGTTCGAATTTGCAGAACTAGGCAAGACCGAAGGGCTTTCGTTGAGTTTGCAAGGGCTCCATGATTTCCCAAGCAGGCTAGAACTATGTTGCGTTGCCTGCCCATCTCCAGGAAACACGTTCCATTGTTTCTCCTGGAGGTGAGACTGGGTTAACCGGGTGGTGTTCGAGTGTCCATTGAAGGAATTCAGTTTCTCCTGCATGCTCGTGTTGGGTAAGTTGGCATTGTCATCGGGTGGAAACATATTCCAAGAACGCTCTGCATGACTAGTCCTTTCAGAAGGAGACACATTCCTGTTGACTTTGTAGGGGCTCCACTGTTGATCCTGATCGCCATTCTGAGAGGACACGGGGACAGCGGACAGGCCGAGACTGGAGTTTTGTACATTCATGGCAGCCCTTTGAACGGACTCGACGTGGGACAAGGTGTCGACGGGCTCTTGTTTGATCACTCGGTTGCTGAAACAGTTCGTATTTTGCGCAAACGGTGGGGTTTCCATCGGGACCGGGTTAGTCCTATGGGACACGGCCATGGGCTTCTGGCTGGCATACCTGTTGGCTCTCTCATAGGTCCGCTGGTGGTGGTTTTTATTCCGTACGGAGTGTGGGAGCGGCTCTGAGAACTCTGAACTCCTGTAGGTGTGGTTAAGGTTATCTTGCAACGCTTGCAGGTCGGGCTTCTTCTCATAGCTGCTACTCACCCAATCCCCGCTCCGCGGCTCAGTGGCGCTGTAATTCAGAAACTGCGAAGGGAACACGTGGTTGCTGGAGAATCCGTAATATCCAAAGGAGGGGAAAGCGAACTTTGAATGAAACCCGTTCATGGAAGGCAGATTAGGCTGTGCATAGTAGGAATGGTAAGAGTAAACGCTGTTCACGCTGTACGGGTCCGAGGGGCGACAGCTCCCCAGCACGGAGTAGCTTTCCACCACCGCGTTGCCGTTGTATTTGAAAGTGTTGTAATGGTTCTGAGGTTCGACTTTGATGGAAGGCTTGACTGAGTGCTGGGGGAGTCCGTTTTTCAACGCCAGACCTGTGGGCAAAACATAAAGCGCAACGGTGACGGGCCAGACAGCCGGGGGGAGTCTCCTCAGCAAGCCAAAGGTTAAGCCATGGGCCAGAGCTTCGGCTGGTGTAAACCGGCGCAGCCCCACAGAAGCCCACGGAACTCCGCTGATCTACACCAGCGGAAGGTCTTCTCGCCAGAACCAATCGCAGCCAAAGTTTCACGCCGCTTATTATGTGATCGGATATGTCCAGAGAATGCTGGTTCTAATCTAGCGGCCGGTACAACAAGACTTACACAGAAGAGCTATGCCGTCCAAATGCTGCTTACAGGGCAGGCCCTGGGTGTGTTTGATTGATGGCCATGTGCCTATAACATTCTGCAAGCTACATGCCTTGCAGCTGTCCTGGTGCACAGAAGATCCAAATAAAAAAGCCCCCAACCAGCATAGCATTAAAAAGCCAGACAAGGGCCTGACTCTAGTCCCTGAGCTACAGGATTTGTGGGTCTGAACCCCACTGTGAGGACTAGTGCAACAGAACTGTTCCGCACACAGGATCCGTGCTCTAAAACACACCGATGAGCTGGTACAACAGGGTACCGCAAAGCATCCGTGCCTCGAAGCGTACCGGTGAGCGACTGCATCAGGGCAACCCAAAATGTGCGACACAAAGGATCTGTGCTCTCGAGTGAATGGGTGAGAGAACAGAATAGTGCACCACAAAGGATCCTTGGTCTAAAGCATCCTGATGAATTCGTATCCGAGGGCAACCAAACCGTGCAACACACCTGCGATATAGGCACTTGGTAAACCCAGAGCCCTGCCCCTGTTACCTGTATTTTGCTGGAGTGTTGGGATTTCTAGTGCTTCCTGCTTTATTTTCTCAGGGGTGATTAGCTTCTCTTTCTGCAGTTTCTTCTTCTCAGCGGCCGCTTTTTTGGCTTCTAGCTGCCTTTGCCTGCAAGACTTGGCCGGCTCGGGCAGCTTCCGGACCTCCCTGGGGAAGGAGGTGAGCACCTGGATGGCCCCGCTACCAATCTTTGCGTTCTGATTCTCCTCGCTGCCAAACTCGTCCGTGGGGGACATTTTGTACAGCGGAAGGACGTGCAGCTGCTCATCTTCGGGAATCTTCCCGATGCTCCGATTGTCCTCCTTTGTTAAGGTACACACCTGGGGTGGACAGGGAGAGACACCAATTAGCCAATGGGCAGGAAGCTGAAAGCCCTGTTCAAACCATTAATTAAAGATGCTTTCAGGCAGATGTTTTCAGGAAAGATGCTTAAGATACATAGAATCAGATAATATCAGGGTTGGAAGGGACATCAGGAGATCCTCTAGTCCAACCCCCTGCTCCAAGCAGGACCAACCCCAATAGATTTTTGCCCCAAGCTGATGACTGTGGGAAAGAAGAATGTGGTTAAAACGAAGCCCGGGCTTAAGTGAATTGGGTTCTCGTGGTGATAATTCACGCCCATGATAAACAGTGCCTCTCATCGCAAAGTATCCAAGACACTTTACAATCCATCCGTAAAGAGGAATCACCCTGCCCGCCACCGAAATGCAGCCACCTCTAGGCCACTGTTTAACGGTGCACAGCACTATTGCAACAACAGACGCTGCGAAGAATGCTCTCTACCCGCTGAACGGGCAGGGAGGATTTATACGGATAATGTGGCAGACTGAATATCCTCACCTGCTTTCACTTAGCCTCAGGGACTTGTTTGTGCAAACAATTTACTCCTGTCCAGGGAAATTATGTCCGCTGCTTCCCTCACCTAGAGCCTTTTTATACTGAAATAAACACACCTTGCACTCTGACAGGCCCCCTTCACTCAAGGGGTTCACACACATTACTGAAATTAGCCTCCCATTCTCCCACCGCGGGAACTGGTAGGGAAGTACTTATCACCCCCCTAGCAAAATGTAGCACAACGGCTTTCTGAACTCATGCAGGATGAAAATGATCCTTATGCAGAGTGTCAACCAACAGCGAATCAGAGTCTTCCCAGAAATCCCGCTCCAACCACTACTCAACACTGCCTCCCAGAAAATTCTGCCGGATTTGCCAGGCGGGAGCTCAGGAGTCTCCCACGGATTTTGGGGCTTCTTCTGGTGGCGACGGCAAATTAATAACCGTAATTAGCCCTCGAGCCCCGGTGGTTCCACGGCACTGTGCAGAGATGAACTCATTCTTCGGAAGGCTTTGATGTTCCTTCCGCTTTCTCAGGCAATTACCGGGAGAGATTTGAGTGGACGCTGATATTTTGGCTCGCAGTAAGTGGGTACTGTACTCAGTGTGTGTGTTAGGGTGCGGGGAGGAGATGTCATAATTAAGTATGTAGCTTCTCAGATCTTTGGATCACAGAACCCTTGATAGGTAGAGAGAATTCCTTCCCCAGAAAGGGAGTTTCTAATTAAATCTGAACACTAAGGCACCGCTATTGAAATCAGGAAAAGGGAAAAGGAAAAAGGAAGGGAGGTACAAATATTGTACGTTAGCAGATGGCAGTGCTTTCGGTCTCAAAGCCTTCTGCTCCGGGCACCTCAGGAGGGGTGCAGCAAAGGTGAGTCACCTTTCTCTCCTCCCCACATGCGAGGCACAGCTGGTCCACGCAGACCTGATTCAGAACACGCCCTGACCGGACCCGCAGCTGATGCAAATCAACACAGCTCTGTGGACTTCAGTGGAGCTTCACTGATTTCTACCGGCTAACGATCTAGCCCGCGGTCCCTCGCTCAGTGAGTGAAAGCAGGCCTAAAATTCCCAGCTGCTGGATCCTAAACCAGTTCAGAGGGATCAAATGTTTCAGCCTGAGGGACAGTTAGGGGCTCTCAATCCACCTGTGTCTCTCACTCACACAATCAGCCTCGCCTAACTACCACTCACAAATATCACCACCTAGCTCTCACATCAGCGGCTCTTCACAAAGGAGGTGAGCCCAACCATCCCCATCAGCACAGAGAGGTGAAGTGACTTGCCCAAGGTTGCCCAGCGGCAGTGCTAGGACTAGAACTCAGGTCTCCTGAGGGCCATGCCGGCGCTCTTCCCACTAGGCAACACTGCCTCCCTTGATTATTCCATAGCAGCCCCACTGGAAATGTCCACGTGCAGCATGGAGACTGACTGAACCCCCGCCTCAACGGGGTCCTGGCAGAGCAGAGATGGGAAGGGAGGAAGGGGCATTGTCATGAAAAATGCCTCCTTACCACCGTGCAGCCGTTGTAGAGGTTATGCTGATCTTTGTGAGCGTGTGCACAGAAGTCCATACACGCAGTCACCCCCGAGAACGGCCTGCCTTCCTTCAGCCCGAGCCGGCAGTCGATGGCGATATCCTCGTTGGTAACCTACAAGGGAAATGAGACGCCCCATCACTCTGCGGCCACACGGGAGCCTGCCTGGATCGGAGGCCCCAGGCGGGAGTCAGGGGCCTGGGAAGAGACTTGTGACACTCAGACAACTGCTGAAGCCTCCACAGGCCAAGAGCTGCTGATAGAGGCCTCAGCTTGGCAAAATGCTTAGGGGCCCAATTTGCAGCTAGACGGAGGCCCCTTCACACCGCTCTGACTGTCCACTAGTGGGATTAGCTGGGATTTACACCCATTTTGGGTGCGTCTACGCTGAGCCAGGTCTGATTCAGGTTTGAGCCCAAGCCCGCCTTCCGTCCACACACAAATCAAGCCCCGTCGTCCCGCGGTGTGGACGCAGCTTCAGCCGCAGACGCGGGTCAGAAGGGCCGCGCAGCAGGCTAGCCCGGCCGGGCACGGCGTGCACTTGCAAACAGTGCAGTGTGGACGCTCCTGCACCGGCGTGGAAACACCACGGCTACAAGCGGGTCCCACAGACCCGGGTTTTCAATGCAGTGTAAACACACCCTGTGAGGTCAGAGCGGTGCAAAGAAACTTTAGTCTGAATGAGAATTAGACCTTAAGCATTTGTGCCTTTTTAAGCAGGCGAATGCTTAAGGCCCACTGAGAGAAATGTGAGACCCTGGCACGTCATGTTGGTTGGGGCCTCCAGACTGGATCCAGATCGGGTGGGGCAAGAGGGAAGGAGGGGAGGTAGGGATCACATGGCTGGCAATGTCCCCGATGACCGACTCTGATCTCAGTGCCCGCAGTGTAAATCCAAAGCCAGAGGGGTCGGCCTGCTCGTGTCTGGACGTAACGCCTGCCCTGGGCATCTCTCCAGGCATCACCCCGAGGAGAAGCCCCCCTCCTCTTCTATGCCTTAAGCCACAACTAAGCCCAGGCTATACATGCTTCCCCAGCCTTGTTGTGGACACCCACCCGAGGGTGCATTTCAGATCAGCAAGGAAAGAAGCCAACCCTGAAGTCTTCGCTCTGCTGGCACGTCGCCCACCCAGTATTATAGGGCTGGGTCTGTGCGGTATGTCACGGGGACGCCCCTCCAGCCTGTATCACCAGCGACACGCACCTACATTTCCAACCACGACCTCCCAAACGACCTCTGCACTGCCAGAGAATTGCCGGGGGAAACTCGAATGCCCAGGGCAGCGGTCTATGACAGAACAGCTCCTGAACGCCCCCTTCCGCTCCTGCTAGAGTTAGCTCCAGCCGGGACGGTGGCCATCTCAGGGCAGTGAGGCTGGTGGATCTTCATCCAAGCAGACGCCGAGTGGCCCTAAAGGAAGGCTCTGTAATGCTAATCCCAAGGGCGAGAGGAAGAAGGGGTTTCTTCGGTACCTGATTTTGATAGGCCTGCGGAGCAAGTCTCCTATAAAGAGGAGCCACTTCAGTAGCCAAGTCCTGGAAGCTGTTTCGGAGCACTTCTTCCTGGAAAAGGGAATAAAGAGAGAGGGTTGAACTGCCAGCATCTCATTCAGATTATGGCTGGGGTGGGGAACACAGCGGGGCAAGGGGCGTTCGCATCCACACCACGGGGGACAGCTCACAAGAGGAGAATTCATGTGTGAGTGCCACTGGCCTCGAGGCCCGAAGGGACCATTGTGCTCATCTAGTCTGGTCTCCTGCCTAGCCCAGGCCAGGGAACCTCACCCAGGGATTCCTGCCCCAATCCCAGAACTTGTGGTTGAGCTAGAATGTCCCTTACAAACACCCTATAATGGGGAATCCACCCCTTTGCTTGGGGTCTGTCCACTGGCCCATTCCCTTCACTGTCAAAAATATGCATCTCTAGTTAGCCTGAATTTTGCTGACTTCAGCTTCCAGCTCCTGGATCTTGTTCTGCTTTTGCTGCCTAGATTAAAGAGCCCCCGAGCCCCAGAGAACGTTTCCCTGCGTAGGTAACTCTAGGACCTTGCCTGGGTCATCCAACGGAGCGGCTGGGAAGGCTTTATGCCACGTTGCATTGCCACGTACTCTAGAGATCCCCGGGGCGAAATCTTGACTCCAGGGAAGACCATGAGAATTTTGCCACTGATTTCACCGGGCTCAGGAGTTCACCCCACGCATTTAACACAGGAGTGGGCAAACTTTTTGGCCCGAGAGCCAAAGCAGGGTTGCAAAACTGTACGGAGGGCCGGGTAGGGAAGGTTGTGTCTCCCCAAACAGCCTGGTCCCCACCCCCTATCCAATCCCCTCCCACTTCCCGCCCCCTGACTGCCCCCCTCAGAACTACCAACCCATCCAACCCCGCACCCCCCATCCTTGTCCCCTGACCATCCCCTCCTTTGACCCCCCTGCCCCAACCACCTCCCTGGAACCCCACCCCCTAGCAGGGAAGGGGTCAGGGGGAGCCGGGGTGGGGGGAGGCAGGATGGGCCCACGGGCCACAGTTTGCCCACCCCTGGTTCAACAGAAAGGCTATTTCAGAAACGCTTTACTGGGACTACTTTTTGTATCCTTTCACCTGCAAAGCCAGGGTCTACTGATAAAGAGCTTCCCCTCTAGCACCTTTCCCCAGCACTCCCTTCCCTTCTTGAGTTAACAGGGGCTCACTGACCTCTTTGGGATTGTCCCCCACCAGCCGGAACTTGCGGGGAGTTTTGCTTCGGGCGTACTTGCATCCATTGAAGTACATGCTCCAGGAGCAGCCGAAGGAGAAAGAAGCACCACAGGTGTTGGGGTCTTTGCCCTGACAGGCACAGGTCCGGCTGCAAGAGAAAAGCCAAGAGGATTTCCATTCACCCAGGATGCCAGCTCTGTTCCAGCCAACGGAGCGTCCAGCGGACGCTGCAGCGGGAATTTGGGGAGGCAGAAGGCACTGAGCCCCGTTGGACTCCGGCTCTGGACAAGGCAGCACCCAGGTAAGTCAATATGACATGCAACACACCAACACCTATAACAGGGCGCGCCCCAGAGCTGGGCGCCCCTCGTTAGTTCCCCTTTGCACGGGGGGCTGATGCAGGAGTTTGCAGCTCCTAAATTCCAGCCTCAGAAAGCTCCAACTCAAATGCAGCCTAAGTCTCCGCTGTGGTTGGCCGGCTGGGACTCCCAGCAGGTCTGCACGAGCCAGCATGCTAAAATAGCAGCGCGGCAGCAACTCCGGCTGGGCACCTGAGCAAATACCAAGGATCTCGGCCGGGCTTGGACCCGGGTGGCTAGTCCAAGCCGCTCTCTTTTTAGCTGGGCTACTCTTTTTAGCGCACTGGCTTCATCAAAGCTGGCCCACTGGGAATCATATCTCCCAGCTGCAGGGCGGACAGAGCCTCGGCTGAAACAGATCCGGGCTCGAAACTCCCCTTGGGTTTCCGGCTGGAAATCCACGGATCCGGCATTAGGTTCCGGAACCTGTGCAGGGCGTCCGCGAGCGCCGGGACTCTGGTGGAAAGAAAGCGCCAGGAGATCTGCACCGTCCACAAGCCACCAGGGTCTCGGTTTGATGCGCCACCAGCAGCGTGGTGCTGACTCTGAACGTCACCTACCCCGAGGGAGATCTCCCCTGCGAACGCTGACCCGGGCCCCAGTTCGGCAGGGGAAACCACAGCGCCTGGGCGGAAGCCCCAACGGAACTTACTCATCGTTCAGGCCGCATCGGCGGGTGGTGGGGTTTCCGTGTTTGGTCAGGGTGTCAGTGAGCTCCTGGTACAGCGTGTCGCCCAGGGTGCGGGGGATGCCCTCCCAGGCCAGGATTAAAATGATGATGACGGCGTTCTGGCAATGGTGCCCGGCGCGGTGCCGCACAAGGCACAGCAGCTTCTCCTCTTGGTTGTGCCTTCTGATCACCTGGAAAGCAGCCATGCACGGTTAGTGGCGAGCGGTCGGGGCGGAGACGGGACGCTACGGCCCCCGGAAAACATCCAGAGCCAACCGCCCTCCGTTGCATGTTTTCCTTCACGCTTTCACCAGAACTGACTGTGAAGAGCTTGCAGGCCCTCCCACTTGGGGACCGGCAATAGGATAGTCAACCCCTAGATCTGCTCAGTAGTGACCAATAGTCACTACTACTGTAGTGCCGTGCTAGGTGCTGTACAGACACTGGTAAGAGACAGTCCCGGCTCCACACAGCTCACAGTCTAAACAGACAAGACACAAGGTGGGAAGAGAAAGAAAAGCACAGGAAAGTGCCGAGACTAGCACAAGGCTGCACAGCTGGGCAACGCTGGGAACAGAACCTGTCCTACTGGGCCATGCTGCTTCTCAGTCCTCAGAAGTCGTGGCAAGCGAAGTTGGCAATCTCAGGACTAAATGGGCCAGGCAACCTGAACCCCCCTCCCTCAGGGATCCCCTCAGTGCTGAGACACACCAGGGGCACTGTCACACGGTGGAGGTTGTACAGACACTGCTTGTGCTATTAACACTTGGTGGGTAAATGGAACTAGATTCTCTGGGGTTCTTAATCCAGCTCCATCCACCAGAACATAATCCACTGGAAGGGGGGTTATTGTCAAGAGCCCCATGGGATTCAGGAGCACAAGCCCCACCATTGTTCTCCTAAATTCCTTACACGTTTTTAAATATTGCCTTATAAGCAGGTGGCCAGAGATTCTCAAAAACCAATCTGACTTTCCCCTTAAAAGGGCCTGGTTTCAGCCCATTCTGAAAGTCACAGCCTGTTATGATGTCTCGAAATCATGAGTCACTTTTGGAAGCCCTGTATAGAGCTCCGGAAATATTAAAGGGCCAGATCTTGAGGTCTTTAGTTTTCACTCAGATTTCGGGCTGGGCAGGAAATGGTTTTCCCATCGCATGAGACTTTTCAACACTGCAAAACGTATTCCTGCCTCAAATCTGGAGAAAAATCAAAAGGTTAAAAAATTCTGCAAACCGAAGAATTGGAAAAAAAAAAATGTGGGTTTGAGTCAATGGAAAGGTTTGGTTTCCATTTCACCCTTTTTTCCTTAAACCACCCAAACTTTTTTTTAGTGTACATTTACCAAAATTTGGAAATGAAAAGTCACTGAGGCTTGAAAAACTTAAATGTTCTGGTTTGACAACTTTAAAACTATTTTTTTTTAACCATCAATTTTTTGCACTGACTGTATCATTGAACCTAATGCTTAGAGGCCTGCAAATCTGCAGATATCCACGGACCGTGTTCACAGATTGAAGGCGGATTTTGTATCTATGCAGGATTCTACCAATACTATCTTCAAATAGTTCAGGTTTCAGCAAATTGGTTTTTTTTTTTTTTTGGTGAAAAACGTTTTTTGTGGAAGAAATCCCAACTACTCAGGTCCCTACCTAGGCAATGCTCCCACTGAGGAATTAACGGACTAACAGTTTCAGGCATGAGAAAAGCGTGTGTACGTCTCTATTAACATATATAACCAAATCCTGGAATCCCTTATTTGGGCAAAATCCCCACTGATTTCAATGAGTGCCACTCAAATCGCAGGGTCATGATTTGGCAGCTTCACACCAGATCTATGAGCTAAAGCGCTGGAGCCAGGCAGACACTCTAACATCAACGTGGGTTGAAATGATCTCTCAAGACACCTGGGTCACGTGCCGATCACCTACCCCCACTCAGCGTGGGGCTGTGCCCCTCTCCAGCGGTGGCAGGGCCACATACGGAGGATGGCGAGCCTGCTACACTATCGGCCAACAGATGTGGGTCACAGCTCAGACCCTAAAAGCACGTGGTCCCAGGTTTGATGCCGATGACCCTCCCTGGGGCCTGGGAATTACACGCAAATTTTTCCCACCACTGCTAACATAGGTTTCATCTGCTCCGGTGCGAGCAGCCTTGGTAGCCCCCACGTAAACAGGCCCCCGACCTCGAGAGTGAAAGCCTGGCCCCGATGAAGTCAATGGCTAATCAGCTCCCCCTGATTCCCAGGAGCCAGGATCTCACCCCACGTCTATGAGCCCTGCTCTGAGCAGGGCGTCGACAGCTGCAGAGCTGAGCGGGGGTTAGCAACGGTGGGAAATTCTGCAGAATTTCCCTAACGTCGACAAGGTTCGACTGACCTACACAGCCCCGGCCTTTCACTTCCATATCGGCGAGTCCATTACACACGCTGCTGCTCTCACATCCTGGCGCTCGCTTGCCTCCCGCGGCTGAGACAAGGGGAATTCCTCGTCCCGGCTGCTTTTCACGCCCACCCGGCTGCTTCTCTAAACCACATCCCCCAGCGGCGCCACGAGCCACCAGGGCTGCTGCACGTCTGACCTCCAAAGGCGGCGTCTCCACCTGGCTGTGGGCAGCCATCCAGCCCCGACTCAGATTACTTCCCATTGGTGCACCAGCAGCGCTTCCTGGAGCTACCGGGGTCTCCCTGCAGATCTCTCAGCCAAGTATGGGCCCTGCTTGGCACGGGGGGCTCGGAGAGGATCACGGGAAAGGACACAGACTTGCCATTCAACCAGTATCTGCATCGAGGGGGGTTTCCACGTTCTACGAAAGCGTCCGTGATGCCTCCCCATCCCCGCACCAATGTCTGGGGATGTTTGAATCCAGGTCATCCCGGCCACACACACACACCCCCCATCGCTCCCTCTCACACACTCCAATGCTTCTGCAGAGAAACACAGGAACCTCCAGACAGACATGATCTTTTTCTGCCCCCTAGCCCCGGCCAAAAATAGGTTTCAAAACGCATCTGTCGTGCTCTAAAAGCAATCAATGAGCCGGCCCCCTGGACATGGGTAACATTCTTCCCACCCCAGAAGAACATTAATTCCCACCCGACATAGGGATGCAGCTGCCTGGTCAGGGCCACCCTGACATCGGGGTACATCCCCCCTGATATACATCCCCCTGGTAGAACGGCACCTTCTGTTCTTCACAACGCAACAGAAAGGGTTTCTGTCAGCCAGCAGCCCTGCCCCAACTCCCCTCCGCTCTGTGAACCAGCAACGGAGTTTGCCCTAGACTGGCCTGTAATGTAGGAGTCAGACTTTGTCCCTTGATCTCAAGTCCTTCATGTTTCCCCCGCACGGCCAGCAGCACGGAGCAACGCTGAGAAACACAACTAGGCTGGCAGCTGGTTTCCACCGCCCAGGGCACTGCGCCGTTCGGTCCCTGTTGGGCCCGCGTTATCTCCTCCGATATGTTCCCCGGGGGCCACTCTTCTCAGCCCCTCTTGAGCATCTCTGCCCAGCACGGATCCCGGTGATCCCGCTCAGCAACGTGACCTTCACTGGAAACCCGGTTCTCAGCTCGATCCCTCCTGATGCAGGGCGAGAAACAATCGCACCGCGCGCTCTTACAGAACGGCCACAGGCAGTTGACCCCGCTTGGCCGGACATCGTGGCACCCAGAGATACCAGCTCCACGCTTGAGCCATTGGAAACGCGACGGGCCAAATCTGGTCTCTCCCATTGCTCTCGAGGGCGTTCCGCCTGATTTATGCTCGTGGCATTGGGAAAAACATAAGGAATTTCTCTACCTATGGGGCCGATTCGGATCTCAGTTACAGCGACATAACTCCATTGCCTTCAGCAAATCTACTCTGCGTTACGCCGGTGCCAAGGAGATCTGAATCTGGGCCGGGGTTCTTTAAAATAACACACGGTTAACATGATTTCCATAACTCCGCAGTCTGGGTCTTTTCTGCTCCCTCCTTCTACACATCAGGTCCCTCTCCCCACTTCTGCCCTCCCCTGGCCTTTCTTCAGTCCCTGGGAGTGAGCAGTGTTTAGGATGGAAATGCCCAAGACCCCATTAAATGCAGCGGGAATCACCAGAGAAATCCGGGCCAGCGGGTGAATTGGTTAGTCCAGGTTCACCTCCAGCTACAGGTCTCCACGGGCAATATTCAGTCTAACACGACACACAGAAATGAACCAAATACAAACGGGTGGTTTGGAACATTCTCCACTCAGCTTATAGGGTTTAAGTCAACTCATTCATTTGGTCCCCTCTCTGAAACCAACTGAGGACAGGGCTACGCATCTGGAGAAGTGCACACAGTCCCCTACCTGAACCCAGCTAACAAAGGTAACTGCAGCAGTGTAAACAGGACAGCGCGAACTTCAGAGCATGTGGGGCTCTCTAGTCCAGACTATGCTGTGTTGGGACCCAAACTAGCTGCATTCACACTAGCCCGGGTAGGGTAGCCCACCGTGTGCAGTACCAGCCTTCTTCGCCCCGAATGCCCTGGGATCCGCTGCGGGAGCGGCCGCCAAGCAGCAGGACAGAACGGGGTCCCTCCAGCACGGCTCATTATTGCCCAGCTAAAAACGGCGAGCATCCAAAGCAGAGCCCAAAAGAGGAAAGACGAGCCCCATCGTTCTCACAGAACAAAGAACTCGCCCCAGCCAAGGCCTCCTGCTACTCAGAGCCTCTGCTAGCCTGCAGATGGCTGAAGCCCATCTGAGAGTGGAGCAGTTCACAGGAGATAGGGTTGGTTTCCTGACTTCCCCATTTAGAGTTTTTACCATTTCAAAGTGGCCGCTGGAAAGGGCTGAAGGTCCAACCTATGGCCAGCTGGGGGCAGAGAGAGGGACCAGGTGGGGAAAGGAACGAGACAGTGATTAGAGGGAGACATGGAGAGAAGAGAGACAGGGAGGGGCCGTGTAAAGAGAGAAGAGATGCCCAAATACCACGATGATGAGCAGGGCACAAATAACGAGATAAACTATTAGAATATTATCATTTATATCAGTCTCACCTGGAGGCTCCAGCTAACCTGTACATACACATTAGTCGCTACGGCAAAGAATTTACAAGCTAAACAGATCAGACACACAAAACCAGCATGTCACCCCCACGTTAAAGACAGGGCCTGGAGGCACAGAGAGATAGGTGACTTTTGTATATTTTAAGGCCGGAGCAGAACAATTTGCCCATGTAGTCTGACCTTCCCCATAACACCGGCCATCTAGCAGTTCTTGAATCAAGACTATTATTTGTGGTCTAACCGGATTGTCGTTTTCCCCAAGACTCGCCCCAGGTCACATAGCGAAGAAACAGAGCCCAGATCGGTTGAGTGCCAGTCCAGCATTTTAACTATCCTCTGCCCCTTTATTAGATTACGAAAGCAGATCAAACAGATTAGAGTAGATCCGACAGCCTGGCTCAAATCAAAGAGCTGTTTTAGATCAAACAGGTTCGACTGCACAGGTTAGAGGCAAATCAGGCTAGATCACCCCGGTTATAACAGATAGATTAGATCCAATCAATTAGATTAGATGGCTAGATTAAGCAAATGAAATGAAATGAGATGGATTTGAGTTAAGAAAAGAGAGAGAGAGCTCTCTAACATTTCTGAACACGAGACCAACGACAATATCCCACCTGGTGATGGAGCGTGTGAACGTTCTACTCTCTGCATCTATCCCTCCATCCATTTATTCTATGCCCACCTCCATGGCCTCTGATTACCCCCTGGTGCAAGGCGACTCTGAGATCACACTCGGATGACAGGAGAGGTGGGAAATCATTCTTGGCCTCAATCAGTCATATTAAAAAAAATATGAAAGCCCACTGAGACGGCTGGCACTTACCCACTTCGCTATCGGGCAGCCCCGGGAGCTTTTGCCTTCCTTCCCTGTATAGATGACCTTTTCGATTCTGATGGCTTTCCCCTTCTCGCCGTACCTGGTTGAAAAAGGCATCAAATTAGAGCAAGGCCATGCCACGAAAGAATTGGTGCCCGCTGAGCTGCCAGAATGGATAGGATTTGAAAAACAGGCGGTTCCCTAAAGGAAATGAGAGAAAACAACAATAGTAATTCCTAGCTCCTATATAGAGCTTTTTCAGTCATGGAGCTCAAAGCATTTTGCAATTGAGGTCAGTAGCATCACTGCCTTTTTACAGATGGGTAAACTGAGGCACAGAGGGGTGGAAAGTGACTTGCCAGAGGTCAGCCAGCAGGCCAGTGGCAGAGCCAGGAACTGAGCCCGGGTCTCCTGAATCCCAAGCCCACCGCATCACAAACGCTTCTCTTCACTCAGACGGCCATGCACGTTTCACGCTTCCCTTCTCACTTCCCCGTGCAGAAACCAGTCCTGCCCCCACTGCGGTTCACACGACATTCAGCTGTGAGCCCGTGGGCCAGTGCGACAAACATCCTCGGTCCCCAGCTGCTCAACCAGATGATTCCCAGAAGGAGTGTGGCCGCAGCAAATTAGCTTCCGGTAAGCCCAAGTCAGACTTGCCTGCAAAGGGCAGCCAGCTAACGGCCGACCCGTGGCCTGCGTGAAATCGCTTGTGTTTTTACTGTTGCGAGATGGGAGCTGGGGACAAACCAAACTAGCCCTGGCCACTAATCCCGCTAGATGGCTGTGACTTACCCCACGCGTCCCATCTGCAGCACAGCCAAGCGCCTACCCCACTACCGACCCTGTGGGCTCCAAATTGCCTCTCCCGAGCCACCCATCTGAAAGTCAGCCAAGGTCTCGTCTCCATTGGGATTCTGAGATATAGCTGCAGCTGTGCAAATCGTGCCACGCTGGTGCAAATCGTGCTGGGCAGCCAGACTAAGGCCTGGGGACACCTGAAACTCTGCCTAGCATCTCGGGAGCTGCACTTCGGGTACGTCTACACTTGGACCTCGGGGGAGGCTGATTTCCAGCATCAAGAGCCATCCCAGTGTTAGCTTTGCTGGAGACAGCACCCTAAAAACAGAGCGCAGCCTCAGCAGTGCGGGCAGCAGGGCAGAGTAGTCGCCCCGAGTCTGAAGACCCAAGGCTCATGCCTGGGGAAGCTATTTCTAGTCGCCTTGAGCTAGGAATCGCCCGGCTCCCTCCGAACGCGGACGTCCCCTCAGACGCACAGAGTATCTCAAGGATCGGGGCCATTTTATCGCAGCCAGGGACAGGAAGTCGTTTTGAGGGAGACCCCTTTAAATCCCGCCCCTTGCGCCTCTTGCAGGATCAGGCCCGAATTTCTGATTCTCCCCTCACGTCGGTCCCACATCGGTGTCATCCCGTTGGCCACCAATCAGTGGGGCTGAGGGCAGAATCACGCCCAGCGAGGAGTTCACCAGCGCTCCTTCCGATGTACCCCGCGGGAAGAGCCCTTGTGTCTCTCCAGTCCTTCCCCTCTGGCACGGACCAGGGTGCCCTGTTAGACCAACTGATCACGGCAACCTGGGGTTTTCGCTGGAGCTAATCAGCAGAGATTAATCTTCCCACTCTCCTCCTTCCTGGAAGCACTAATTAACCAAGCCAGCACTATCCGTCATCCCCGCCCCAGCCCACACGGCCCTGCCGAGTTTTGCTAGCGAGACATTTTTAAACCAGGATTCCCATGCCCCAGCTGATGTTCATGGGTGAGTGCACCCACACAGCCATTGTGGCTGGGCTGCTTCATGCCGGCAGAACAGCCGGGCACTTCAGAGACTTTGCAGATGTGGGGAACCAGCGGTAGGAGGGGAGTGGGGCGGGGACACGAAAAGCCGGGGTGGGGGGGTTGTTCCGATGCCAATAACAGAGCCAAAGCGACTGCACTTCAGTCCCACTTTATGTGGGGGGGGAGGGGGCCATTTGTAAACAGTGGATAAGGGGTTAATTTGTGTCTGACGGGTGATTTAATAAACGGGCGATCAATTGCAAAATTGTGGCACTGTTTGCAAACCATCGCTCTAATTACTCCGCCTGTATGTTAGACCCTGCCCACAAAGAGCTGACAACCTGCCCTGCTCTTCAGCTCATGACCTCAGTGTTGTACCAACACCCCGTCCTGCCTCGAAAGCACTGCCCCTCCCCGGGACAGCCTATGGGCCCTTCCACTAAGAACCGACAAACAAGTCAATCAAACGGCCGGCCATTCCCTTGACGCTGATCGACTCCGTTCTCAGCTGAAAGCCTCCAGAAGAGAACGGCACCAGTGAGACAGGATGGAATCGAAACACCGGCATCTCCAAATTCTCCATTGCTCGGCTCCCAAGCTCAGATGTTCCTGATCTCCAGGGTGGATGGGAACTTCCTGCACTGGATTTCACCTCCCTCACCCACGAGAGCGATTGGAAAGATCGGAGGAGCACCAGCTGGTGCCTACGTCTCATTAACCTGCTCTACTCCCGTCCATTTACCTCCGACTGACTGGAGGGAGACACTACCCAGGTCGCAAGCCTCAGCGTCCCACTTTCCGAATCACTACCTGCTTCTCCACCGCCAAGCAAATCCAGAACTTGCCCTGGCATCTGGGGAACGGTGGCCAGGAGGCTGATGAGAAAACTGAAGCCGCTGTTGTAGGAACTGCAGTTGAGACGTAGGGGGAGAATGCATCAACGCCACCGCTTATGGTAGGTCACTGCCCTGGGCTTTAAACACAGGTGAGCTCCCATGGGCTTGCAGCTCCTGGCCTGGGAATTCACCCGCTCCGACAGGCAGCTGTGAACGGGAGGCAATTTCCAGCAGGACCTTTCCATTCCCCTGGCTCGTATCATGACTGTAACGGCCGGGACATTGGCAGTGATGTCCATTGGGCCAGGGTCAAAGGCAAAAGTCAGGAAACTGGAACCAAGGTCGAGTTGGGACAGGGTCAAAGGCAGGAATCGGGACCAAAACGGGGTGAAGGATGAGGTCAGGAGCAGTAGCAAGCCAGAGTCTACTTTGCTGCTCAGACGGCTCCCTGGGGAAACTTCCTGCTTTAAATAGCTGGTGCTGACCAATCAGGCGGCTGCAGGGTTCTGCCTCTCTAGCTCCTTTGGGCGGAACTTCCTGTAGTGCCTAACCCACCAGCAATCGTCGGCTGCTGTTCCACCTGGCTCCCCAATGGTGAGGTGGAGGCATCGGTCCCCCAGAACCCCGCAACCCTGAATCCCAGACCTGCCTTCCAATGACCTACCTGCCCCGGAGATGGAAACCGGGACATCCAACGGAGCAAACCTTGCTGCTGTGCATCTCGGGAGGGATCTTGGTGGGAGTCTTTCAAGGACCAATTCCACCCAAGCGCTCTGGTGCCCAATGGGCCAGCCTGTGCTCTCAGCTGAACCGGCAAATAGCCCCTGGGGCCAGTGCAGAGCTTCCAGATCTACTCCAACCAAGTGCAGGCCTGGCTTGGCACGCGACGCTGAAGTCATTCCCAAGCTGCAAATGCTGCATCCCCTGACCTAGAAGCGCAGCTAGGTGTAAGCACACCAGAAAACTCCACATCATTGCTGCGAAAAGTCGATCTGGTGAAACAGAGCAGGTGAATTTCTATTGCCCTGAGCTGCGAAGCTTCCAGGATCCACAGGGGGCGCTCATCGCGCAGGCTTTATTTAATTCCCACAAGCCCAGACTGAGAAGATGAAGTAACAAAGCCTGTTGATTTCACTTTTTAAAATAATTTGCACTTGCATCCTCCCTTCTATTCAAGGACCTCAGTTCACTTCACAAAGATGACCCAACTTCAACCTCACCACCCCCTCGGGGAGGTAGGTAAGATGGGGAAACTGAGGCACAGAGCAATTTAATCCGTGGTTTGCTTGAAGATGACACAGTAGGTGGCAGAGGCAAGACTCTAAGCCAATGAGGATTTACGCCCCATTAGGGGCCCGATTCTGCCAAACACGACTGATTTGCATGGGAGTTGAGGTCTCAGGGGTGCACAGTACCTTTCTGGATCGGGACCAGTCAATATCTGTTGGCTCTGAGGGTATTCATGTGGCGTCGGTAATTACCACCACACGCCCCGGGGGGTTGTGGGTTCCTTTTCCTAGCTCGCCTGTTCCCCCGTGAATCACCCTGCCTCCAGGGTCGGTGACATAAGGCCGTCAGCCCGGGTGACGCCGTACTTCTGGCTGACTCACCGCCGTGACTCAACCCCAGGGGTGTAACCCAGCGACTCCGTGCCCAACCTGCCTGTGTAGTACTTTGCCGCTTCCCCCTCTGCGGGCACACGTCTGCACGCTGCACAGGGCACAACAAGCAGATCCGACGCCAGCCCCTTCACCCCCATTAGTTAAACGCTCGCCAATGCTACGGCAGAGATCTACATTCCTCCCCGCTCCACACCCCCCACCCCATTCCACTCCAGCAGCATACGGGGCCTCTGCTGCAACAGGCACAGGGAGAAATCCCACTCCCCATCCCACAGACAGGCATTAATGTAGGGCCACCAAACCCAGTGCGCTTCCCAAGGCATAACATAGGGGCAGGCCTGGAGCAGGATTCTGGGCTTTGCCAAGCCAGGCTGAGATGGGCCCTGTTTATTTAGGCCGGGGAAGGGGAGGGGAATTTGGCCCCCCAGAGGAGTCCAGAATCCCTGGGGAACACAGCTGGTGCAAAGCACATCCCTTCCCCCTGGCTAGTACCGTCCCCGTCTCCAGTCCCAGGGGAAAGACCTGGCCACAGGGACGTCCGTGGGAGTTTGGCCTGCTAAGGGGCCAAGATTTTACTCAGTGTTCCCCGTCCCGAAGGGCTCGGTTCGATTAGCCTGGGATGAGCAAACCAACCCTCCCCTGCCAAGTCCAAACATCCCAGCCCCTCGGTGGGACACGAGCACCCACCGGCAGCTCCCCGCCCCCAGCCCACCTCTGCCCCCTCCCCTGAGTGCGC
Organism: Dermatemys mawii; assembly: GCA_007922305.1. Classification (NCBI taxonomy): domain Eukaryota; kingdom Metazoa; phylum Chordata; order Testudines; family Dermatemydidae; genus Dermatemys; species Dermatemys mawii. The sequence goes on from ML677387.1 coordinate 11,074,848, forward strand.
CACTGCCGCTCCGCTTCTTCCCCCTCCCCCGCTTGCCGCGAATCAGCTGTTTCAAGCCTGGGAGGGAGGGGGATGGAGGGGAAATGCGGTGCGCCCGGGGGAGGAAGCAGGGGCCGGGGATTTGGGGAAGGGGTTGGAATGGGGGTAGGGAAAGGGTGGATTTGGGGCAGGGGTGGGAGGGTGCGCCTATGGGAAAAGAGGGCGCAGGTGCTCCCCAAGCAGCTGCCAGCAGCCCCTCCACGGCAGGTGCGTATAGCGGCTGAGGGTTTCCTACAGTCATTTTCAGTGCCCAACCTGAGTCCTTGGCCCCAAGTTGGGCTCTCCGAAATCAAGGCAGCGCCACCTACTTTCAACGGGTAGGGGACGAGGAGAATGATGCTCAAAGCAGGCGGGAGGAGAGCTGGACATCTTAGCCAGGGGACCGAGCCCACAAAACCAGAGTCCGGGTGCGCGGATGGGCAGAGATCCGCGGGGCTTTCACTCCCATTGACGTCCGGCTGCACGGCCGCCCTGTGATCTCCACACTGCTCCCTCCCAACTCCCCACACTCCTGCCTCGGAGACACGACAACCCCCTGGAACCGAGCCGGCTCCCGCAACACGCGTCCGTCCTCGCAAGTCCCTTCCGCTCCTTTTCGATCTGCAAAGGGTGGGGACGTGGGCATGTCCGGGGTACGAGAACCAAGGCAGGAGATGGTAGAACTCGGTGGCCGGACCCTGCTCTATGGGATGAAATTGAGCAAAGGGAAAACTGTTTCCTAACAGCAAGATCTATCAGCAGTACACCTAACTAGCAGCAAGCGAGCTCTGGCTACCAGCGAGACTGTACGGGAGCCCTGTGGCTTGAGGTAAAAAAACAACCACCGCCAAAAACTCTGGAGAGCGAACAGTAGGAAAGAATCTTAGCCCTGGCAGAGAGACAGGCTGGGTGACCCCATTGGTCTTGTCTATTGCCAATTTCACCAACTTGACCACAGTCATCAAGAACAGTAACCGGGGAAGGGTTGGACTTGCCCTTGGCCGGCTGCTTAGTTTGGCAGCTGTTGAACCGTCTGTGGGAGGCAAATGATACGTCTCGCCGTGCAATGCTCGTCAGCGTACTGTGCTGACAGGCACCCGGGCCGCGCACGAGTCTGCCAGCCCTGGCTGTGGGAAGCAAAGCAAACCAGTTGCCCCCCTCCTCGGCCGGAATGACTCCCTGAAGCAAATTGGACTAACCAGTGTGGTTTCCCACAGGCATCTGGTTCCCACCATGGCTTTCCCTTGAGCTCCTTAGCTCGTGTTTAGGGCCTTCACTAGACCCCTGTAGAGCTGGATCAAAAGATAGCTCAGGTGCATCCCATTGGCAGTGCAGACAACCCCGTCAGGGCCTCGTGAAAGTTGTTTTCCCCACCCCCTTTTCCAGGCACTGCTGACAAACCCGGACAATCCCGGACAACTTTCACGGGACCTCGGCCAGGGGCGGTGGAGGGGTGGCTTTTCGGCTTCCCATTTACGCTGTCCGCAAGCCCCACGCCGGCTGGAGGGGAAGCGGTGGGCCGAGGTGACCTGCATGCCCGGTGCAGAAGAATAATCTAGCTGTGCCAAATAAACCAGAGGAACCGCTCGCCTTGGCACAGACACGACCCCTGCTCCGCCACCAAGCCCAGCGTCAGACCGGGACACTCTGCTGCTCGGATCAGCCTTTAACTTGGGCGACACCACCAGCCTTCCTGGAAGACGCCCGTGGGTTAGATTCTGCTTGGGGTGATGTGACCACAGCCTCGGCACAGGGGTCTGGGCAGTGGCATGACCAGCAGAGGGCACTGGAATCATCTGCAATCGCCCCCCCCTCTTCCCAGGGGGTCCTTTGCAAGGGGAAAAGTGAGCAGCCCGGCTGTGGAGGAGGCAGGGGCGGGGCAGCAAAAGAATGCACTGATTCAGCACAGCCCCTCTGCACAGGAGAAGGGGGGTTTTACTCGGCCTGTCTCACTTGCTGCAAACTGTCCCGGACGTACCTCTCTTCCATGAGATCCCTGATGGATGCCACCGTTGGTCCTGATCCCAGGTGGGTGTAGTATGGTCCCTCGTCTTTCTCCACTATTTGTTCTAGGAAAAACAAGCGGGGAGGGGGGAAATTACTTCATTGGAACTGGCACCAAGCCCCACTCCCCTCCCCAGAACCATGCGGATCCGGCAGGCTCACACCAGGCCTCAGTGATACCGGGAAGGCCCCAGGTTCATCACAGGACACCCGCCAGCGCCAACCGCGCAGCCTCGGGGCATTCGCCGCATGGGCGGGGCTGCAGCCCGCCGAGCTCGGGGCGTGTTCACACGACAGGCGGCACAGCGACGGAGCGAGAGCTATGCTGCTGTTTTCCACCCGGGCAAGGCGGTGATGTCGTGGGAAGCCTCCTTCCGTCACCTTAACTGCTTCTACACTGAGGGTTATATCGGCGTAGCCACAGCGCACGGGGGGGGGGGGTGGATTTCGCACAGCCCCGAGCGATGAAGCTCGGCCGATAGAAATTTTAAGCGTAGACCAGGCCTGAGGCACGTCCAGACTTGAAAGTGAATTCAGATTAAGATATGAATTGAAAGGGCAACAGCTAGTCCTGATATAAACTCCAGGTGTAGACAAGCCCTTAGCCAAGCGTTCGGTTGACGATACGCAATTAGAAATTGCCCTCAGCTCCCGCTCCCAGGACTGCTGGGCTAGCAAGAGTTGGAAAGAGCGACGCTTACTTTTGCATCTCCAGGGAGCAGAAAACTCTGGGTGCACGCACAGAGAAAGTTATTCCTACTATTGCTTAGTTTACATGTAGCACCTTCCCCGAGATCCAGACCCCAACGGGCTAGGCGCTGTGCAGACACATATTAGGACAGCCCTGATCTCAAAGCACTTACAATCTAAGCACACAAAGGAGGGATTGTTACCCCCCGTTTATAGCCGGGGAATAAAGCACACCAATATTAAGTCACAGACGGCAGAGCCAGGAACGGGACATGGATCCGGAGAACGCCAATCTAGTGTATTAACCACAAGGCCATGCTGATAAGCAAGGTGGTGCCTTCATTGCATAGTCCTTTCCCACATCTGCGCTGTAAAGGCCAGATTCTGCCACCCTTACTCCACAACAGTAGCGCCGTTCGCCCCTGTGACTTCAGTGGGTTCCTGGCTGAACAAGGCCTTACTCTAAAGGGTAAGGACAGCACAATCCAGCCCTTAGCAAACAGAGGCGTGCCTGCTTTTAGCACACAGTCAACTCCTACCAAAACCACCCTCCCTTTTCACTTAGTGACAACAAATGGTTCTCAGCCATTCCTGCACCACACCTCACGCCCTTTAAATGCGGCCGTGGAGCAAAGCTGCTTCGGCGTGTGTCCTTTGCAATAATCCACACTGGGGGAAGATGCATGCAGATCCACTCCTCTTTCCTGAAACCGGACACAAGAGGCTCAATTCCCAGCTGGGACTGGTCAGCAGAGCCTCACTGACATTGGTGCAGCTACAGTAATTCCCGTCAGCAGAGAGTCCTGCCCAGTGACTCTTGCGGCATGGAATAGAACAAGATAACACACACCCCGCCCAGACTCAGGTGCAGCAGAATAGCTTCAGGCAGATATAGAGCCCGGCAGTCACTGCATCCATTCAACACTGGCGATGTTGAAACGCCCATTGTGATCCTGGAGGACCCGGCTTGCTCATGAAGCCGTACACTGGCCACCTTGGCAGCCCCAAGGGAAGACTCAACTCCCAACTCAGCCGGTGCAGAATGACAGTTGAATGGGGCTTTTGGTAGGCTGAAGGAACGCTGGCGTTGTTTACTCACCAGATATTTCCCGTGAGGAAAAATATCCCAGTGGTTAGAGCTGCCTGCTGTGAACTGCATAATATCTGGGATGGAAAGGGGGACACGTTGCTGCTGGGGCAGGCGGAGCAGCTGTCTGATGAGTGTGAACAGCCAGACACGAGGGTCGTCAGAAGAGTTCAAGATGGAGCCACACAGTTCGGGGAGGCTCTGAAAAAGCACTTTATCAGTGAGCCCCAGTAATGTGTCGTGATGGACTGTGCGTGACTCAGCCCTGCAGTTTGGTGGCCTGTTAGAAATTGTGCGGTGCTTGGTACACATCTAGGAACATAACGGTGAATTTTGTGGTGCTCACTGTACAATCATGCTCATTACACTGTACGTGTCACTGATCCAAAGAGCTGTCACAGTGCGTGGTAACAGGTAAGCGGGTGCCTTCACCACCAGCCATTCTGCAGCATACATTGGGAATTAATACAAACAAACTAGTTCCCAAACGACAGAGCTTAATTGACTCGCAAAAACACTTCAGCAGAACTTCTGTGCAAGTTAAAAGCAAATATATTAAACCCTTAATACATTTAGGGATCAGAGTTTAAAGAAGAGGCGGGAACATTCATGTTTAGCTAGTCATACATCAGCCATGGCTCTCTCGGGTCAGTGTACGCGAAGCTGTGGTTGTCCTTAGTGTGGAGCGGTAGGAGAAGCCCCATTATGTCCTAGTGCATCTCTCTCTCCTTTGCCTGCTGGGACCCCTGGATCTTCCTCCTGTCTGTTCTTCCCCTCTCCAACCAGTCTGCAATATTCACCCTCCAGGCCCGCTGCTCACAGTCTGATGCAGCTCTGGCTTGCATGTCCTGAGTCCTCTTCTCTCTCTGACTCAAGCGTTCCACCGGTGTAGAGGGGGAAGCCCTGAAGGCCATAACCGCAGCAGCGGCAGCCGCAACACCCAAAGGTACCGTTGTCAGAATGTGAAGCAGAAAGTGAAAGTTACGTTTCTGAACTCCCTTTCCACGCTCCCCTAAAGCTTTAAGCAAGACCTGCTGCTGGACAGTCCACTTCCAAGTGGGCGTGCACGACCCCACGCACAGCACTGGAGGGAAATGAGGAGGGTATTGCCTCGTTGCACGAAACTATGACTCTATAACTCTAGAGGGGAATGAAAAGCAGAGAACTACTCTACCTCTTTGTTGTATTGCTACCTTGTCTAGCACAAGTACATTAAGGAAAAGTCGTGAGCTTTGTTCTGCTAAGTTGGGGGCCTCATCGTTGTAATGGGAAATAAATTTACATGCTTACCTGAGGTTCCTTCCCTTGCTTTGGGCTTGACAGCTGGGCCTGATGGGACTATGGTAGATTCTCAAATAGATCCTGTCTCATGGCATAGCTGGGCCTCTCGGTCACATGTCCTTCATCCTCTCTGTTCATACTAGGGGCCTCTGTCTCGGGCTTCTTGGCAGTAACCCACGGTGGGAAGGTGTCCACCAAGTATGGCATGAAGCTCTTTGTAAAGGCAGAAGGTCTGCGGCTTGGCACGACTGTTGGCCTCTCCACCTTTCTGGTGCACCTCTCGCAGTTCCTTCACTTTCACACAGCATTGATGCTGATTCCTGTCGTACCCCTTCTCCCTCATCCCTGGCACAATCTGCTCGGAGATCTCCACATTTCTATGGCTGGTCCATAGCCGTGCCTACACAGCCTCTTCTTCCCACAGTCCCCGGAGATCCAATATCTCCTGTCTACTCCAGGTCGGAGCGTGTCTGGATTGCGTAGCCAGTCTGGTCAGCTAGGCCCCTGTGCATAACACTGAAGATCTGCTAAGTGCACTCGCCAAGCGGAGCAACCAAGAAAAGGCATTTCAGAGATTCTTGGGGTTTGGGTGGGAGGAAGCTTCTGGTCTCTGCAACCCCCAGAGCAGTGGAATTAACAGTCGTGACCAGAGTGGTCAGGGTGTGGCATTGTGGGACAGCTGCTAGAGGTCTGCCAGGGTCAACACAGGTAACACAGTATCTGCAGCAGTGCTGCGTTGACCTCAATACACTGAGCATGATTCAAAGATGCTCAAGGAGGAGATGTTACTATGTTGGTGTAATGGACAGTTTATATCAGTGGGAGACAAATCTAAGTGTAGACACATGCCCAGCAGGTGAGTGAATGGCAGCTTACATCAACCTAACTTTGTAGCATAGACCAGGCCTCAGGGCCAGCCGTTTAAAGGTATTTAGGACCCGAACTTCCATTGATTTTTTATAGGCGTTGGGTGCCCAACTACCTATAAAAATTGGGCCCTAAAAGCTTTTTGCCAGAAAGAGCCAACGAACCTGGTTTTGTCAAAACTTCAGCTTTTCCCTGAAGGTGACTACTTCAGCTGGGGACAGCGATTGTGTCTCTGCGTGTTTGCAAGGGAAAGCGGGAACGGTGGCTCTTACTATTAATTTCACTATCGTCTTTTTAATCACTCCAGCCAAATAATAAAATAATAATAAGTATTTTCAATCCAGCATCCTTCTGATTTAAATTATTTTACTTCTTACTTTAAATTGGGAAATCCAACCTATGTTGTAAATTCAAGTCGCAATGTCAGGGGCCCTGCAACTAGCTACTGCAATGACTGATATTTTGGAAAAATGAGAGAGAAATCTATTAAGACAGGAAGAAATAAAGATAGTGAGACAAGCAGATAAATAGAAGAGAGAAAAGATGTAGAGCTAGATTAAGACATGCAGAGAGATATAAACAGATTAAGAAAGAGATGACAGTCACATGAGATTACACTCAAAACATCTAAAAATATAAATCATTTTAAGACTAATCTGAATGGAAATATGGTTATGATTGGCCTTCAGCTATTCCAAATGCAATGGTGCCCAAACACAGGAAAAAACTATTTTAGCACCTAAAAATATTCAGGATGAAAATGTAAGAGCAATAATATACAACCCAAGAAAACGGTTAGCAATGACAATGACCTACAACTAAGCCACCTGGCAAGAGGAGAAAAATCTAACAACTCTAGGGGATTGTTCCCTGGTACATGCTGCTCTCAGAAATGCTGGATCTATCAGGTTCACTTGAATTCAGAAGAAATTTACCTGCCTCAACGCCAAAGACAAAGTACTTTCCATTTTCCAGCTTTGCAAGGAATGTCAAAGTAGCTGGATTAGTAAGAGCAGGAAAGAACGTCCATAATTCTGTCTCCTGGCAAGAAATCGGGACCACTCCAAATTCCATTTCCTGTTTCTAAACAAGAGGTTGCAAATTGCTTCCTTTTCCGGAGTACAATTACCCACTGAGCACACGCAGAGGGGACTCAGCTGCAAATATCAGAGAGCCCAAACTGGCACAACCTTATGCCTGGCATCACAGCCTGGATCCAAATGAGAGACGAACAGATTTGGGAAGCAACTTTTTCGCTCAGTTGCAAACAAATGCTGCTATTTTGGAATGCCTCCATGCCAGTTGACTACCCCTAAGGCCTGCACGAAAGAATCAAGCACCTGTATGGAAGAAAGCAGCTTCTTCAATGATTCAGTCATTTCAGCTTCTAGAGGATTTGGGAGAGACTTCTACAAATTCACCCTACATTAAAATTCTGATTTCAAAGCTCTCCTTTTGCCTGACTCCCAGCAAAACTTCATCTTAGAGTCACAGATCCCAAGGCCAGAAGGGACCCCTGTGATAATCTAATCCGACCTCCTGTACAACACAGGCCAGAGAACTCCAGGAGCAGGTGGACTGCACATATTGTTCAGGATTCCCACTGAGTTGCAAAGCATTAATACCTATCGGTGTTGGTTGCCAGAATCGGTTTCAGCCAATCATTTGGTGAATTGGCTACGGATGCTGTGTTACTAATTTCCACACCCTCTCGGACAGAAAGACGAACCACAAGTTTACGCAGGTTTCAGTCACGACTGGCTCAAACATTTTCGGCTCAGAACATTACTGGAATGTCGGGTTCTAGGTGGCGTGGGGAGTGATCTTCAAGGCTGAGATTCTCAAAAGTGACTAGTGACTTCGGATGCCTCAATTTTCAACTGCCCACCTTGACATCCCTTAAAGGGGCTGGACTTTCTCTGGGCTGTGTGCTCAGTATTTTCTGACACTGCCCCTTTTTAAGGTGTCTTGAGTTGAGCACCCCAAAACACGAGGCTCGCAGAAACACTAGTCAATATTTAAAATATTGGCCTCACATCACCGCTTGCTACTCTGTTTATAGTAAGCTAAAGCCTGTTTCCTCGCCAAACTATGGATCCTCCTGTCATGTGCCTGTGACTTTGTTATTGCAGGGTTTAGCTTGTTGCTAAAGAGCTGGCTTTCAAATAACAATGATTAGTATTATTTGGACTACATTAGAGCTTAGTGGTTCCAGCCAAGATGAGAACCTCACTGGGCTAAGGGCTGTATTAACGGTGAGAGAGCCGCTCCTGGTTGTCTATTGTGTCTATTTAGATTAAGGGAGTATTACTATACAGATGGGAGGAACTGAGACAAAGATTTTTGTTCTCAGCGTGTCCAACACCTAGAGCAATGGGGACCTGATCGCTGCTTGAGACCTCTCGGCATTACCGAAATACAAATGCCGCTAATTAAAACCGTCACAATTCAGGAGGAGATTCAGACACCATACACCCTGATCCTGCTCTCAGTGAAGTCAGTGGCCGAACGACTACTCACTCCCGCCAGAGCCGGTCCTAATTCTCATTGAAACGCACCGGGAGTCAGACATCAACGTGCATTTGTGTCTTTGAAAACTTCCCTCGAAGTGACAAGCCAAGATCACACAGGGTGCAAGTATCAGAGACCGGAGTTGAACCCAGAACTCCTGAGTCCCTCTTCTCTTCCTCCCACTCCACTGATGGTTTCTCCACATCATCCATGATTTTCTAAACCATCATAGCCCCATTTCATTGTCTCTTTTCTACGCTGAACAGCCTTTACCTTTTCCTTTTCCAGTTCCATTACATCCTTTTAGAGACAGGGCAACCAGAACTGGACACAGTATTCAAGGCGCAGGTTCACTATGGATTTATAGAGCGATATTAAGAGATTTTCAGTCTTCTCCCTTTCTTAATAGTTCCCATCATCCCGGTGGCCTCTTTGACCACTGCTGCAGAAGTTTTCAGAGAACTATTCACGGTGATTCCAAGATCTTTCTTGGGTGGTACCCGCTAATTCAGAACCCGTTGTTGTATTTGGGCATATTCTTACTTCTCTTGCTAGTACCTTGTTAGTGAAGACATTCTCATGGGAAAAGGGTCTTAGTACTTTGAAAGCAAATTTCAGCAGTGCTGGGCTGTGAGCAGTAATTTGGGTACTGTATTTGTTTATGACCTTATAACTTCCGTGATAAGAAAATGTCCCAACCCCTCTGGCGGATTCTCTCTTCTGACGGCGGGAGCAGCTCCAGAAAGAGGTAGGTGCTCCAAAGGGAGAGATTCCCAGCAGAGACCCTTAAGAATAAAATGGGCTAGACCAACATCTTTAAAAAGTGTCCCCCACTACTGGGAGTTCAACTTGAGACCCCTGGGTCTTTGATGTCAGAGGGACTGAGTTGCGTTTCCCCAATACCTGTGGATACCGAGACTTGAGGAACCCCAAAACCAGCAGCCGCCGGGGGGAGAGTGGAGGAATCCTAGGACTGTTTCATCTTTGGCCTCCCTGCTGAGACAACGACCAAGTAGGTCGGACTAGACAATCCTCCTGGTCCTTTCTGGTCTTAAAGCCTCTGCAACATGGAGAATGGAGCGAACGCGCATAACCACAGATGTGCACGCTCCACTGCTTGGTTGCCTGGCCAGATTCTGATGGCCTGGAGCCCTTGTTCCACATGGGTTCCCTGGGCCAAACCTTCTGCTCCACTGAGCTCACGTTACACCAGTGGCGACTCTGGTCTTCTCAAAGACCATCCCAACCAGGACTCCCCTCCCCTGAAGCTGAAGCATGGGTCCAAAGAGCCCAGGAGGAGAACAGGGGACCGGCTTCTGTGGGTGTCCTATAAAATAATTAGATCTGGAGGACTAATAAGCGAATTAGGCACAGCAGTCACTTTTACCCGTTAGTGTCATTTAAAGCAATTAGGATTTTAAGGGCACCTCATCAAATCAGATCCCAACATCCCCAGACGCCTCATTCCCCTTGGCACGGTTCAGTTACTCCAGACTTGAGCTTTCCAGGCAGTATCCAGCACTGAGCCAAGGACTTTGTCCTTCCACTCCGGAGGCCTGATCAGCGGCTTGTAAACCGCCCCCCCCCCCCCGCCCCCGCTCCCCAACCTCATTCCTGGAACAAAGAGCAACCGGGCTGTGAGGCGGGCTAGAATCCTGGCTGGCTTTTTCTTCTTCTTTTTTTTTAAAGTTTGCAAGCTGCTGCTAATGTGATTTGCTCTTTTGGTTACTCTGTTGAGTGTAAACGCAGCTGGCCGTCTTTTCTCCGAAACTTGATTGTCCTGGCTCTGACGGGGCTTGGAGGGAGTGCTGAGCTATTTGAATGATAAAGAACCAATACAGAGATAATTAAAAATAGATATTTCAGCCGGGGCCGGTCGGGTTACTAGTACATGGTGGGGAACAAGCAACAAGCCGGCATTTGTGGAAGAAGAGCTAGTTAGCAGATGCTTCAGCTGGGCTTGTTTTCCGTCCGGCGGTGCCAAGCAATTGACACGGATTTAGGGCCTGATTCTTTATCCTGCAGTTGATTCTGGTGGGGATCAGAAGGGACCTGTTTTACGCCCTCCTTGCCCCGGTGTAAATGACTGTCCACTATGAAGAGCAATGGCAATTCAAGCCCTTTATGTTATCTCCTGGGGTGATTTCATGGTATACGGTAACAGATAACAGGCACCTCCACCCCCAATACACCGGCCAGCCATGCTATGCTGGCTTAGAGGCGAGTGCATCCAGTGAAGAGCTGCAGGAAGTCACCTCAGCAGGGAAGGAAGCAGGGAGGAAATTTAGAGCTTCACAGAACTGAAGGCCAGAAGGACCAACCAGATCATCTGGTCTGCCCCGCTGTGTAGCACAGTCCTCTCTAAGTCCTGCTCCCCATCCATGTCTCCCCCAGGTGTGGCCCGGGCCCACCCGCCTATAACACAGTGCATTCAGCAATAGCTCACTCTAGCCCTACATCAATAATGACTCCCCTAGACCATCCTAGGCAGCCCCAGCCTGCTAGTGTTGAGCGCTAAAATCTCAGAAAAGGGAAGCCAGTACCAACAGGGTTAGGAACAGATTCTCTTCAATGGTCCTCCAATAAACAACCCAAGAGGCTATCCGTTTCTCTGAGGTGCAACTACTCTAATCTCCACTGTTCCACCTTTGATGCAAGCCACAGTGCCTCAAGCCCGTGCAAAATGTCCCAGGCCAGGATAATCTTCCTGGCTCGCTCACTCCACTGACTTCCTCTCTGCCACCCCACCCAACACAAACCTGGGCCTTTGTCTTTAAAGCTCTTTGCCATTCAGCCCTGCCCTGATCAGATCGACTAGCTTACAATACGGCTACCCAGCGCTTCTCATCGCGTGCTCTCAAAGGGCCTTAAAACAGAGGCCAGCATGATTATCCCCATTTTACAGAGGGGAAATTAGAGGCACAGAGAGGGTCGCCCCAGGGCGGTGACGGAGCTGGGAACAGAATCCCAGTGTCCTGAGCTCCAGTCCAGCGTGCTCTCCACACTGCCCCCCCCCCAGCATTAAAAAATCACCCCTCACTCCCCCCCGAGCTGTTTTCAGACAGAGCCCTGGGCGTTCCGTGTGAAAAGACACAATTAATTTCAGACCCCCACATCTGTCTGAAAACGCATCCCGTTACCATAACACGCATGGTCCCTGTTAAGTGAAGGAGATTGGGGGGCTAGAAAAATATTTCTCGCTAATCTTTTCAGTCTGTTTCCTTTATGCCCTGGACCGCACTAAGTATACAGGCAGTTTCACTGTTCTGCCTGTATGATCATTTCCCCTCTGCCGTTTGCTGGGTTTTTCACACAGCAAAGGAGAAGAGAAAACCATTTTAGAAACTCCTCAGAAATTGGGCGGGGGACTCCAGGCCATGGCTAGAACCTGAAACTTTTAACTCGTTTGTTTAATTCACAAATTACACGTGGCCCTAGAATTCAACTCGTTTTTTTACAAACGACATGTGTATTTAAAATAAAATAGCAAACTAAGACACCCCACGTCACACACTTCTCCCGGGAAGATGGTAAGAGAACAATCACCACATGACAGACGCGCAATCACGCTGCTTAATGTACTACTGGAAGGAGCTCGGACGTGGCCGTGATTAAGCAGCTGGAAAGAACCAGTCCCATCCTTCCAGAATGGTTACTCTTGCTTGCCTTTATGCCGCAATTCCCATCGGTGCTCACGTGCTACAAATACTTGCATGAGGAGACTGTCAAGGAAAGCGTTGCCGGGGGAATCTCATATCATTTTTTCCTCTTTGCTGGGGCTGAATGAACATCCCAGGGCATTGGCGAGACGGGGACATACCGTAAAGCCGAGATCCTGGTCATTGGTGATCCCATGGTGCTATTCTAAAAGGGTAGGACTCCTGGCCAAAAGCCACCTTTGGTCATTAGACTCTGCCTTGTGGAAAACTTCCCCAGCCTTTTCAATCATGGGAAAACAGATCTCCACCCACGTGGTGTCAAAGTCCAGGTAAAAGGAGAGAGGCCAAAGTCAGCAAAGCAGGAGGGGTCCTGCTTCAACACAGAGAGAAGAGCAGAGCTAGGATATAAAGAGAGGAAAACAGAGGAAGGAAAGGAACAGTGCCATATTCTCCAGTCAGTCAAAGTCACCTGCACTGAGCACAGCTCCCTGGCTTTCCAGAGCTCCCCTGAGACACCACGGAGGGTGGGCTGAGTCACTGACCGGTTAGGTAGCGGGGCCTAGGAGTCAGAACTATGGGTTAACATCCCGTCTTCCCCACTAACTTGCTGCGTGAGCTTGGGCAAGTCGTGCCCCTTCCCTGTGCCTCAGTTTCCTCACCTGTAAAAAGGAAACAATGGGGCAGGTTGTGAGGTTCAGCTCATTAATATCTGTAAAGCAGATGGACGATGCCCCATCCCTGCTCTGGCCACTGCCCCGTACCTGGCCAAAAACCAACACAGCCTTGTGCAACATCTCGCCCTGGGCTAACGAGCTGTGGTACCAATACTCCTCGGGATTTTCTAGCCCTATGAATTCACAGCAGGAGTGGGTGACTTGACCACTATTAAAGGACAATGAGGATCCTTCACCCACTGCCGGCAATCCAGGCACGGCTGTCATGCTGTTGGAGAGGATTACATGCAATGAGTTGTACCTCAGTTTCCCCTCCCATCTTTTGCCTGTCTTGTCTCATTAGACTGCAAGCTCCTTAGGGGCAATGCTGTCTCTTCCCATGCATAGACACATCACCCAGAGCCAGGGAGTCCTGATCTTGTGACTTCTAGGTGCTGCTGTCATATGAACTCTGAAAACCCTGCTAAGCCAGTATAATGGAGCAGCGAATCCAGCAGAGACACTACAGAGTGAAACAGCCGTGTACGTTTAACAGCAGCAACGCAGGACAGAAAGAGTCCGTGAGTCCAGTCCCGTCCATCCTAAACACTCTGCTCACCCCTATTCCACCTACAGTTTCCTGACAATGGCTGAGGAAGTCTGTATTGCCACTGTCCCTGGGGACAAAGGAGATCGCTCTCCGGGACAGACAATCCAGCACTGATTCCCCCTTAAAAGAATGCAAGGAGCTCAGTTTTATCCTTCTCCATGAGGGGTCTCAAGGCACTAAAAGTCACCTCTACCACTGCCCAGCAAAGCAGTCCCCGACCTCAACACCAGTACGACAGGAGTAATAAAATCGGGAGGAGTTCTTCAGGCAGCATGAAAGATCAGACGCTGCTTTAAAACCCCGCACCAGCCCTGAATCGGCTTGCAACAGCCATTGCAAACTCAACAGCCCCGCAGCCCCCTCCCCGGATGCTACGGGATTTGCACGGTGCTGTGCATTTGTATGAGCAATGCACAGAGCCGATTAGCAGAGAGCGGCACCCTGGCATACAAACCCCCACAGCCCTCCCTACTCCACCTGTTCCCCTCCATCTCCCACGCTCGCTGCTATTCAGCCAGCTGGCCCACCGCGCCCCCTTCACGCCGGCTGCACTTGTCTGGGACTGTCTTGGCCTCGCGCCGTCACCGAGTGGCTCAAACCACCCCAGAGTCTGAGCGGAGGTTGGCTCGGGGCTGAAGAGGCAGGACAGCGGCTCGCTCAGGGCTGGATTCTGGTCTCCGGCTGGCGGAACTGCACGGATTCCAACAGGGGCAACGCTGGGTTGACAATGGGAAACCGAATCCAGCTCTGAGGGCGTTTAAAACGCTCCCTGTTCAGACAACAGCTCAGAGCAATGGCAGCAGGCCAAACCCATAAACATTTGGGACTCTCTGTGCATTGCTCTATTCCACATTCTCAAACCCTCCAGCCTCTCTACACCTGAGGTTGTAGATGGGACAACAACGCACTAGGGCAGAGATGTCTGCGCACTGGATGGAAAGTTGGTCCTGCCCTACAGTACACGCTACACAGGAGTGACCCAGAGGCCCACCGGTGGCTCACAAGTCTGTGTCAGCGTCTCTTGCCAGGCCCCGACACACTCATTACACCCAACACACTGGTGTCACCCTAGTTATCCAGAAAGTGTCCTGCAAGGTATCCAATGAAAGCCAGCGACGCACTGAGTCAATAGGGCTTTTGTAAAGGGAAATCACACCTCACCATACTGGAATTGTTTGAGGGAGTCAATAAACATGTGAACAATGGTGAGCCAGTGGATATAGTGGACTAGAGGGGGTTGGACTAGATACCTCCTGAGGTCCCTTCCAACCTGATCTTATATGATTCTATGACTTGGACTTTCAGAAAGCCTTTGACAAAATCCCACCCCTAAGGCTCTTAAGCAAAGCAAAGCAAATCTTTTCATGGTTCATTAATGGGTTAAAACATAGGAAGCAAAGGGCAGGAATAAATGGTCAGTTTTCACAACGGAAAGTGCTAAATGTCGGGATCTAGACCGGGACTGTTCAACACATTCATAAATGACCTGGTAAAGTCGGGTAAACAGTGAGATGGCAAAGTTTGCAGATGATACAAAATTACTCAAGATAGTTAAGTCCAGAGCAGACTGCGAAGAGTTACAGAAGGATCTCACAAAATTGTGTGACTGGGCAACAAAACGCCAGATGAAATTCAGTGTTGATCAATGCAAAGTAATGCACATTGAAAAACATAATCCCAACTACACATATACAATGAGGGGGTCTAAATTAGCTGTTACCACTCAAGAAGGATCTTGGAGTCATTATGGATAGTTCTCTGAAAACATCCACTCAGTGTGCAGCCACAATCAAAAAAAGCTAACAGAAGGTTAGGAACCATTAGGAAAGGGATAGATAATAGGACAGAAAACATCACAATGCCACTATATAAATCCATAGTATGCCTACATCTTGAATATCGTGTCAAGTTCTGGCCACCCTACTTCAAAAAGGATGTATTAGAATCGGAGAAAGTACAGCGAAGGGAAAAATGGTTAGGAGTATAGAACAGCTTCCATACAAGAAGAGATTTAAAAGGCTGGGATGGTTCTTCTTAGAAAAGAGATGACTAAATTATAGAGATCTAGAACATCATGAATGGTGTGGAGAAAGTAAATAGGCAAGTGTTATTTACCTCTTCACATATCACAAGAACAAGGGGTCACTTGATGAAATTAATAGGCATTAGGTTTAGAACAATCATAAAGGAAGTACTTCTCCCACAACAGAGTCAACCTGTGGAACTCACTGCCAGGGGATGTTGTGAAGACCAAAAGTATAACTGGATTAAAAAAAGACCTAGATTAGTTCTTGAGAGGCTAGGTCCATCAATGGCTATTAGCCAGGATGGTCAGGGATGCAACTCCACGCTCTGGATGTCCCTAAACCTATGACTTCCAGAAGCTGGGAGTGATCAACGGGAATGGATCACTTGATAAATTGCCCTGTTCTGTTCATTCCCTCTGAAGCACCTGTCACTAGCCACTGTCAGAAGACAGGATACTGAGTCTTACCCAGTATGGCTGTTATGTTCTTACTGGTTACCAGTATCAGTGTGAAATGTCTGTATTAACATTATATGAGGAATCATATATACTCGCTTATATTATGCTTTAAAGTTTGCAATCTAACACAGAGAGAAACAGGTTTTCTTCCAGACAGGAGAGAAGGGAATTATCTCCCTTCCTCTAATGTAAATTAAGCATTGTGAAATCAACACAAAGGATGCCCAATCTGTATGCAAGTCAACAGGAAAAACCAAGTTGTGAAGTCAGCCTAGGAAGACACCAGAGGGTAAAGCCACGGGAGGTTGTCTTGGCTCTGGGTCCAAACAGTGAGTTCGGGGGAAATTCAAGGTGAAGCAAAACAACAATGTGCTAATCATCACTGAGGAGATAAAAGGAACAGTATTATGCATCCATGAAACCTAGATCCTGGCTGAAAGGTCATGTTAGGTAAGAAAACTGCTTTAGACAGAAGACAGTAACCTGATAAAGCGATGCTTCCCGATGCAGCTGCACAGAGCAAAATCTTCTCTCCCTGCCACCTCAGATACAAATGAATAGCCCACTGAATCTGGCCACACCTGGTTTGAGGTGTTGGCCTCTTTCCTTTGTCTTGAGAAAACCTGTTTATCAACTCCCCTTGACACGCCTGGTTTAAACACCTTTTAATCCCAGGCCTCAAAGCATAACATCAGTGTGTATCCATAATTCCACACACAGCATTGTCACCTACATCTCACAAGGATATTACTAACCAGTACATAAGGCCACACTGGGTCAGACCAAAGGTCCATCTAGCCCAGTATCCTGTCTACCAACAATGGCCAATGCCAGGTGCCCCAGAGGGAATGAACAGAACAGGGAATCATCAAGTGATCCACCCCGTCGCCCATTCCCAGCTTCTGGCAAACAGAGGCTAGGGACACCGTCCCTACTAATCGCCACTGATGGACCTGTCCTCCGTGAACTTCTCTAGTTCTTTTTTGAACCCCCTTATAGTCTTGGTGTGGTCTACAGACTTGTTCGTTTTCAAATGATACCTCAAAAGCAGCGATACTCAGACTGAGACTCGCAAGCCGCAAGTGGCTCTTTAATGTCTCTCTTGCGGCTCCTTGCCGAACACATTAAACACGGTGTGATTTAATTATTAATCAATCTAAGTTATTAGCCAATCTGGATGCTTTTACTATGTTATTGACCAATTGTAGCTGATAAAATCATAACACCTGGTCAGACATTTTGCTGTGAGAATATATAAAAAAGGGAAATGAAACAATGAAGTCCCATGACGGCGGCTCTTCCGGGTAACGCTGATGGCTAATTTGACTCCTGCACCACTGAGGTCTGAGTATCGCTGCTCAAAAGGCATATTTTGTACAGGTAGCACAGGCGTGTGCAGCATTTGAACATGAGAGCAATGGTCACATTCCTCCCATCTACAAAATGGGGTGAATACTGATCCCCCACCCTCCCAGATGATCTCTTGAGGTCCCTTCCAACCCTGATATTCTGTGATCTCCTCTCCTGTCTGATCTATGATCTCTGCAAAGCACTCGGAGATCGACTGTTATTACAGAGCTCACAGGTCCCCCTGTCCTTCCAGGGGTAGCTTTTAACGCAGCAGATCAGGGGTTCTAGCCCCAAAGTAAACCAGGCAAAGGGCTGGAAGGAAAAGAGTTGACAGAAGAACCCAAGGCCTGGCTAGTATACGTGAGCCACAGCTTCAGATCTTGACAACACCCATGAGCATAAGCCATGTGGTCTGGGTATGGAAGAACAATTACATACATTTACTGTCATTATTTCTCCAGCTAAGTCACTTTGTTAAGGCTGCTGGAGACGGGCAGACCCTGAGGTTTTCTCTGCCTCTCCAGCTCTCCAGCGTGCGCTGCCTAGGGTCATCTGAAGGATCTCCCTAATACATGGGAGAGATTCTCCAGTAGTACGAGAATGGAGGCTGTTGTCCTTTAAAGGAATAGTCA
Organism: Dermatemys mawii; assembly: GCA_007922305.1. Taxonomy (NCBI): domain Eukaryota; kingdom Metazoa; phylum Chordata; order Testudines; family Dermatemydidae; genus Dermatemys; species Dermatemys mawii. The sequence continues at coordinate 11,092,695 of ML677387.1, forward strand.
ATGGGGTTTCCCATGCTGGCCGCAGCACTGGGGAGTATGTGGGACATCACCATGATCAGGAAGCAACTAGACGATCAACTGATCTCAGAGGTCGGCAGAGGCTTGAAAGATTTAGGGCCAGGGAAGACAATCGGCATCTTTTCTTGGACTTCCATCGGCTTTGGATCAGCCCTTTAGAGAGCTGGTTATCCAAGGTCTAAGAGCCGGTACCATTCCCTGAACCCTCTTCGGAGTGTGATCTCAGAGAGAACTTGCTGGGCTAGGAGAATTAATGGAGCTCTTCTGGGTCTTCTAGGGAGATTGGAGGGCTCAGGAAGTTTACTAGTCAGGGAAGAAAGTGGACATCCGTGTACCTGATCCAAAGTCAATGGAAATCAGATTCCCATTAATGTCACTGGGCCTTGGATAAATCTCAACACGAGCGTGCAAACCTCAGAAAACCGAGAGAACTTGCTCTCCAGGTAGGGAACTTGCGGTCAAGTTAACAGCACTTTCCTTGGGGCTTTAGTGAGCACAAAAGGCTCCTCAGTTAGGCGGGGGTTTGCCGTTGAGTTGGTTTTTTTCTTTCCCACTTCTCCCCAGCCCTAATTTTTATTCCTGTCATGTCTCACTGGCCCCATGCCAAGGAAAGGAGAAAGCAAACCTCAGCTGGGCTGCAGGCGTCCAGACAGAGATCAATAAGTGACATACAGAGGAGTCGGATTTTATTAGTCTACCAGGAGACACACCTAATAAAATACCGAGTCCCGACTCCTACTTACTTGCTTTCTCTCATAGCTTTTCTTTCTTTCTTTCTCTGCCCAAAATAACCCAAATCTTTCCTGGCAATGGAGGCAAAACTCAAACACGCTGAAAGTTTCAACCGCCTCCCCAAACGCTGGGAGTTTCTTTGCATTTCTTTGGTGCCGTTGGGTACAATCACGGCTTGAAATTTACAAGCCCCTCAATAAATAAATGAAGGCTGAGAAAAGCTCAGTTTTTGTTTGGCCGAAAGCCAGATCTCAATCAAACATGGGGGTCTTCTTTTTGTGACCCTCTGTTTTCAATATACCCCAAATTCTTTCCTTAGCTTTTCTAAGTGAGCGCAATGTTGGTGAAAACACCCAGCCTATTTAAAGCCTCTGGGAGTAGGCGGAGCCTATCAGATCAGAAGGCCCGCCCTCTCAGGTGAGGGAGGGGCCACAGAACTCACAATTTAACTGCAGACAGGGGACATAAAGTAAAAAAACAAGGATGGGGGTGGAAGATGAACAAATTGAAGAGAGTCCGGAGAAGAGGAACAAAAACGATGAAAGGTCTAGAAAACATGACCTATGAGGGAAGACTGAAAAAATTGGGTTTGTTTAGTCTGGAAAAGAGAAGACCAAGAGGGGACATGAGAACAGTTTTCAAGTACAGAAAAGGCTGTTACAAGGAGGAAGGAGAAAAATTGTTCTTCTTAACCTCTGATAGCACAAGAAGCAGTGGGCTTAAACTGCAGCAAGGGCGGTTTAGGTTGGACATTAGGAAAAACTTCCTGTTGGGGAGGTTGTGGAATCTCCATCATTGGGATTTTTAAGAGCGGGTTAGACAAACACCTGTCATGGATGGTCTAGATAATACTTAGTCCTGCCATGAGTGTAGGGGACTGGATTAGATGACCTCTTGAAGTCCCTTCCACTCCTAGGATTCCATGATGAGCCAGGGTCAAAGTGAGGGATCTAGAGAGGGACACCACGCAGAGAACCTCTGACTGCACCCGCTGCCCTCAGGATGGGTTAGTGGACATCACCCAAAGGAACTCGACTGGATTTGTGAATGGACAAGGGATTGGAAAAAGGCCCCGCAATGGCAGAGAGCCCTCCTCTCCCTAGCCAGCCTCCTTCCTCCTGGACTGACAGCCAGGTTAGAGAAAGAGCACTGAGGTGTGTCCGCAGAACGGGGACAACACGGGCGGCTTCCCCAAACGTGCCCGGATCCTGAGGGATCCCCCTTGTAGGGGGACGGGAAAGTTCAGCCAGCACTGTTGCAAAGGCCCATACAGGACCCAAACCAAAAGCCACAGGCATCTTCCAATCAATTTCAACAGGATTGAATTGAAATCTTTACAGGGACACAGGCCAGTGATTTATACCCTAAAACGTAGCTTTCTCTGCTGAAGAAAAAGGGTCACAAAAATACCCGGCCCCAGAACTTTCCATAAAGATCCTCTCATTCTAGAGGCCTCCGCTTCTGGAGGCTCCATCTGGGACGCCCGGAAGGGGCCCGATTTCAGAGCAACTGCTTGCCCACCCGTCTCAGTGACATCTGTCTATACTGCAGCCAGGGAAGACTCCTCGGCCAGGTAGACGGATTCCCGCTAGCTAGGCTTGTGCGCTCAAAATAGCCGTGTGGACACTGGGGCTCAGTCAACCCCCTGGATCTGAGAGAGGTGCTAAAAGTCTCTGCAAGCGCCAGTGCAAGTCCGTCTACCCAGGCCTGGAGGGCCTGCAACATCTCGGCCCTTCTGAAAATCAGCCCCTAAGGCCTGGTGGAAATTGGCGTAGTTCCCTTGACTCGGGAACTACCGATTTACATTGGCTGAGACGCCAACGTGTGTCCCTAAAATCGAACACTCAAAAGAGAGGCACCAGGAGAGGCTAGTTTTGAAAACGTGGCCCCTCTCTGAATAGAACGGTTTTGTGATTTCTTTCTTCTCCCTTTCCACCAAGCCAGGCGTTCGCGCAGGGATAAAATGTGAATCTTCCTGGCAGCCCCAATGCCGTCGCTTGACATCCGGGAAGGAGCTCCATAAAGGAAAACTGCCTATCCGCAAGAGGCATGGAGAGAGCTCTGCTCCCGCCGCCCGTGCGGACGGAAGGGCAAAAACACGAAAACAAATGGGAGGAAAATGAAAGCTGAAATGTAGGCGCCTGGAAGCAGGGACTGGCAGGTGTTATAAGTTTGTACAGCACCCGGCACAGCAGGGCCTGACGGGCATTACCACAATCTACTCGTTAGACTAGAATAATAAAATCATAAGAAATTCTTTCAGTCTTTCTATCTTGACATAGATAGAAACTGCCTTTTAAATATATATTTGATCATAGTAGTATATCATTAGAAATATATGTACATAGAATCATAGGATAGAAGGGACCGCAAGAGTCATCTAGTCTAAGACGCCAAGATGTGCAATTTGTTGTATCTATCAGTGGATCTTAACCTATTTACCATTGTGCGGCTCATATGTGGCCCACAACGTGTTTTGTGGGCTGCATCCAATACTACCTGTATAGCCCTGAGGATATCACATGGGCCGCAGCTGTGTGCTGATTGGGGAACAAGCAGCCCACAGGCCGCGGGTTGAAAACCACTGAACCGTCTGAGACATATGGCACATCTAAGGTGACCAGATGTCCCGGTTTTGTAGGGACAGCCCCAATTTTGGAGTACTTTTCTTATACGGGCTCCTATTACCTCCCACCCCTTGACCTGATTTTCCACATTTGCTGTCTGGTCACTCTAACATCTCTCTCTCATATCTATTCTGCTACTGATGTGGAATCTTTAACAGCACGCACCACCCCATCCCCTGCAGTTCAATTTCTTTGCCGTTCACCTTAAAATAATTCTAGCAACTCCCACAAATCCTGACTGGGGAAAACAATCCCTGTTCATCACTTCCCGGCTTTATTTTGTCCAGGATACTTACAAAGATGCTAGAATCCTTGTAGATTTCCTCCGGTGTTGCAAACCTGCTCACTTATGTTTCACATCAGAATGAAATTCACTCCTTGTGCAGAGGATCAACACAAGACCCTACGTACCACTCCAGTCACAATTAATCCCCAACAGAGTCTCACACACACACACACACACACACACCCTTCTGCAGTCTTTATTTAGCCCAAACTCCCCCCACCACATAGCCTAACAGATCAAGATCAGGCCCGTGTCAGCCATGGAGAAGCGGCTTCACTTACCCACGCAGTCGCAAGTCGGGAATTCTGCCTGCGCCCGCTTGGCAGGGGTGTCCAATAAACTCTTCGTTGGCGTATCCAGGTATTTCAAAGGCGATTCCAAAAATCCACTGAGGGTTGGCGTGAACGGCGCGTCGTTCTTGGTCGGGGTGCCGTTCAGGTAAGCGGCGTCTGCGCTTTGGTTTTCCTCGGAGTAAAAGCAAGTGGTCGACACCACGGTAATAGCACCAGAAGATTCGATTTTAATCTGCTTGGGGGACCGAGCTGCAAAAGGGTTCTCGAAATGCTGCCCTGTCCCGGGCGACAGCGAAAAGCCTTTGGATCCTGCTTCGGGAGCTTCGGCCAGGGGTGGCGCTCCGTCTTCGGCAGCCGGCACTTGGAGGGTCGAGTCCGGACCCCCTGGCAGTTCTGGAGAGTGGCTCAGAGATGACGACGGGTTGGAGAGAGGCTGAGTGGGCGGCCCGCCGGCGAGCTGAGCCGGGAGGTCACAATTCTGGAGGCTGAAATTTTCCCCAAATTCCGCCTCGAACTGCCGGATCAGCTCTTCCAGCTTGTCGTCCACCATGAGCGAGTTGTGGGCCGGCAGCGGCTCCGACGGGTTTAAGGGCTCGCGGGGAGCTTGGTCCTGCCCGTTGCCGGAGGGAACAGCAGAGCAGCAGGGCGCGTAGCCGGACACGGGTGTGCCGGGGCGGCACGCCGCATTCTGGTGAAGGGGATGCTGGCGGTTTTCCTCTGGGCTCCCTTGGCTGAGAGCGCCCATTTCCTGAGTGTTGTTGGGAGCCTGGCTTCCGGCGTCCAGCTGCTTTGGCAGCGGAGACAGTGCAGCGGAGCTGGGTGTGAATAGTGCAAGAGGCAGGGGCTTGGCAGGGGTGCCCGGGAGAGGCCGCTCCGTCTGCATCTCTTCCGTCGGGAGCTCAGGGGCAGCAGCTGAGTGAAATCCTTCCAAGCTAATTTGCCGCAGGGGCAGGAACAGTGGTTGCGAATCCTTCTGCTTGGACTTCTTGATCTGGACTTGCTTCCGGAGCGGCTTGACCTGGGGGGCTTTGTCTGGCTGAATCTTCTTCTTTTTCTCTTTGGCCTGCTTCTCAGGGGGCTTCAGAAGCAGGGCCTGAGAGCCGGGAGCCCACCAGTTGGGCAGCTGGTCCTGTGGGCCCGGCTGGGCCAGGTTCTGGTCCAGGAAGAGGTTGCGCTTATGATGGAGATGCTGCTGGAGCACCATCTGGGTCTTCTTATGGAAGTCCGTTTCCTGTAGCAGCTGCGACAAGTGCGGGCTTGGGGCCAGCTTGGGGTGGCCACCCCCGGCTTCCTTCTTCAGAGGCGGGCCCAGCGGCTCTTGCTTCGGCTTGCTGGCTTTGACCTTGTTGGGCAGCGCTTCCGGCCTCTTAAACACCGACTTGATGTAATCGTTGGCACTGCCCAGCAGCTGTTCCAGCTCTGCCATGGGGTCGCTCACCAAGGAGGCGGGCGGGTCGGAGCTGAGCATCCACAAGTTGTTTTTCGGCTTGGGTTCTTCATCCCACCGCTCGGGAAATTCCAGTTTCTGGGGGGTGGAGGTGAAATTGGGGAAGAGGCCCGCAGGCTCCCGGGAGCCGCCGGGTTCGAGGACATACTGGGGGTCCGCCGGCTGCCACGAGGATGGCGTCAGGGCCCGAGACGTCTGGAGCATGTCGGGTCCGCTGTAGGGTTGGGCGTTCTGGCTCTGGTAGCGCTCGTTGCTGGATGTGGTTAGCACCGATGGTTCGTCTGGGCTGAAGGGGGACGAACAGACCAGCTGCTCCTTGGAGGCGAACGACATGGAGGGCAAGGGGCTGCCGGGAGCGGCTGGGGTCGCCCGGGCCGGCGGCGGGAGAGCAGATGACAACTGGGTGAGGGCTTCTATGGCGATGGCTGTCTGGAGGCTAATGTTCTTCTCCTTGGCAATGGTCAGTGCACTTTGGGAAAAGGGGAGGCCATCTGAAGGGCATGGCTTACGCGTCTCCACCACGGCAGGCACCTGATTGGGAGTAGCACCTTTGTCTGCGGGTTGGTGGTGGGTGTCGCTGAGATGCTGGGCGGGGCGGGTCTGCCCCTCCCCAAGGGCCGACTTGATCTTCTGCTCCAGCCACTCCAGGTAGTCGGGACACTCGGGGCCGTCACAGTTGCAGTTGGGGGGCTTCATGCCATGCCTGGCCAGGGTCAGGGCAGCCTTCAGGGCGTTCAGATCCTCGCCTCCGGGGGCACCGTCGGGCTGGGGGAGTCCCGGGTCACCCGCCCCGCCCCGGCTCATCTCCAGGTTGAACTTCTCATAGAGCTGCATACTCAGCTGGGACGGGGACCCGGCAGCCGGCAGGCCATAGGAAGACATGGCTTCGGCCACGGCGGAGAAGGCCACTAGGTTCCGAGCGTCTTCCAGGTCGGCATCGGCGGCAACGTCCTCCCGGCCCGGGGCGCCCTCCCACTTGGCTTTCTCGCTGGTGCGCCGGGCGAGCCAGGCGTCCGTTTCCATCAGCAGGGCGCTTCCCCCCGCCTGCTGGCTCCCCCCATTCACCAGCCCGAGCCCGTTCCCCTCGTTCAACCTTCTTTCTTCAACATAGTTAATTGGCCCTTCTTCCATTTGGCCTGTTTCGGGTCCATCAACCGGGCTGCCCTCCGAGCCTGTCTGAAAGAACGGAGAAAGGCAGAGGGTCAATAGCCACATAGCCACCCTGCCCACCCCAACCCCCAGAGAGGGCCAGCAGGAGGCCAAAGCACCCCCCGAGTGGTACCAATGAGTAGAGCAGACGCCAGCCTTTTAACCATAGTATCAGCTGAGACCTTGGCTGCCTGTATACTTGCACTGGTTTTGTTAAACTGGCACCAACCCCCATGTGGATACTCTTATTCCGGTTTACGTCACCTTACCGGACAGTGATTTTCAATAGACTTAATCTAGCCTGGAGCAAGCAGGGCTTGAACTGAAATCAGAGCATACACACAGCATCTGGCATTGGTTTAACCACATTGGTTTTAGCTAAACAGGTGCGGACGAGCCCCGAACGGCCTCACAGCAAGTCTATGGCACAGGAGTTAAAACACCAGTCCCTTGTCTACATCAGCGCTCCCAGGTGGTAGCAACAATGGGAAATGTTAAAGATCTAATGAAGAGTGAGTGTCTGACTGGGGTCTCCCCAGGAGCAAGGTGGCCATCCCAGCGAGCAAACTCTTTTAAAGGCACAAGCCTCCCTCACCTTCCCCTTCTCCTCCTTTCCTCACTGATTCTAGCCCTGAAAGATACCTGCTCGGCTCTCTTTCTGCCTCTCTGTTTCCTTTTCCTCCGCTCCGCCTGGTTTCCCCCTCTCTGCCTGCGTCGCTCAGCTCTGGGAAATGTCATCACAGAATTGGAAAAGTTAGAGACAGGAATTAGCTATCACCATCTCTCAGCGGCCAGGTGCCGCTCCCGCTGGACTCTTTCCGAATCCTTTTCTACCTCTGGCTAACCAGTGGCTTGCAAATCTCCAATGTCTGCCCTTCACCTCCATGCTCCATGGGGTGGGGAGTGAAACTGACCGGATGGAAACTGACTAGATTCCATTCAGGCTGATGGTGGACTGGGATCCCAATGAAGATTTATCTGTGGAACAAGTCTGGAGGGTCTCTGCCCCAGTGCCTGGTGGTCTGGGGCCATGCCACAAAAATCGCCCCCAGAACCAGTGCCCACTGGCTCCCTTCGTTAGCAGCCTCAGCAGAAGAATCAAACGGGCCACACAGAGCGAACTCCCAGGCAATGGTTGGCAGCTGCCCATTTCTGCAGTTCTGATCAAAGCGAGGACAGGGCCCGAAAGGGAGAGGTTTGAGCGTGAAGGTTGACCTCAACTCTAGACCTCCCTGGGAAACCTGTTCCTGCTGCCGTAGTGCAGGAACTTGTGTGAAAGTCCAGACACAAGCCAGTGGGGTCTCCAGAGGAGGCCAGCTTATTGCAAGCGGAAGCAGAGTAACCAGTAGCGTAAGCGAATGTCAGCTCACAAGCCCAGAGCGCCTGGCCGGCAGCATTTCCACATCGCAGGCTTCCTAGCTACCTCAATCGCAGCGCCCGCACAGCTGGGCCTGGGGCAGGGACACAGACCATCTGCGGAGGATGCAGTATATTGGGTAGGGGACGTTTTAAGTCTGTCATCCAGAAGCAGTTGGAGCGTAGCTCCGTAACGGCAATGCAAGCAGTGTAGAATATTCCGCACGTCCACGGCACTTTTCGTCAGCAGACCGCACAGCGTTTGTAAGCCAGTTTACAGCTGGGCAACTGAGGCACTGAGAGATTAAATAACTTTCCATAGGGAGTCAAGGTCAGCAATAGAAACCAGATCGCCCGAGAGGAGGCAGCACGGCCTAGCAGATAGATCACAGGTGTGTGACTCAGAAGACCTGGGTTCTATTCCCCCGCTGGAGGACCTTGCACAAGTTACTTCACCTCTATGCCTCAGTTTCCTCATCTAACCACAGGGATGATAATACTGCCCTGCCCTGGGGTTTGAGATCTACTGATGAAAAGCAATACCTGCGTTATTGTAATGCCCAGACGTACTCTATCATACCACGCCGACTTTTAATGCTCACTTCAATTAATCTTCATTATACCCTTAGGAGGTAAATTTCATTGTCTCCACATTACAGATGGGCAAACTGAGGCACAGCCCCAAAGCCTAAATTTCCACTCATTCTGGCTGCTTGATTTTTTGTGGGGCCCAATCAGTCACCCCTACAGCCTGATTCTCAGAGGTGTTGAGTTTATTACAGGAGAGGGTGGGTGAGATTCTGTGGCTTGCCATGTGCAGGAGGTTAGACTAGACAATCATAATGGTCCCTCCTGACCTTAAAGTCTCTGAGTCCATGAGCTCCCATTGATTTCAACTGGAGGGCTGGGTGGTCGGCACCTCTGAAAACCAGTCTGTAGGTATCTCATGTTGGACACCTAAATGTGGAAGCACTCAAAATTAGTAGCCACTGCTAAGTGATCTGGCCAAGGCCACGCAGGAACTCGGTGGCAGAGCTGGGAAATGAACCAGGGCAGTCCCTACCTATTGGACCACAGCTTTCATTGTGCAAGCACTCGGAGTTCTTTCTATATTGTGGATATACATATGGATCACGCACTGTCTACAGATACACAGTTCGCCCATTCAGCACGGGAATACAGCCACCTCTACCCAAGGGAGGCTAAAACGCACTGTTTCAGGAGGGGAAGCTGAGAATGAACTTTCGCTGTTGAAACGACAAGGGGATTTTTCCAGAGGCTTGAAACAATCCCTCCAGGAAGTTGAGACTCACTGTAACGACTCTTCCTGTTGCAGAAAGCATCAGGCAACCCCCACAGCCATTCCAAGAAGCCGAGCTTTCGGCTAGCGTTCCCCTTAACTGTAAGTTACGAGCCCAATTTGGGGAATGAAATGCACACTAATTCAAGGGGGTCTATTTCACCTCTTCATGCAGATCTCTAGCTTCCATTCTTTGCCTGTGGGCTGAGCTGCGTCGGTTTAACCTGGCTTCTACCAATGTCACTTAGCTCAATTAGGGTCGGGTTTAAGCTAATCCAAATTAACAGCATCTATACAGAGTTTTACACCAGTTTGAGTAAACCAGTTTAAACACCAATAAAAGTTAAACTGATGCTACTTGTGTGTGTGTGTGTAGACAAGGTCTCACCTGATGCAAATTTGCATCCAAGCATCCCCTAATGTAGAGCCCCTCACCCTAGCATTTGTCTGCCATGCGATAGGCACTGATTTCACACACAGTCCTTACATCTCAGCATTAATGCGGGGGGGAGAACAGCCCCTTTGGGAGATCTGCAGACTGCTATTTTCATGACCCGACATTCCCTTGCCCCGTGGTGCTATTTTTAATCCACTCCGTGGCATATTTAACCCAGGCGGAAAGGAAACGAGAGGCCGGAGAGGTGAGATATTTTTAGAAGTTTGCTGCTATGAAAAGAGTTTCCTGAATGCTAAAAATTTAACAACTCTTATTGGAAAAAGAGCTGGGGGCTAGAGTACCCCAGACCCCAAAGTGGTCTGTTTATCCGCAAATGAGAACAAGGATTTTTATATGGCCGCTGTCGAGTGCATTAGCTGGAAGACCAGATTAATGTACTGAAAGGGGGACAAACCAGAGAGGACCTATCTGCTCAAAAGTACAACAACTTCCTACGTGATCCTGCGTGGAGTTGAGGGCATCCTCGTACCACTCCCTGCAGTGAGGCCACTCAACGGTCTCCTTTGAGAAAGCTTTTCCACCCCAGCAAGGCCGACATTTGCAACACCGATGTCTCCATCCACCCAAACACCGCCCTCCCAGGAGATAAAAAAGTAGAAACCAGTAACAAACAAGCAAATCCAATACCTCAAATGGAGCCTTTTACCCGCAAAGGGAAAAATGCCCGACTTCATGACGTCTTTCAGTGCAGCAGTTTTCAACCTTTTTTCATTTGCAGACCCCTACAAATTTCATTTGTGGATCCCTCTGGAAATCTTAGGCATGGTCTGCGGACCCCAGGTGGAAAACCATGGCACTAGGGACCGCGTTCTAACTACTGCTATTGATTTTGTACGGAAGGTGCTCAAATACAGTGGTGCTATGGGGTAGTATAAAAACAACTGGATAGATCCTTACTAAACAGTAAATATATCCCTGTTAAGAGACCAATTTTCCACAAACCATTCAAGGAAACTAAAAACAGTTGATTCCATTCCAAATTTGCTGAGGAATTTTATTGTATTTTTCATGTAAGTGAAATAAAAAAAACCCCAATCATTTACATTCAAATGGAACATTTTCTTCTCCCTTTTTTCCACTGGAGTAAAAAGGGGGAAGGGAATCCCACACCAAAAAGGTTTTGTTTTGAATCGAATCAAAATGAAATGTGCCTTTTCGACAAAATCACTTTCTTTTCCCCCTGCGGAAAATTCCACCTCGCTCAAAAAGGAATATTCCTGTCCCTGCCCCTAAAAGAACAAAACGTTCTGACAAAACAATTCCGTCTGCTCTAGCACCAATTCAAACCGGTACCTCTATTGCTCTATTACCTCAGTCACCGTTGCTGGGAGTTATCAATGACCTGCAAGGATTTGGCATCAAAGGTCTCTAGGCGAGGCCCTCTGTTTGGCAAGCACTCATGTTATGGGGAGCATACAAATCCCAGATGTGACTCCTAGGGATTACTGTTAAAATGAGGGCAGTGTAATGCCATGGGCTGAATTAAGGCTAAACAAAGCCTATTCCCCCAGCAATTCAAACCACTCTCCCCTTTAACCCGACAGATTTTTCCTACCCCTGGAGCAGATCTTCCCCTCCCAGCACTCCTGTTGACGGAGCCTCCTCCTAAACAGGTGGACTGTCCCTCTGACTCGCTGCCCCGGATGCCAGGGTCCCCGAGCCTTCCCTAATCCAGCCCTGTGCCATGTGGAGACAACAGCGGGGGCATACAACGCTGGACGCCAGTGCTGGACAGGAAAATCCCTGCGGAGTTTCAAAGTGTGGGGCATGTCTGTACACTTAATCCTTAAGAAACTGATCAGCATTCAGGCAGCGAACCCCTACAAAGCACCTTTAAGGCAGCGGGGGGGGGGAGGGGTCAGGTTGAGACTGTTCATGTCCCTGTACCCTCCCCCAGCCCACTAGCTCCAGCCACAAGGCAAACATCCTAGAGCGTGTGTCTGAAGGCTGATTGCGGTAGGCGGACGCTCCACTTGAGTTCAGGCTGGTTTCTAAACGAGAGATAAGCATGTTGCTGACTACAGCAAAAATGCTGCATAATGGACTACGGGCCCCTCCCAGCTAGTCAAGAGACTTTCCTGCCTGAGAAGCCGTTCAAGCTCAATCCTGCACGCCAAACGCCTGCGGAGTTCAGCATCTGAGTAGATTCCCCAAGTTTAGGCCGTTAAAGGTTTTGGGATATTCTGACATATCTAACAAGCCCTTATAAGGTTAAACACACACAAACTTGGCATAAATCAGCAAATCTCCACTACCATGGGTGGGTCTCTGCCGATCTCCGACTTCAACTTGAAAGGGGCTCAGATTTCAACTTTAAAGGAACAGAGATCTGAGGGGTTGTCTCTTTCTCACGCTATGGCAACGCTTTCCGATCCCAACAGCGCTTCAATGACATGAATTGAAGTGAACCGCCTGGAAGCAGTGTGCCTCTTCTTGGTACTAGCAACACCAAAGCGCTCTCGAACGAAAAGCTTAAATTCTTTTCGATTGTGTTTTTGCAATTTGCCGTGCACGACAGCACTTTGTGTCGTCGATTTCACTATTTTTCCACCAGCGATCAGTGAGCAAGGTACAGACCAACTAACTTCAAAGACCCTTAGAAACATCCACCAAGGGAAGAGGAAATCCACCCCTGTTAAAAACCCTCCGGCATGGACATTTTAAAACAAGATTTCGGGACATTCAAATTTTAAAGGGGAATAAATGGAAATTTTTAAAAATAAATTTAGAAAAATGAAGCTGACCATTTCCCTTCAAACGGCCTCTCGTCCTGCAAACCCTTATACTCCAGAGCAGACCAGCTATGGACTGCCAGCTAAAAATGATCAAGAATGCAAAGAATTTCATCTATTATTATTTCTATCATCGTAGCATTTTAGGAGCACTGAACAAACACAGAACAGAGACGGCCCCCACCCCAAACAGTTGATCATTTTAGTGCTGATTCTTATAAACACTAATATGAGCCCTGACTTGGCCATCCAAGTCAGTAAAATAGCTAAGCCCATCCTTAAAGTGACGGAACCCTCCCACTACTATATCATTATCCCCACTTTACAGCTGGAGAAACCGAGGTCGAGGGCCCAATCCACCGCTAGCACAAACAGGCACAAGCCTAGTGAAATCAAAGTCCGCAGGAGGGTTGAATCTGGTAAAGGGAGATCAACGGCCTGGAATCTAGCAGAGTCTTTGATGCAAGCACTCTCTTTTCCAGGTCATTGAGAAACAGAAATCACTCCTGCTCCTGCATGGAATGACACTCCACAGCCGCACAAGAGACTCTGGAACACCGACAGCAATTCATTCTCTTCTCCGATGGAACCTCACTGACCTCAACCTGCCCCGTGACTCCCGTGTATTTAATATTTACAGGCCTTGCAGTGAAAGGTTTGGGTAGCTGAAACGCCCTGCGTACTGTAGGTTAGCTGCAGTGGAACCAACTCCCGGGCGTGCTTCTAAAGCTCTCCTGCTGAGATGCTGAGGACGCTACAAGCTAGGGGTGTGATTCCCTTGCTCGTGTACGTATACTAGTGCTTGCTCACATCCAGCTAGTGCAAGTCTAAACAGCAGTGTCGCCACAGTAGTACGCAGCTTAGCCAGGCCACTGACAAAACGATCCGTTTCAGGCGGGTACGCGACCGGGGAATTCACCCCTCTAGTTCACAGTGTAGGCGTAGCCTAAGCGTACTCTACTCGATCGGGCACTGGAGCAGGAGACAGGAGATCGGAGCTCTGCCACTAAGCTGCTGCGTGACTCTGAGCAAGTCACTTCACCTGATGTCTTTGTTTTCCCTCCCACCCTATGTTTGTTTAGATTGTAAATTTTTGCGAGCAGGGACTGTCCCCTGCCGTGATTTACTGGGCCCTGATCCTGATTGTGCCTCTTGACGTTACTGTACAAATGATAAAAAATAAACCTGAAAGGGCCACGTTCTCCAGAGAGACAGAGAAATTCTCTCCCCACAGTAGAGCTAAGTTCTAAGTAGCTCTGGAGCGTGTGACGTGGTAACCCCCAGCTCTGCTACCAGGAAAGAAAAGGGGACCTCATGGGACCAGAACTCCATTATAGGAGACCATGTCATTCCCGTGAGACTCTAAGGGTAGGTCTGGGCCCAAGTTCTGGGGCTCCGCAGGGTCTACAATGCAATTTTAGAGCCCCACAGCCCGGGTCAGCTGACACAAGCTAGCTGCGGGGGTTTTCCTGCTGTGTAGTCACAGAACCAGAGAATCGTAGGACTGAGATGAGACCTCGAGAGGTCGGCTAGTCCAGTTCCCTGCATTCATGGCAGGACTAAGTATTATCTAGACCAGGGGTTTGTCCAACCTGCTCTTAAATATCTCCAATGATGGAGATTCCACAACCTTCCTGGGCAATTTAGCCCAGGGCTTAACCACCCTGACAGTTAGGAAGTTTTTCCTAATGTCCAACCTAAACCGCCCTTGCTGCAATTTAAGCCCACTGCTTCTTGTCCTATCCTCAGAGGATGAAGGGAACAATTTTTCTCCCTCCTCCTTGTAACATCCTTTTCTGTGCTTGAAACCTTATGTTCCCTCTCATGTCTACAATGCATGTAAACCTGGGCCTACGTTTGAGACCAACCCCTCCTACCATCTACACGCAAATCTGACTGACTCTGGTCAACAAGCGTTCAGGCCAAGGCCTGGGACCCACTGGGGGATGGGGAGCGAATGGGTCTGAGACTCTGTTCCAAGCCCTGTCATTTTGCAGTGTGGATGCAGCTCAAGCCCCAGATCTGAGTCAGAAGGCCTGCGTGGCACAATATGGATGTGTTAGCATGGGCGGGAGACCATGTTTACCATACAGTGCAGACGCTCCAGCGCGGGCTTGGAAACACTAAATCCACAAGCTCAGACCCCAGTGTCCAATGTAGTGTAGACAGACCCTGACTGGACTGCAACTCCCACGAACCTGACTTTGGTTCACTGTTTATTTAAGGAGCCTAGATACTATGGTGACGGGCACATGCTAAGTGATAAGACATGACGAGAGAGGAGATCACTAAAAGATAAGAGGATGGCTGTCTGGATAATCAGGAATTGATTGGATTGTAATTAGGTTGTGAGCTCCGGAGCAGTGGACCACGCGGTCTGTCAGCAATGAACACATAGTAGTAAATCACCATCACTTGTCACATACACACACGAACTCTCCCTGGCTCTCTCATCCAGGGCTGTAATCTCCGCAGCTACTCCAACAGTCAGACGGAAACAGACCAAGGTTTGCGGACCTGACACGGTCTTTGAAGCCGCTGGTTTTCTTCCCCCTTAATCTCCATGTTGTGTTTCCTGCGGCTGCTCCGAGAGCGGGATGAGAGCTTGAATGCCCCCTGTGCCCAGACAACAGAAACGCTGCAAAGACACCTCCAGCTTAGCGTCCCCCGAGGACTGACCCATCTTCTCTGTTGCAGCGGGCTTCGCCGGAGTGCCCTGTCCTAGACCTACACCGGTTCAGGGGTGCGGCTTAGCATGTAGACGGTCCCCCGCAATACTCTAACTGGGGCGCAATCTCCACACGCTGAGAGCCAGCTACAGGAAGGGCCAAGTCCTGAAGGTCTGAACACAGAGATTAACCCTGATTGGAGAAATAATGAAAAACCAGTTTCATTCCACGTGTAGATTTAGAGCCAGGCCGAGGGCCCTGAAAATTTCTTGCCAGGGTACTTGTCCCCTGCACTGTCTCTTCAAGGGGGCAAAAGAACCATCCTACCTCATGGCTCATTCACCCTCAAGCCTCTCTGCCAAGGTGAAGGCCTACGGGTGCCGGAAGAAGTGAGACGTCTAAGCCCATTTCACCTACAGTGGAACCATCTTTCCCTCCATCTCGGTACGTCTACGGCCCACGGGACCACTCCGCCAAGTGTTCCTGAATGCCATCCTCATGCCGCTCCCTGTGAGGTCAGGATTCTCACCCCCATTTCACATCAGCAATACTAAAGGACGGAGACCTTGTCCACACTTAAAAACATCAGAGCAGCACCGTGTTTCAATGCAGACACTATCTGTGCCAACAGGCGAATCCCTCCCTTCAGCACAGGTAATCCACCTCCCCGAGAGGCAGTAGCTCGGAAGAATTATTCTGTCGACTTAGCACCGGTTCTACAAGCAGCTAGGTCGGCAGAACTACATCGCTCAGGGATGTGAAGGTTTCACATCCCTTGGTGACTTAGGCCAATCCTAGTTTTCTAGGGCAGACCAGTCCTTACACATGAAGTCTGTGGCACAGGGAAGCCTCCACCTCATGAGGCCCAGTTATAAGCCAGGCTTTGTATCCTCTGGCTTACAGGGTAGGGCTTGATTTGATCTAGGACTGCATAGCAATTTCACTCCTCACTATTTCCCACTGCGCCCCAGTTCTTAGCCTCAGTTTACACCTAAATATTAGCTCGCCCTAGCTACACTGCTCAGAGCTTTAAAAAATTGTATGCCCTGTGGGATGCAGTTAGGTTGACCAACACTCCCGCCCCCCTGGCGTCGACTCAGCGAGGTTGACGGAAGAGTTCTTCCGCCCCCTCTAGCTACAGCCTCTTGGAAAGGTGGATTAACTCTATCAATGGACAAACCCCTTCTGTCACTGAAGTAAGTGTCTACACTGCAGTGGTAGGTTGGTGTAGCTGCAGCTAGGCTGCTGTAGCACCGGTAACATAGACAAGGCCTCTGAGGTGCCTTTCCAATTCACTTTCCCTGAGAACAAAAAGGCCCCACTTCCAAGCAAGACTGGAGCAGTCAGTTGTTGGCCAGTACAAACAACCCAAGACCTGCTGTGACCCCATAACAAGGAGAGGCCAAAGAGGTAACTTCCCACCCGAAAGGGACCACCAATCCCTTTGGAAACCTTCTAAAGACAGTTCCAACCAAGAGGGCTTCTTCAAAGGCGGTCCCGGTGTTTCGAGAGAGCCCTGAGGGGAAGGGCTTCATCTCCCACATTCCATAAGGTAGCACAAGAAAAAACCAACCAACCAACCAAGGTCTGCGTTCCCAGTAGCAAGGTTGAGGGACCCAGGATGCCCACAGAAAGCGAGGGGGGGGGGGGTGTGCTCAGCAGAGAGTCCATATTCGGGGGCTCTGGGAAGGGAATACAGCCGTTTACTTCGACAGGGGTGGGACTTAACATGCCAATCTGGGCAGAGTTACTAGGATGGGCGCCGGTGCCAGGTGAGCGGATCGAATCGCAGTAGGAGGGGAGCGAGGCAGGAGGGGAGAGAGGCGGGATGGCTGGAGGGGAGCTCGGTGAGCCTCGCTCCAAGTTCTTCTCTCAGAGAGTGCAAAGAGAGAGGATCTCTGGCTTCGGAGATCTGCTGGAGCACGAATTCTCAACCACCCTCCCTTTCTTGGGGGCTAGACGGAAGGAGGAGCCTCCAACTCTTTTGTGATGTAACATGAGGGCATGAAATCAGGAGGATCGTTATCCCCTGGCCCAGGGGCCTTGTGGGACTCCCTCCTGCCCCCAAGTTCTAGGGCCCCCTTGCCCATCTTAGCTTCCATGGAGCCAGGCTGCCCAGGAGACCCCTCAGTTGCCCCCTCAAAGGGTGAGAACCTGGAAAAGCTAATGCAGCCTCCTACTTCTGCAGATTTCCCACCCCCAGCTGGGAGGGGACACGCACCATCCGTCCAGCCCCCACTTCCAGGCATGGATCTCTCTCTCAGATGAACGGGGGTGGGACTCTCTCCCTGCCCTCAACCCATTTCAAACTGTCCGTGCCCAGTGCAGGACAGTCCCTTGCTCTAGGTTGCTTCTCCGGGGCAGTGCTAGCCCGTGTGCTAAATAACCCAACGAGAAGTGTCTCCTCACTTCCCTGGGGCAGACAGATGCACGGCGGAACAGATCTTCAGACTCGGTCTTCCTACCCTTCATCTCATCTCATCCTTCCTAGGGCCATCACCTAGACAAGGCCCTCTCTCCTTGGTGTCCATGTCTGCTGAATGCCCATAGAGGGTTCCCGACATCCCTCACCCTGGCCTGCTCTACACCTATTGAACGCTTGGTCCAACAATCAGTCCCCCACTGCCCGAGCACCACGTTCGTTGCTCTGCTTCAAATTCCCTCCAGCTCGCTAGCCCTGCGGTGCCTAGAACAGAACTCCAACCCTCAGCTCACAAGGAAAGAAGTCCACTCTAGTGGTTGAGACGCTCTGACGGGCACCCAGCAGAGCGGGCCTAGGTCCAATCCTCAGCCTCGCCACCAGCTCCTGGGGCCCAAACCCTTGAAAATCTGGCCCTCCGTGTCTCCACGGGAGCTGCTGACCATGTATGAAGCCCTGGCAGCAAGGGATTGCAACTGAAATACCCACCCCGGGTCCCGGCGGGGCTCCCACGGCTGGAGCGTCACCGCTCTTGGAGCAAGCTAGCTCAGGTGCGTCTACACGGACTGCAGCGTAAACAGACCCGAAAGCTGACTCGCCCCATCTGGTCCGACGGGGATAGTAGCGCTGTCCTACCCCACAGGCGTGAGTGTGTTCTGTCTCCAGGGGATGCACCGATGTTACGGAGGAGAAGAGGGCAGCCAGGAACCGAGGCAGGCAGGAAAGGTCTGAAACGGAGCTGGGCCACGCAAATTCCTCCCACTTGCTCTGTTTCCCCGTCCCTGAGACATGTCTCGTGGGTCGAGAGGGGAGAACGTCAGGGTAACCGCAGTGAAAAATTCAAAAGGAAATGTCGTGGCTCTGAAAACCACCGAGGGCCACACAATTACAGCCGTGTTCTCAGCGGCTCAGCCAACGGGCCAGCTTTTAAGGGCTTTAAGCCCATTGAAAATATGCCGAAATATGATTGCAGTGGAGGGGACCGAGTGCATTTGGGGACCGATGCGAAACCAGCGCTCGGTGTGATCATGAATATTAACAAGTTGCAGTAGAACCCTTGGCTCCAGCGACCTCGCAGGGCTTTGCCAACGCTAAGAGCCAGGCAACCAGGACAGCAAGGGGATACTGCTGCAGATCGGGGCTGAGCGGGATCAGCAGAGCTCTCCGCATGGGAAGCCGGGGGCTGGAACAGCGCGGCAGCTGGATGTCATGGGAGGGGGGATCCATCCGCAGCCAGGCCGGCGGGAGCTTGGACATCACCTGCTCTCACCCCTAGTTGCCGTCGCTCCCAGACGCCGACCTCCGCCACCGAATGTCGGCGAATCGAACCTCCAGCCCACAGAACCCAGCCGAGCGGCTTAGCCTGCCCCACGCCTGCCCCTTAGATGCACATCAGACATTTTCCTCAGGTGGGTCTTGCAGAGCACAACACACAGCGCTGGGCAGGCTGTGGGCTTCCAGCTCCCGGAACTCCACTGCCAGGTTCTCCTCGACTTCCGTGGGAACCGGCCCACAACTAGCCAGCCCGTGATAGCCAGGAGTGGGCACAGGGATACTAACGGGCAACGGTGCACGCTGCACGTCGATCGTCTTTGCTCCCCCTGCGTTTACCGCCTGCCCGGGGATTTCGTTAAGGACCAGGATTAAAAAAAACAAACCCCAATCCCGCTAACGTTCACACGAAGGCCGCCAGTCCAGGTGGGGGGTGCCTTGGGGCGCTCTGCTCTCGTTCAGCAAGAAAGGGGCGCGATGATTGCCGGGCGGTGAACGCAGTGATCCCTTCTGGCCTTAAAACTTTCTGATGCCAAAGTTCCTCTACAAACGCCAAGCTCTGCTCCATGAAACCCCAAAAGGAGGCAGGAGGGAGAGAGGGAAAAGGGCATCGTCCGGCCGAGCTACGGCTGCACTGGGACGCTAGCTGCAGTTCGGGGCGCTAAGGTACAGAAAACTGCGTCCCCCAAGTCCGCTGTGCGGGCGGGCTCCCCGAAGGGTTCATCCTAAATTGAGTCTCTTTTCCAGATCGGAGGCCGATTTGCACACCCGGAGCCAACCAAATCTCCCCCCTCTCGAACAAACCCTGCTCCGCCCCGCTCCCTTTGTTCCTTTGCAGCGCGGCTGGGGGTGGGGGGAGGAACCTCGACAATTCGTGCCTCTCTCCCCACACATCCCAGCTGCCAGCAGCATCGCCGCCCCTGCCGCCGGGGCCCCGAGAAGGCTTTTCGGATCTGCCACTCTGTGCCAAGATCTCGCAGGGTGCCCACTGCGAAGCCATTCTGCTTCCTTCGTGGGGATCAATGATTCAAACTCCCTTTCTCTCTCTCTTTTACCTGAAATGCCTCCCCCGGGACAAAGTCACCCCACTTTTCATGACAAACATGCCCCCTCCCCACTCTATCACCCCCATCACTTTCCCTTGAAATCACACCCCTTGACTAACTCGCCTTTTATTTACCCCGGCAAATAATAAAGACCGTTTTTTAAAAAATCCCCAGCTTTTTTCCCCTCCCCCAGGATTGTTTTTAAGTCCCCCAGAAGCGAAGCCGACAATATTTTTAGAAGGGGAAAAAAAATCCACCTTAAGGGAAAAGTGAGTCTTTTTTTAAAAATGCCTAGGCCAAAAAAAGAAAGAAAACCACACACACACACACCTTGGAAAGCTTCCAAATTCAGCAAGCTACTGAAGAAAATAAGTTAGTAGCCATTTATAATTTAAGATCACTCCAGGAAAACCCCACCGCGGCTCTCCGGGACCTTACAAATGACAGGGCAACCTTTGCGCTGAAGAAATGCGTTTCCTCTCATCTTCCCCACCGCTCCACTCCCCCGGCTAGTTATCTCGGTGCCCCAAGGGGGGAAACGCTCAAAGCAAATTCTCTCTGGGCTCGCCCCCTGCCCAGATGACTGGCTGGACCCCGGTGCAAGATTTGAGAAAAAGTGCGGAGCTGGTTTTCCATAGCAACAGCTTACAAAGATCGGTGCCCCCCCCTGTTGTTACCCGGCACTACAACTGTGTCAGCCAGTTCAACTGAGGTTTGCAAATGCTGCTATTTAAACATGACATGTACGGCTGCCTTCCAGCGGCTTCGCAGACACCAGAGAAAGCTGCACTAGATACACACACACACACACACCGGGAAACCCTGTCACGCACGCGCACACACACACACCGGGAAACCCTGGCACGCACGCACACACACAC
>ML677387.1:11113388-11173619 GCA_007922305.1 Dermatemys mawii
CACACACACCGGGAAACCCTGGCACGCACGCACACACACACACACACCGGGAAACCCTGGCACGCACGCACACACACACACACACACACCGGGAAACCCTGGCACTCTCTGTAACAAAGACAGACAGACATCTCGGAACACTGCACACAAGGGAAAGATTACCAAAAAAAAGCGACCACTTACATTTGCCAAATCCCCTAGAAAAGAACCCAAACCCGAGCGGCGAAAGGGAAGGGAAGCATGGGAGGGGTCCACCGGAAAACGTGACACGCCACAACTAAGGACCACAGAGGAGGAAACCCTGATCTAGTTATTCAGCCTCCGCACGCTTCCCCCGCCCGCCGCCGAACAGCCGTAGGGGCCATTATCCCTCTCGCCCCGCGCACGTACAGAGCCGGAATGGCAGCGGCGCGGCGTGCGGGCGGAGGAGAGCAGGGGCGCCGCGGGCGACGGAGGGACACAATCCACCCCCGCCCCTTTGACGGCGGTCGCGGAGGGGGGACCAAGGCTCGGTCCCCTCGGGGGGGGGGGCTTTGAGAAAGCGAAAGAGAGATGGAGAAATAAATCGTCCCCCGCCCCCGGGAAGCCGCGAGGCAACATTTTGCAAGCGCTGAGTTTTTCCTGCCTCCAGCTTAAATGCCCCCCCCCGACTCCGCCCTTATAGGGACCGGCCGCGGACGCCGCCCAGACGCAACCCCCGTTCCCCGTAACGCACAGCCGGGCGCTCCCCTTTTGGGAACCCGGCAGTGGCCGGTTGCCTTTAATGCGCGCTGGTGGGGAAGCCTGAGCCCGATCGGCGTCCGCTGACACCCCGCCCCCGCATCCCCTCCACCCGGGGCGAACGTCGATCCGGATCAAGGCCAGCCTGCGTGGGAACGGGAGCAACCGGCCACCCGGTTTTCGCTCCCCCGCTGATGTCACCCGGGCGAGCCACAGAGCTAGCTGCGGAGTCCCTCCGCCGTCCACGCCTCCGCAGAGTCCTGCTGCCAGTTCCCCCGGCGCGGGGGGCCCGGATCGCGGTCACCGGGGTCCCAGACGCGTGACCCCGCGCGCCGGCGGGAGAATCCAACCCCCCTCGGCGGCAAGCCCCGGGGAGGGGATGGGTAACGGGGTCCCGGCGTCGCTTATTACGAGCCGACCGGCTGCGGAAGAGCCGCCGCCCCGGGATCCGATAAGCTTCACACGGGTTATTCCTCCTGCTCCCACCTCCCAAGGCGTTCCGGGGGGGGGGGGGGGCAAGCCGAAATCCCAGGTGCCTGGAACAAGGGAGCGAGCCAGACGGCTCCGGAGGCTGGCGCGGGGAAGGTTCAAATCCTGGTCGGTGGGTAAAGGCTCCGAGACGCTGGCTCCTTGGGGAGAGTTTGGGGGCTCCGGTTTCCCCGGAGGGGTTTGCGTCTACATGGCACAAACCACAACCCCTGCTCTTTGGGATACAGGACGACAGTCTCGATCCAGCTGCTAATGACACAAAACCCGGCCTCCCCGTTGGCCGTCTCCGTAGGATGGCTAAGGACTGAATGGACCATGAGATCTCACTCCCCCGCATCTTATTGGAGAGAAGGTCTCCAAGACAAGGGATCTGGGACACATCCCCGCAGAGCACCCACAGCTGCTCTGCGGGGAGACGGATGGGCTCTGTCCTGCAGGGGTTTTCCAGTCCACAAGCACCATGTGAACTCAACAAGAATCTAAAAGAGGCCAACTCGAACGGCAAGGAACCACAAACACCGGCAGCACCGCATCTTCTGGGTGCAGGAATGGACGAGGCTCCCCCAGTGGCTCCATGGGACAAGTCATGAATAGGGGGAGACTGAAAGTGACCCTTCGTGTCTGACAGCTGCCAGAAACCCCTGCAGAACAAAGGCCACTTCATCTCCCCCTGGATCCACCAGCAGCAGCGTACGGTTCCCCCGTACCACTGTGTTGATGCGTCTCCCTTGTCGTGGAGACCTTCTGGTGGCTCCCAAGGGGCTGCCATGATCACTCTTCCCGCTGACCTATCGCCCACGCCCATTAGGCTTTGGATCCAAGCAGCCCCATGTTCATGGAGTTAATTCTCAGGGCCTTGAAGGTCTGTATGAACGGACCGTGATCAAAACCGCAGGGAGAGCAGAGAAATGTGGTCAGCAAACAGGGCAGGAACTGTGATCTTCCACAGGAGTTAGCTGCCCAACTCCCAGCGACCTTTAATAGAAATTGAGCACCTGATTCCCCTAGGCTCCCACGTTGCCTCTGTAACACACTAGCTAAGTGTGCTGCGTCCCACTCAAACGTCTGGCCCAGGATAAGAACCTACTACCGCAACCAGCTAAAAAGGAGTGACAATCTCCAGCAATAGAAATAGGTGCTTATAGTCCTGAAGACCGCGGGTTCAAACCACTGCTGATGCTTGAACGGTGTTCCTTTCAAACTTGGGGGCAGGATATTTTCCAGATTTTAAAATAATACTTAACGTCAATTCCCCACTATCTACCCCAGGGGCAGCGGGGAACCCAGGGTAAAGGCACGCCCAAAGCGGGCCTCTTTGAGTCCTTCCCGTTCCCTGGAGAAGACAGGTCTACGCTGGATGCTAAAGGAGACATTGGCCCAGCCTTGTCCTTGCTAACTTTCTAAAGCTCACAACAGGCCCCGGAAGAGGAAAATCCTGTTATGACTGGCCAGGTGGGGAAACTCCTGCCGGGGGGTCTATGGAGAACTCAGGATAGCAAACGTTGTGACATCCCAGCTCCTTCAGTGAGCAGGGCACGGGGTTCGGAGCAATTCTCTGCTTCTGGCTGAGGATCTCGGGGTCTTTCATAACAGTCTCGCTGCTGCCTTATACCCGTCCCGTTTGTCTTAGCTGCCTTTCAGCTGTTGTCTCTCATCCCATAGTTAGATTGCAAGCCCTTTCCTTTCCATTATATAAACGTACAGCGCCCAGCACAACGGGGCCCCGATCCCCAGTTTGGGGCCCCAGGCATGGTCCAAATAAAAATAAATATCGTAATAACCAGAGGGCTCAGAGAAGAGGAATCTCGAGGACAGGGGACAAACACACGCCCAAGAACAGAGCTTCTCTGCATGGAGTGCACTCTTGTGATTAGAGCAGGGAATCAGGAGTGCAGGTGTCCCTGTGGCTACTGATTCACTGGGAAGGGCACAAAGGGCCAGCCCAAGGGCCTCTCTATGCCGCATGTAAGCCCAGGGGGTGAATTTTGCCCGCTGCGTGCCGTTTGGCTTGCACGTCCACGTTCTTGGAAACGCTGTGACAGACGGGGACCTTGATCCTTATCTAGAAGGACCCCCGGCCTGACACAGAGAGGTGGTCAACTGTCTAGTCTAGCTAGCCCGTCTGCTTAGCGAAGGCCATCGGCTGTGTCGGGAGGGGATGAATGGCTCTGGTGGGGTTGTAACTGAGCGGGGGCTGCCTGCGAGGCAGAACCTGGTGACCCCAGACGCCCAGCACCATCCCACTACGCCGCGGAAAGAGGAAAGGGGAAGAACTGGGTCTTATCATGCTTAGTGCTTGTGTCCCATCCAAAACAGGCCACTGCCATTCACTGGGCTCAGTACAGGAATCGCGGCGTGAAATCACACGCACAACTCAAGTTTGGGTATCCTGAAAATTTCTGAATGGCCCCAGACCATAGAGTGACCTAAAACGACCCTGCTGTCAACCTGCTGGCTTACCCCAGAGACGCGTTCAGTCCAGTGGCTTTGCTAGGAAAAACTTGCACGCTTTGGCACTGAGAGTTTTAGCTCGATTTTTCCTTCTGGGGTGACTGATCGTTTGCCTGAGACCACAGATCTCAAAGCACTTTACAAGCGCGATGCAATTAAACCTCCACTCTGCCCCCTCCTCCCATTATTATCCCCATTTTTCAGAGGGAAAAACTGAGGCATGGAGAAACTTACTTGTCCCTGAGCAGATGGGGGAGTCGAAGCAGGTGTCCGGAGTGCCTGCTCTCCCAAGGGGGACGACAGGACGCGAAGGTAGATTCAGCCCGTTAGCAGAGCGCCCCGCTCTGGCAGCGAGACCCCCTGGGTTGGAACATGCCCTGAGTGGTACCAGTCCATTCAAGTCCAGCACTGCTTTATACTGAACACGGAGCAGCCAAGCTGAGTTGGCATCTCACCTCTTACAAGCACGAGCCTTCATCTTCTGCCCACATATCATCTGGTTGCCAACCTACCCTTGAGACTAACAATCGGGGGTTTCGGTTTTACTGGGTCCCCAAGGAGAAAGCAAGTTTCCTGCCATCCCAGGAGGTGACAAGGCTTTGCCCCCCAAAGCAACCCTGCGTCAGCTTGCTAAGCATCAGAACGAGACACAAGCCCAGATCTCCCTGTCCGGATCGGGACCGGCAGACCCCCGGCTGGGCGACCAGACCCCGTAACGACCAGAAATGGTTCAAAGCTGGGGGCTATTTTTGAAAAAAACCTCCTGAATGATCAATCATCACAAAATAACCCAGATCTAAACAGTCGAGCCGTTCTTCCGTGTTCCTGCCCGCTGTAAATCAAGTGTCGCTCCCGAAGCCAGCTCCAAACCGCAGGGAAAATCAACAGCTGGCAAAGCCAGGGAACAGGTTTTAAATCCCTCTCGCTCAGGATGCACCAGCCCGGCTTGATCCTCGGGCCGGCCGGGATTTTGTGTGTGTGTTCGCCGGTTCCCCTCGTGTTTCCGGGGCTGGATCTCAAAAGTCCCAAGGGACAGCCGGGCGCCTGGCTGTCCCCTACAAGTGAACGCGAGCTGGGGTCCTGCCCTCCTTCCCAGCATGCTTAACAGCGAAGCCGCCCTGGTGGAAGTCTGTTAATAACTCACTTATAATAAGGCAAATACAAACACAGGACCGTTCAGCCTGCTGCCCCCACGGGCACCTGGCATCACCGAGCCCAGGAGTGCCCCGAAGGAGAACAAAGGGAAATTAAACATTAAAATGGGCAGGGACCACACACCAGCCAGCACCGACAGGCCGGGATGGGTGGGTGGGTGGGTGGGTGGGTGGGGGTGGAATCCAAGGGCAGCTGACCCACTGTAGGCAGCACAGTCCAATGGTTAGAGCAGAGGAAACCACGCCTGGGTTCTATTCCCGGTTCTAGAGGCAAACTGGTGTGAATCAGTTCACGTCCCTGTACCTCAGTTTTCCCAGCCATGAAATGGGGATAATGGTATTCCGCCACCGCTTTAAAGCAACCAAAGACCTACAGCTGTAGAAGTGCACTGGGGTGGCGTGTGGGGAGCGGGTTATTCTCTGTGCAGCGCTTATGGGCCCACGAAGGGCAACGGACCATATCACCTTGGTTCTCATCTCGTTATGCACAGCAGTTTGCACACCCCTGCTCCTTAAGCCGGGCGACGGACAACCGGCTGCCCGCAGGGCTTTCGGAGTGCAGCTGCCCTCTGCCCTGCTACCGCAGGGCCTGTGCGGTGTCCAAACAAGCCGAGCCCCATCCTGTTCTCACACGCCCGCCCCAGCTGCCGCGGCTTTGCCCTGCCCTGTTGCTTCTCCACCCCGGAGAGCTCCTGCCCAGTCCGGAGGCTGGCGAGAACTCATGCAAGTCCCGTCCCATGCTCTGTGCCTCAGTTTCCCCTCCCGTCCTGTGTCCGGCCTGTCGATTTAAACTGCAAGTTCCTCAGGGCAGAGACTGTCTCTTGCTATCTGTATGTACAGCGCCTCACACCAGGGGGTTGTGTGATCTCGGTGGTGACCTCTAATTTCTCTCAGAAGTAATAATCTTCTAAGTGTCGCAGCAGAGGTGGGGGCTAAGGAGAGGTTTGAGGGGGCACAGAGCAGGGCCCCTGCCCGTTATTCCAGGGGAGGTGTGCTTCTTAAAAGGCAGGGTCTAAGTTAGCTTTGCCCCATTCAATTCTTTTTTCTATGACGTATTTTATACCGTTTACAAAAAGCAGCTGTTCCTACAGCTCCGGGGAAGTCGGGGTGAAATTTCTGCCCCCCCAGCCACCTTTCTCTCTTCACCGAACTCCACCCCAGGCACGGCTAATTGTGCTGACACCAAGGTTGACACAGAAGCACGTTGCTGGTACAAAAACCTCTCCCCTTCCTCTCATGAGAGAGAGGGCCTGCAGCCTAAATGGATAAAGGGGAAACTGAGGCACAAAGCCTCACACCAGGGCAGCCAGCAGGTCAGAGCTGGGAAGGGAACCCAAGTCTCCCGCCTCCCAGTCCAGTGTACTACACATTAGGCCGCTGCCTTTCCAACTGATCTTACACCTCGCTGAGACGGTGGGTTTGCTGCAAGATCTCGCGGAAGCACAAGTGCATCTAAGGTAACAATGCAACACACGCTCCCCCAGACCTTCCTAGCGGGCGTGGGAGAAAGGCCAAGGGGCCAAAGCCTAAAAAAAGCCCCTTGCCCCTGATGACGATTGCAGCGATTGGAAAGACCCCCCCAAGGACTCCAAAGGGCTTTGGATCCTGCCGGGGGAAGAGCGTGGAATTCAACGCAGCGCGTTTCCTCCAGGGCTGGGCGACCAGGTGGCTCCGTCCCAGACAGCCAGGGTCGCTGCAAAGCCGGGCAGACGCTTCGCTTAAACCAGACAGGAGAGACAGGCCCACGCTGAACCGGCTCCGGCTTTCAGTTACGAACTCCGGCAGCGAAAGGATGCGGGGGAGGGCACTCACCCCCCATCCCCTCCCTGGCGTCAAAGGTCTTTGCCCAAATCAGCTGCGGCTTCGGTTAATTCAGGGACGGGGCGCGGGGGGCATGGAAGTCCCATCGCACGGCACAGCTCTGTCATGCAGGGACGGGGGGGCGGTTAGCAGGGTGTCCTCGGGAGGTCAGAGACGGAGACGCGCACACGGCCCCGACGACCAGAAACCTCAAACTTCCAAGGGACGCGCCTCTCGCTGGCTCCCTGCCTAGCGCTCCGGCGAGCGAACGGAGCTTGGCCGCTCCAGAGCCTCGACGTGCGGTTTCCCTGCCCTGGCGGCATCGCTGCCACCGCTCCGCAAGCGCTGGGGCGAGATCCCTGGGCCGGGAGATGGAGCAACGCCCGTGAGGGTCGGTCTGCCCTGCCCGGGGAAAAGCCAGGCCCCGGTTTGAGCCCAAACCCCTCTACCTACAAATGTGTCTGACTTGGGCACTCCCACCGAGGATCCCACCCGCCCGCGGGGGATGGATCCGCATCCAAGCCCCGTCATTCTGCCGTGCGGACGCGGCTCAAGCCGCGGTCCGAAGGGCGGGGCCGTGTAGCACGGTACCGCGAGCACGGCTGAAGCCGGGGACCAGCACTTGTAAACCCAGGTTTATTATGCAGTGCGGACACAGCGGGGCGGGCTTGGAAACTCTAAGGCTAAGAAAGCGCAGGACCCACTGACCCTGATTTACACCACTGTGTAGACAGACCCTGAGCTGCAACATAAGGGCAATAAAAGCACCGCTACAGTATGTGTAGGGCCCTAGCAAATTCCCAGCCATGAAAAACACGTCACGGACCCTGAAATCTGGACTTTTGTGAGTTTTTACCCTGCGCTATACAGACTTCACAGAGTGCTCTGAAGGCAGCACGCTGCCAGCAGAAGTAAGGGTGGCAAATACCATTCCATGCCAGCCTTCCTTCTGCACTGCTGCCAGGGGGAGCTGCCTTTCCGGACAGCAGCAGCTGTTCTCCAGTTGCCCAGCTCTGCAGCTGGACGGCCAGCAGCAACACAGCAGTAAGGGTAGCAGTACTGTAACCCCCGCTGCAATAACCTTGTGACACACACCCCCCCACCACACACTCACACACTTCCTTTGCAGGTTGGATCCCTACAATTACAACACCCTGAAATTTCTGATTTAAATAGCTGACATCACGAAATTTACGATTTTTAAAAATCCTAGGACTGTGAAATTGACCAAAATGGTCCGGGAATTTGGTAGGGCCCTAAGTATGTGCCAGGCAACTCCCAGGGTGAGCCCTGCACTACCAGATCCTACTGGGAGAAGTGCAGGATCACACACGGACAATACAGGAATCAGTTACTCGATTTAGAGCCGTAGTTCTCCACCCTGGGGGTACGCAGAGGTCTTCCAGGGGGTACATCAACTCATCCAGATACTTGCCTAGTTTTGCACCAGGCTACATAAAATGCCTCGCCACTACGCCACTACCCACTAAAATGTCACACAATGATGTTTATCGTGCTCCGTATGCTACACATTGAAACGTACGTACAATATTGATATTCCAATTAATTTATTTCATAGTTATATGGTAAAATGAGAATGTCAGCAATTTTCAGTAATAGTGTGCTGAGACACTGGGATTTTTAGGTTTGATTTTTTAAGCAACGTGAAATTTGGGGGCACGTGAGAGAAACCAGACTCCTGAATGGGGTACAGTCATCTGAACAAGGCTGAGAGCCATTGATTTAGAGCAAAGAACACGCCTAACTCAAGAGACCCTGGGGTACTCCTCTACGCTCGTTCCTTGCACGCCCACCCTTCCACAGCAGCCAGCACTGAAAATAAACATATGTAGCCCATCACCCACCAGCAACCCTACAATAACAAACAGGTGCAAGCAACCCTACAACAAGCCAGGATTCACGAGCAGTCCGATAGTACCAAACCTCTGCGCAGGCAGAATGAAAGACAACTAAGCAAGAAACAGAAGATTTTTCCCTTTCATGGTCCTACGGGCACTGTAAGAAAAAGCAAATGGAAAGAATGAGAAATTTTATTAAAGCGAATGTTAAAAAAATGATATAGTCCACGGGTTAAGAAAAGAGTGTTTGCACATCTGGGTATAGCGCTTAGATTATCCACAAATACAAAGTTTGTTTTTAAAGTCATAAGATACACAGAGTGCATAACCAGCAATAACCCAAATGTAGGGGAGTAAATTAAAGAATACAGTTTAGACATTAGATATTGAGCTGCTCACAAAGCTGGTGCGACCGTTAAGACAGGCTCACAAATTCCTCTCTCTCTTTTCGGTGCTTAGCCGGCCCAGGCCACCAGCATATCTGAGTGCCTCCCAGTTTTTAATGTACTTCTCCTTATAACACCTTATGCGTAAGGCACTGCTCTTATTCCCATTTTATGGATAGGGAACCGAGGCCCAGAGAGGCTAAGTGGGCCCAGCTCCCACAGGGAGCTGCATTTTCCATGTCCCGTGCTAGGGCTCTAACCATTAGACCTGCCTTCCTCTCCTTATCCCACAACATGGTACCTAATCATTGGACTTTTGTGCGCATCTGGAGCAGCATGAATTTCTAAGCTAGACAACCCTCTAAGGAGAATCCCATTAGACACAACTGCCCCTCTAAGGAACCACAGGCAGGAGGTCGTGGTCTCCAGCCTGCGACAGCAACAGAACGGCTCAATCCAGACAGCCAGAGCAAGGGGAAAAAGACTCTGCAGAGTGGGAGGAAGCTGGCTACCCAGCCAAAGAGAGGCTGCCACCCACCAGAAAAGGGACATTTATAGCCACCGCAGGGAAAACAGCAATACACCAAGATGCCACAGATGGAAAGAAAAACTCCTGGATTTGGAGTCCGGGCCAGCTGGCAGGTATTCCGACTCCGGCCACAACAGTCACCTCTGGCAGAAGGGAACGAAGGGTATGGGGGCAAAAGGACGGATAAGAGGAAGAATGCCTGCCTGGGGGGTGACGGAGAGAGGCCAAGAAATGGAGCAGGGCTGGATGAAAGGTCTTGCTGCTTTCAGTCACTTTCTGGCACTGTAAACCCAGACACTCCGCTGAAGTCAGGGGAGTTATTTCAGATTTACAGCCGCGGAACTGAAAGCCAGATATCTGCGTGCAAATCGTTATTTCCAATACATCGCTTTGCTCATTTCAGCGGCTACCGTTCCCTGCTTCGGTAAGACCGCGAACCAGAGAGAAGGATTCTGAAAAAACCTCTATGGATAATTCCTTTAATATCCCTGCTGGTCCCGATGCTGATCTCGCTCACGCCAGTTTCACAGGGGGAGAGTCCACTGACGTCAGACTCAGCTGAGGAGAGAATCGGGCCCGTACGATTTATCCAGCTACAGAAACCTAATCACGGCCTGCTAAGGTGCTGTGTGCATGGGATAAAACTCACCTGCCGTGCTGACTGTGCATTGGGAAGGGCCAAGCAAAGGAACATGGCAGCGGTGTCCCTGAAACACACACGCACACTGCACGGCAAAGGAAACGCTTGGAGCACAGGGACCGCTTCCGAAGTCCCTCATTGCAGTTTAGGCCTTTGGCGAGGAGGTGAGTTCCCCAGGAGCGAACAGACCAAAGTAGCTGCAGACAAGTGGCAGTGTTTGGATGGGGCCTTCCTCTAATTACCAAGGCATGGGGAAGGGGGCTTGGGAGCATCTGTTGTTAATCTGCCTTGGAGCCCTTTCAAAGCAAGGCTGGAAAATTCAGAACCGCACACGCAATCGGCAAATCAGTCCGGCCCTGCAATTCGCAGCAATCCGGACGCTCCAGTCACACTGCCTCCTGCAACCTTCCTGTGCCGGCTGGGTCGGGGGGAAGGCCGCTGAGATAAGAGTTTTCTGAGCTGGGGGTGCTTTTCAAAGGCCATGATGTGCTCCCTTGAGGAAAGGCCGGGGGAGGAGAGAGAGATTTTCATTGTCAAAAAAGCCTAAGGGCTCAATTCTGGCTTTGCCCTGAGCCCCAAGCGAGGAGTGGCACGTAGCCACGCTGCCCCAACAGCTCAGGGTAAGTCTGGGATGTTTCCCAGCTCGACGGACAGATGAGTGCAGGCTAGTGCACTAAAAACAGCAGCCTAGCCAGGGGTAGCCCAGCCTGCCTGAGTACATCCCCTGGGCAAGTTTGTATTCAGACGAGCTGCAGCTACCCTGCTATTATCCCCATTTTATGGACAGGGAACCGAGGCCCGGCTACGCTGCTATTTTGAACAGGCTAGCTCAGGCCGCGCTGCCGGGCATCTTTCTATCCAAGTTGGCAAGCACGTTCTCAGCTGTAGTGTAGATGGACTCTCAGACGGTCTGATTCCTGGGTCCCCTGATATCTGGAAGGAAGCAGCCAGACTTTTGTTAGATGGTAAGGAATCAAATTCCGGAAGCCTGATTCTCCGACATAATCAGCATCTCTTCCCAATTCTTTTTCTACAGAAAATGTGAAACATTTTGGTTGGCTTCTTTTTTTCCCCCCCAAATTTCCTGTGAAAGTGTTTTCAGGCTTTTCCCCGTTTTCAAAAAAAAAATAAAAATCTGTTTCAAGCAATTATTTCTTTTACTGAAACTTTTTGGGATTTCGTTTCTACGCTGCACATATTTGACAGAAATGAAGATTTTCTGCCAAAACGGTTTTGCCCCAAAAGCCGTTTTGAGAAGACAAAGCGTTGAGACAAAACTATTTCCACCCGCTCTGGTCCTCAGCCTCTTTGTCTCTGCACCACGATGCTGGATTCTGCAAACAGAGATAGGAAGGTAGGTCACATTTCAGGCCTTCCTTTACAACAGATGGAGCTCTTCTGTACCAGTCACTTACTTATTCATTAAAAGGGCCGTGTTGCATAGCAACATCTGCATCACTTGACGCTTGGCGTTTCTGAAAGGCAGGGCATCTAAGCGGAGAGGAGACCAGCCATTAGAATAGAAGGTGAAATCTGACACCGACAGGCCATTCAGAAGGCAAAAGACCCTGGTTGTCTTATCTCTGTTTACACCAGCCTTATCCCCCTTTCACCAGATCATCACAAAACTGCAATGAAAAACCACGTTGTTTCTTGCAAACCCGACTCCAGTGACCGGCTCCTCAGAAGGCGTCTCTCATTAACTTCATTTATACTCGCCGAAGGTCTGACTCCAGCTCCTCGCCAGTACAGACGATGGGTCAACCTTGCATAGCCTTTACTCATGCCAACGGTCCCAGTGACTTCTGCAGGGCAATGTGGATGAAGACTTTCCACATGGGTAAGGATTGCAGAGGAGTCTCTGGCTCTAAGAATAGGTCACCGTCCTATTATTATTTTATTCTTTGCATTACAGAAGCCTCAACTGAGACTAGGCCCTGCTGCGCTCGGCGCTGTACAAACACAGAGACTGTCTCTAACCCAAAGAGCTTGCCACCTAAAAAATGAGACAGACGATGAGCAAGAGGGGAAATGCTTTGCCCAGGGAGCTTGTATTACCCAGTGAACAAGACTGGACACTCCTGGCTAATCAAAAATAGGCATAACGTGAGCCTTACGGAAGAGTCTTCAGAGTGAAATTCATCCACATGACCCATTGAAGCCACCCCAATCACTGGGAAGGGAAAGATCTCCTACCGCGGAACACAATTCATCCATGAAGGACGCAAGCTTCTGCGGAGAGGAGGAATGCGCATTCCCTAGCTCAGTCCAAAGGAGATTATTTTTTAATCACTTCCACCTGCCTGCCCTTCCAATGTGCCACGGGGATCTGGATCCTGTGGAATACAACGCAAAACGGAGTCACGCAAACCCAGGAAACGGCAGGCGTCCTGAATGGTGCAAGAATGTGCCCCCATTGGATAACACATCCGCTGTAAACAGGAGTTAGGGCTGTGTGGCCTAGCGGCTAAGGCCCCAGGCCAGAAAGAAGAGGCTCTGTGCTCAATTCCTGGCTCTGCCACTGAGTTTGTGGCCTTCGGCAAGTTACTTCCTCTCTCCGTGCCTCAGTTTCCACTGTAAAAAAAGGATAATTGATACTGACTTCTCTTTTGCAGAGACCTTTGGGTTTATGATTATGAAAAAAGGGAGGTGTTTCACATTTCACATCAACTGGCAAGAAACAGTGGGGGGAAAAGACCTTTTTCTGAGTGAAAAGGAGACCCAAGCAGAGAGACGGACAGAGAATGTATACATTCCATTCAGACGAAGGCTGACGTCGGTGCGGATTCTTATGACTGAGAGAGACTGTGCGTCGTTTGAGGCCAAAACAAAAAAATCTTTCACCAGCGAAATGAATAGACCACAAAAAAACCGTCCCAGAACAAATGCCCATGAAATGCTCTGAGATCTTCTCATATTCACACACCCCTACTTAAGAGTCAGAAAGAACTGACTCCAGAACTTCCTGTATCCTATGGAGGGGCACATTTTAACTACGTGACCCTTTGCAAACCGTGGGGATGCACACATTACGGATGCGGACGTGTGGGGGCAGAGAAGAGGCAGTGCGGGCTAGAGGACGCAATGCTGGACTACTAATCACGAGACTGGGCTCGAGGCTGGTTAGTTGAGACAGGTCAGTAAGAGAGAGTCATAATTGCCCATGGTCGTATGGCAAGTCGGTGACGGTGGGCAGGAGAAGGAAGGAAGGATGATCCAATAGTTAAGACACTAGCTGAAAACTTGCGATTAATTCCCTGTCTCGCCTCAGACTTTCCGTGTCACCTTAGGAAAATCACGGAGCGGGGGGCTAGCTCAGTGGTTTGAGTATTGGCCTGCTAAACCCAGGGTTGTGAGTTTGATCCTTGAGGGGGGCCATCTAGGGATATGGGTCAAAAATCTGTTGGATGATTTAGTTGGGGGTTGGTCCTGCTTTGAGCAGGGGGCTGAACTAGATGATCTCTTGAAAGTCCCTCCCAACCCTGATGTTCTATGCCTACACTGCAATCAGGGATAGACCCTTAGCTAGCTTGGGTGCTGGGCAGCGTGGCCGTGATGCTGTATGCCAAGGCCCTAAGCGGGTTTGTACAGCCTGCCCTGCTCTCGGCACCTGATCTAGCAAGGCTAACGCTAGCGCCGGGATGTCGACACCTCTGACAGCAGCGCTGACCCCCCGGAGGGCAGGTCGCCACTTAAAATGCCGCAGCACTTGAGTGAAGACGCTCCCACGCGGACAGGAGAGAGCTCTCCCATCGGCATCGCTAACCCACCTCCCCAAAGAGGCAGTAGCTAGGTCGGTGCTGTCTACATTGGAGTTTAAGGTTGGCGTAACTATGTCCCTGCAGCCCGGCGCTTTAACCACTACAATTTTCTTTCTCTGGCTCCCACCGAAGCCAAAAGGGCAACTTTTGGCGCACGGCTCTCCGCTGGCAGGGAGCGCACACGGATTCCTCCAAATTGCTGCTTGGCTAGAGCGGTTCCCAGCCGCGCAGCTGACTTTTTCATTCACGCAAGCGTCCAGGTCGTAACTCCGATTCCTCTCACATCGTCGGCCCAGCCAGAGAGCTCAGGAGGAGCCAACTGGCAGCCGGGCCGTTCCAGAAGGAAACGCTTTCCAGGCTTGGGAGCGCAGTGGCTGTTTGAGTGGAGTCAGCGGAGCAAGTTCTAAAGAGAAGGGGGGAGGGGGCGGAAGAAAAAAACCCTTTTTTGTTCAAACTAAAAAAAAAAACTTGTTCTATTTTGGTTCTGGGCTCCAAGTCTCTTCTTCGTCTCAAGCTCAGCTGACTTCCCCCGGCACAAACACTGCACCACCGGATCAGCTTTGGTGGGTGAATAGCACAGAGCAGAAGACACACAGCGGGGTTTGTTGTAGGCTTCCAGCCCGGCGGAGTGGGTCGGCCCGATTTCCAGTCATTGGCAACCCGCTCCGTGGCAGGACGACAATATGTCCCAAATGCCAGCTGTCACACACACACCGCTCTGCAACAGGTGTTGAAATTAACTGGATCCGGGGGGGAAGCTACTGGGAAGGGCAGTGGCTCCCCAAATACTTACCACCTCCAGGAATGAGGAGGAATCGTTCTGCTCTCCCACACCCCCATGTAAATCAGGAGTCATTGCGACGCAGCCCAAACTGGGGAGACATCAGAATGGGGTCCCCACCGCCCCGTGCTAGGCCAGCCTCTCACAAGCCGTAGCGGAACGGGACAGAAATCAGGGATGCCCCAGAAATGGCTCTGGAAACCATATTCCCTCTGTCCCCCACCCTCTGGAGCCCGGTCCCCGAGCAGGAGGCAGACAGGAGCTGAAAAGCAGCCATGCGTGGTGTATACTCACTCAGACCAGTTTCTGCTTACTAAAGCCTGCCCGCGTCACCGGGCCCCGGCGGCGTGGGAACGCAGAGGGCGCTGCGTTGGAACGACTCAGTCACAAAGAGCTGACCTCTGCCCCCCCTCGCTGAGCGCCGGCGCCCACCCTCCGCCTCCACAGAGCATCTTGAGGGGGTGCCGAGGGCTGCTTTGGAGGGAAGGCGATTTGGCCGGCCCTCGACCCAAAAGACAAACACCCCACACGAGGGGCTATAGGAAGGAAGACAAGGAAGCCCTCAGGAGACCATCAGGTTCCAACCAAGGGAAAAGGGTTTGCAGCAAACCCCAGGGGAAAAGTCGACTCCCCGACACCTTAAATCCCCAGGGAACACCCCACTCGACTAACAGATGCCAGGAGAATGATCCCCTAGATGACAGAACAACCCCACCCTTCAAATCCCCCCCTCCATACCAACCCCCTGCTCCGAGCAAATGCAAAACCCATTCAAATCTTACTACTGTCCGATAAAGGAGCCCCTCGCTCCACCCCCTTCACATCCCAAACGCCTCCCCCAACCCAGCGATGTTGGGATAACCCTACAAACAACAGCTGCCCTATTCACCCCAGCCATGGTACAGCAACTTCCACTAAAGCCAATGGGAGCTACTGGTATCACTCAGAGCTGGGGGAGGGGAGAATTAGGGCC
The DNA here is from genome assembly GCA_007922305.1 of Dermatemys mawii. Taxonomy (NCBI): domain Eukaryota; kingdom Metazoa; phylum Chordata; order Testudines; family Dermatemydidae; genus Dermatemys; species Dermatemys mawii. The sequence goes on from ML677387.1 coordinate 11,128,932, forward strand.
CATCTCACTATGGCTACAAAACACCAGCGTCTCCTGCTTGGATCAAAGCTTCCAAGTGCCTACCTCTGCCCCAGGGTAATGCCCGCCCCTCCTATAAATACCGGGGGGGGGGGCAAATTCCCTAATTGCACCTCACCCTCCCCCCCGATATAAATGCCAGGATAATGTCTAGCTCCCAAGTAAATACACTAAATCACACACTCTCATCCCCTGTAATTAACACGCTCAAACCACCATGAAAAGCTGAGCTCTGCCTATCCAAGCAGATCACCTACACAGCAGAGCGGCCCTGGATCCGTCCCGCCCCAGCTGGTGATTCGTACGTATTCGGCATATTAGCGTCTCTCTCTCTCTCTCTCGTGACCACGTGGGGGACACCGGTCAGAGGCTGGCAAGGCAGCATGAAGCATCCCACAGGCTGACACCCGGCCCCTTCTGCCTGGAGTTCGAGTCTCTGTTTTGCACCCAACCTTTCAATGAAAAGCAGGCGGAGAACCCAACATGCCTCAATCCAGGCAAGTGCTGACAGGTCCCCTGTGCAATGCACGGCTGCCTGTTGTCAGGGAAGCTGGTAGCACCTGAATCAAACAGTGCTGATGACGAACAACCAGGAGCCCCACCCCACACAGTCCGACTGCTGGATCAGGAGTTACAAATCCTGGGTTCCTAAACCCAGCTCTGGGCATGAGTTTCTAACGACTCCACCTGCAAGGAACAATCACCACAGTACCTAAGCACTAAAGCAAGGCCCTTCCCCTGCTCTGTGCCTCAGTTTCCCCATCTGTACGATACTGACCAGCCTCTCAGAGTATGATTTGTAGACTCCTTAATCATTCAGAAAGTGCTTTGAAGAGAAAATAATACACTTCACTCCTGCTGCTAAATGGACTACCGCCTACATACTTTACAGCACTTTTCGTCTGTAGGTCTCTAAGCACTTTAGAAAGGAGGTCACAATCCACCATTTACAGATGGGGAAACTGAGGCAGGGAGAGAAAAAACAAGTGACTTGCCCAGCGTCACCAAAGCAGGCTGGTGGCAGAACCCGGGTCTCCCAAATCCCTATCCAGCCCAAAATCGACTAGCCCACACTGCTTCCCAGGGCACGACGTTTTCCCCTTCCTCCCCTGGTAATTAACACTTCAAGCACATTCAGAAAGGACACACATTTAAAGGGGTACAAAGAATCTCGGGGGCGGGCGGCACACCTACCTTCCACATCTGCTTTGGCAATTGAGAGTCTGGGGCGAGCAGCTGCCTTCGTTTATACATATATATTTTCCCCCCCTTCTTTGTTTTCTTCCCCCCCCACTGCCAGTTCGTGCCGCTAATGACTCCACCGATCACTCATTTCCAACACCCAGTCATGAAGCGAAAGGCCAATGATTCACTTTTCCAGAACCCTGCTCTCCTCGTCAAGGCTAATTGTAATTGCTTCTTGGGGCATGTGCCATGTACTCAGATGGAGGTGGTGACTCATTAGCAGCCCCCACCCCACCCCCACACCCCCACCCCGTCCGCAGAGCCGTGACGAAAAGGAGAGAGGCAGGGTAACGGCTATTTCCCAGCGATTCCACCTCCGAGCGGCCATCTCTCACGAAATCGCACATGGTAACGATGCTGCCGGCTCAGGGCTCTGCCGCCACAGTCCCGCGCGGGGCCTAGAGAGCTCCCCGGGCCCCGTGTCAGAGCAAGTAAGACAGGCGAGCCGGGGATTCCCCCGTTCCGAACAGCTGCCCAAGCGAGCAGCAAGGGCTGCAGGCAGGGGAGAGCTGGGAAGAACCCGCCTCCTTCCCTCCCGGGCATCACGGAGGATGCTTTCTGAGTCATGCCTCAATCTGGTTGTAGGACGCGAGGCAGGTAGTTACAGAACAGGCTGTGTCTCAGCTATTGATCTTCCGGGGGCGGGCGGGGGGGGAGACTTTGTCTTGGGCTCCTTTCAAACCACGTGCAAATATCAGCAGAGAAGCAGGCCCCATTGGGCAGCTTTAGGCAAGTCACTTCCTGGACTCTGGGATCCAGGAGATGGGGAGGGACTCGGAGCCCGAGTGGGAACATCTGGATCCCAAGGATCCAGTGCCAGAGGTGGTTCTTTCCGTGCAGACATCCCCGGAGAGGGGGGACTGGACCCAGGTTGCCAGGTGGAAGAGGCGGCTATGGAGCCCAGGGTCCCTAACTGAACTTCCCAGCCGGTAAGAATACGCTGCCTCCTCTAGGATGGTAAATCTTCTGCATATTCACTGTTCCGACCTAATGAATAAAAGCGCCTCGAGGCTAAGCGGATCCACAGGGCTGCTTCCCAAACGACCACAGCTTGAGAGAGAACCAGCCGGTGCCTTGGGCGCCCGCCAGTTCTCGAGTAAGTAACAGCAGCTTCTGCAGCATGGTTTGTGCCAAAGCGCTTCGGGGGGCCCTGACTGACCACTGCGCTGCCACGAGGTCACCCCACTGAAATCCACCCACGGCGCCGCTCGCCGCAAGGAGACGCACAAACACGCAGCACCGCCGGGCGGCACCGGGCTCAAACCAACCCCATTCTCCTCCCCACCCGCGCACTCACAAACGCTGCGGTGCATCTCATACGCAGACCGTAAATTCTTCGGGGCAGGGACTGTCTCGTGCCATGTTTGTACAGCCCCTAGTACAGTGGGGTCCTAGTCTAGGACTGGGGCTCCAAGGTGCTACCCATATAAAGTAGAATAAGACATCAGCCTAGATGTATGCACACCAATCATACACATAGGCTGCGCACCTACCCTGTAACCTCTCACAAACTCGGACTGGCCGCATCCTGCTCCACACACCAGCCCTGCACCACATACACACAAGACACCGAGCTCAATTGATCCCTGGCTAAACTCCTCCAACCGCCTGGACTTTGCACCAAACTCAGAGCTCTATTTCCTACTTCTGTTCTCTGCTGCGCACAGAGAGAGGCTGGACCGTCCAGATCTCCCAGCCCGAACGTGTGCATTTTCCCCCGGGCTGCAATGGACAAAACACTTGACTCCAATAGCGCCTGTCCACGTGTCCGAGCAGAGATGGGGCAAAGAGACGCTGCCGAGATTGAACTTCTAGCCGGTTGTTAGCCCCAAAGTTGTATAAACTCAATTAGGTTACACACAACGCAGCGTACGGGCCAGCGTTTTCGGCTGTCCTTAAAGCACCCGCCTCCGTCCTCCCTGACCAGGAACGTTGCCAAGCTGGCAGCTGAGCGGCACTTCCCCAGGTCCCGTCAGCGCCCAGCTTCCTTCGAAGCAAACAATCCAACCCAGCCGCTTGTGCGGTGACGGCAGATTGAAGGCCGTGCACATGAGGGGACTGAGCGGCCATGCAGTGCTCCGAGGAGGGGCCGCGGCTTCCCCAGCGTGGATTCAGGCACATAGCCGGCCCGCACACAATAACGGGCAGAGGCGCCCGCGGGCACGGACCCTCGCACGCCGAGACAAATGCGCACAAATAGCACACACACACACAACACAGACACAAATGATACAGGCATACACCCGGGGTACGTCTCTGATGGAGCTGGAGGGGCGTGACCCCCAGCTTGTGTAGACCCCCTACCCACACTAGGTCTGCTCACGCTAATGTCTGCCCAGAGAGACGCACAAACAGATGGACCCACAACGGCAACACAAATGACACACGCCCAGACAAGGCCACACACAGCTGCAAGCCAGCGCACCCGGCTGGCACACGCTTCCCAACCCAAAAAGACCCAAGACACCCACAGAGCTGCAGGGTTACGATGTCACTGCCACTGCCACGTCAAGCGACCTTGGTCAAGTCACCTCCCCTCTCCAGGCCTCCATCTCCCCATCAGCAAAAGGGGGCTCATGATACTGATCGGCCTCCCTCGGAGGACTAATTAGTCGTTCCTGTTTATTATTATGGACTACAACCCGTCAGACTGCTCCGGGACACTGAACGGAGTTGGCAGCAAGCCAGCGTTGCTAGCGCCAGCGTAGGTGGGTGCACCATAAAACCAAGGCCCTCATCTCCTGTGGTTTTTAATGAACTTGCGGAGAGAAAAATATTAACCCCAGCGTGCTGGCTCAGCTCCAGAGCAGGTAATGACACCCTGCCTCCCTCCATATCCCCATGGCGCTCGCTGGATATATATAGGCTCCATTTAAACCCCGGGAATGGTGTGTTGCTCAATAGCGCCCCCTGCAGCCAGGTAAGGAAGGGCATCAGGGTGTCCTGCCCAGTCCTCTCCGGCCAATGGCACGGCCGAGAAGGGATTTTCCAGCCAGTTTCCAAGAATCAAAAAGACTCGGCAGCGTCATGGAGGTAAATCACTCATGGTAGGTCTAGTCGATAGCTCCTGCTTCCCTAGACCTTTGCATACACCAAGAGCGTTCATGACATTCTGGATCATGCTCCTGTGTTTATCAATGCACCAAACTGCGCTGTTCTCTCCCTTCCAGAGAGCATGGTGGAAAGCAAACCCCTGCCCTTTCTACACTACCATCCTCGGGCCAAAGTAATCCCTGGTGCAACGCCACTCACTTCAACGGATTCCCCCTTTCGGCCCCATCTTCAGAGGCACTGACCACCCCTCGCTCCCACTGACCTCAACTGGGATTCAGCTCTTCTGAAAAGCAGGCCCTAATGATCTGCTCACAAGAAAAGGAAGGACGAAAGCAATGATAGAGAGACGATTGCAGAAGGTCCTATAAAATTGGGGTTGTGGCAAGCAAATTTGCCAGCTTTCCCCTCCCAGCTCTGTAAGTAGCTCGTACTTGAGTGGGGAGAAATTTCCTCTCATGCAAATGTGCTTTTCTCAACCGTGATGATGATGTTAACGAGGCCAAATGACAACTCTTTGACAACACCCACTATAAAGAACTCAGTGACCCCACACCACAGTTGACCCAGGAATTTAAGGATATCATCAAATCCTTCCCCAATTAATTCCAAGAGAAACTCTACAAACTCATCCCCCATGAACCCACCTCAGGATCTTCGACATGCTTCCCAAGATACTCAAACAAGGGAACCCAGGCAGGCCCACCAGATCTGGCTGTGGGATTCTTACTGAAGGATATCGGGACTCACAGAAACCATCCTCGAACCACTCACCGTACAAAAGGGCCAGCTTTCTCCAGGACACAAATGACTTCCTCCACAAACTCTGCCACATTAACAATCTCCCTCAGAACACCATCCTCGCCACCATGTAGATCACCTTTCTATGTACCAACATCCCTCACAATAAAGGCACAGCTGCCTGTCTCAAACATTTACATCGCAACGGACAGCCCTCAAAGATCCACCCCAAACACATCGTCAAAGTCATCCATTTCATCCTAGTCCATCACAGTTATACATTCAACAGCAAATACTTTGTCCAAACCATGGGAACAGCCCTCTAATAGGCCACCCTCTTTGTAGGCCATCTTGAAGTAGAATTTGTGGACAAATGCACCATGAAACTAACAATAAGCCAGAGATACAATCAATATTTTCATCCTCTGGAAAGACAACTTACACTCCCTCGTAGATTTCCACCACAACTTCAACCACCATTTCCCATGCATTAAATTCTCTCTGGAACACGCCCACACCAGCATCAACTTCCTGGACAACATGATCAGCTTCAGCAATGGAACCCTACAACTGTATTCAAGAAAACCACAGATCGCCACACCTACCTACATAGATCCGGTAACCACCCCAAACACACCATGAAATCGGTTATCTACGGACAAGCATTGAGATCTTACAGAACATGCTCTGAGGAGAAAGCTCGGACTATACACCTTAGCACACTCAAAACTGCCTTCACTAAACAAGGACACTCCACCACAGAAGTAGACCACATCATGGAACAGGCTATCCAAATACCTTGAGAGAACCTGCTCCAATACGGAAATTGGAAATTGGGTTGCCTGTGACATTGATCTCAATGGGACTTTATAGGCATGCTTGGGAGTAATAGATTCTTTGGTAAATACTGGCAGCCAAAAGCTGAGAACTAAGGGTTCCTTATAACCTTGTGGTTTTTCTGAAGCATACTAGCAACATTACATCATTCTAATGTAACGACCACATACTTCTAGTTGCCACTTACCACCCCACACTGGGACCTATAGGAGATATCATCAAGCAACTACAACAGGGGTGGGCCAACTACGGCCCGCGGGCCACATGTGGCCCGCCGGCCATTTTAATCCAGCCCGCGGGCTAGGGGGCAGGGCCACTGGCCCCTCGCTCCCGGCCCAGGCGCTGGGCCGAGCGTTCACACCGCAGGTCCCCGCGCTCCCTGGCCGGGGGAAGCGCAGGGAGCCATGGGGCCCCGCGGAGCCTGGTGAAGGAGCGCCCAGCTGAGTAAGGTAATGGGGGGTCTTAGGTGGTGGGGTCCCCGGGTGGTGGTTAGGGTGGGGGGATCTCAGGAGGGTGCAGTCAGGGAACAAAGCAGGGGGGCTTAAATGGGGGGTGGGGTCCCCAGGATGGTGGTTACGGTGGGGGGATCTCGGGAGGGGGCAGTCAGGGAACGAAGAATGGGGGGTTTAGATAGGCAGTAGGGTTCTGGGGGGGCAGTTAGAGTGGGGGGTCTCCGGAGGGGGTCAATGAGGGGACAAGGAGTGGGGGGGGCTGAATGAGTCAGGGGTTCTGAGGGGGGGAGTCAGGGGGTGGGAATTGGGTGGGGGTCGGATAGAAGGTGGGGCCAGGCTGCTTGGGGAGGCACCGCCTTCCCTACCCGGACCTCCTCACAATTTATAACCCCAATGTGGCCCTCGGGCCAAAAAGTTTGCCCACCCTTGAACTACAACTTATACTCAATGGGGACCCCATCGTGAAAGAAATTTTTCCAGAACCCACTCTTCTGGCCTTCAAATGACCCCACCAACCTCATCATCAGAAGCAAGTTCCTCACATACCAGGACCCGCTCACTCAAAGTGACACCAGACCCGGCCATAGCAACAGACCGGAAACCTGCAGACATAGCTCCCCTGCTACAACGATCAACACCCCTTTCAAGATCCACGAGTCTTACACACGCCTATCACGACGTGTGGTGCACCTCATCAGCCCACTAAATGCCCCAATAACATTTATGTGGGTGAAACCAGACAGTCATTATGCTCGCAAATGAACTCATGGAGGAAAATGATAAAAAGCCAAAACACTGTGTCATCAGTGGGTGAACTCTTCACAAAGAGGTCACTCGGTATCTGACTTATTAGTCCTCATCCTCAAAGAAAACCTGCAACCACTTTCAAAAGACAAATAAAGCTTCAATAAATAACTTTGCTAGACGCTATAAATGATGATTTTACTGAAGATACTGGATTTACGGCTTATTACAACAATCTGTACCCATAAACCCCACTTTCTGTTATATGGCTACAGGGGTGTTGACAAGCCACTTCGCCTTGAACGGTCCCTGAGAACAGGAGCTAACTACTCGTCTGCTGAGGTTCCCAGAAACGTGCTAGTTGGGTTGGTGAGAATCAAAGCGCCCCCCGGATGGGAACAGATTTTTGTTACGGCTGATCTGAGCTGGGTCGGAACCAGCGCCGTTGAGGGGAAAAGTTGTTCATTACAAGGCCACCATCCTAAGCCATCCAGTTTAAAGTTCGGAGAGAGAGAGAAATGGCTTTCAAGTGAGATACAGTGGCAAACAGATAATCAGCCACCTCTGCGGTGAACAGAAGCAGCCTTTAAACAACGGACAGCCACAAGATCAGGGCCGAGTGGCTTATCCAAGTGAAACTTAAATACCACTCCTCTAAAAGACACCGCCGCCGGCCGCAAAGCATCCAGCTGGAGACATCGGCTGCCTCGGAGCAAAGGCGGACGTCTGCTGAGTCAACAGCACCACACAGCTCTCCAGGGCCCGTCCGAGTGCCCAAGCCCCACTCTTGCTTCGCTTGAGATCTGACCGTGTCACCGACGGAGGTGGTGGAAGCAGGAGTCAGCCACGTCACACGTACAGCACCGGCGCTACGCAAAGGGACGCCCAGCTCAGGTACACGCGACAGGCTGACGCGGTGCAATGTCTTGAGTTCTCTCCGCGGCAGAAGCCCGGCACAGAAACAGGGGCCCCTGCCATTCAGATGGATTAAAACACAACCACGTAGCTAACCGTTCTCCCTCACAGACGAAAACAAGGCCCCATTCAAATACCCCTGAACGCCTCTTCCCCGTCTGCGAACCCACGAACACTCAAACAGTAACCCAGGACACCTGACTTGCCCTGTCCCTGCCACGCCGCCTTCCGCTCCAGTCCCAACCTCTGGGACCACTGGAGAAAGGCTGGGCCGTAATCTTCGATATTGCACGGTCAGGATTGCTCAGCCCTTAAAACAGACTCCACCCTCGAGCTCATGACGTGTTTAGCCCCCGTTAGCTGTCCAAGCCACTGGAGTAGTAGTAACTGAGCGCTAACTATCAGTGTCCTTCCCATTCTGCCCCCGTTCTCCCTGCAAACCGTGAAGGACTGGCCACCAAACTGCCATAGAATAGGGGCGGGACGTGCAGATCAGCTCCCGATATACTTACGTATCAGCAGACATGAAGCTCCGGTGGAGGGGGGTGCGCGTGCCACTGCAGAGCTTGTTCCCCCATAATGCTCTGGGGCAGGCGGAAGTTCTGCTTCCTCCCACCTTTGCTCTTCCTTCTAGATCCAGGATGCCTCTGTGGGTCGCGGCTTGATGAGCCGTCTCGATGGTAGCCTGGTTCCTCGGCTACACGTTATGAAGGAGTCACCACCTCAGCAGGAGATGGAGCCGGCACGGGACAGCTGGCGTTCGTCGCCCGCAGGCCGTGGGGAAGAAAGATGAAGCGTCTCGCCCATGGCTTGCTGGGCAGGGGAGTCCCTGTTGCTACTGGCTGAGCTCTTCCCACTAAGGTGGCCTTTCCATCCCCAGGGACACCGGGTTTCTCACTTGTATCGATTTCCTCCAGCCATTGCACGCCCGGGTGTCATTCGGCAACCAAGACAAGGAGCACAGGGGGGTGAAATTCACCACCTACCTGGAAGCTCCTCTTGTCTCCAGAGCTGCGGAGTCATCACCTCGCATCTCTTTAAGTCCCTGGCTGCTGCTCAATGGGACCTTAACTCTGGTCTCGGGATCTGCTCTCTAACAAGGGCTGGTTCTGGCAACGTTGTCGAAACTCCACCGGGGACCCGGTGAGAAAATCAGCTTGTCCCCAGAGGCCCTCAAAAGCCAGCTTGGTCTCTGCAGGAGACGTAGGACGCAACGGGTTTCAATTACATTTCCAAACCGCTCTTCAGCCCTGGGGCCAAGTGATCAGCCCAGCTCCGCTGATGTCAGTAGAGGTGCTACGCCCATTTACACCTGCTGGGGATCTGCCCCCGTTGACTCCAGAGCAGAGACACGCTAGTGAGGATCTGACTCTACTGATTTCAATGGAGCGATGCCCAGGGACTCCAGACTGGGACCCGTTCCCTACACACTGGTTTGGTCCCAGCCATAGACCTGTTGCACTGCACCCAGGATCCCAGTACAGCAGGTTCTTTACCGCAGCCCTGCCACCTCGGGTGTTGATTGCAGAAGGGCGTGAGGTTACTGTGCTCAGGGTCCCTTTGACTGGGCAGAGGATTGCTCTCAGGGCGTTGGCTGAAGTGAGGGAGGAGAACGGCGAGTGATTAAAGGCTGTTGTAATCTCATTACTATGCATGGCCCATGTCACCTTTGATGCTCACAGTCAGGGAAAGGATGCCCTCCGGTAGCACTTCAGGGAATCCACACAGGGTATCTACATAATGAATGGCCATTAGCCCAGGCCATGAGGTCCAAGCAGAAGGTCCTTGCCAGGCTTCCCCATAGTATCCCTTCTCTCTTAGCCACAGGACACTCAGATCTCTCCACTTGGATCTGAGGTTCTTAATCAAAGGATTTCAGAGACCCGCTCCAGGTTGGATGGAAACAGGCACACGCCATGTAGACAAAAGCATGCTACCAATAACTCCTGGGAGACTCTGTTTCTTATAGCATCTGGCAGTTTCTCCAGCAGGTTAATTCACACTCTGCTAGATCTCTCTATCTACAGCGGCACGCTTGCCCACGAAAGCATGGAACAGCCCCGGGTTCCATTCCCAGCCTTTTTACCAGGGCTCTTCTGTAAAACATGTGCGCCTATGGAGCACCTGTTTAGAATGGCAGACAGCCAGGACTCCTGGGTTCTACACCCAGCTCTGGCTAGGCACTGTGGTCCAGCGATTAGGACAAGGGGGAGCTGGGAGCCAGTACTCTTGGGGGTGGACTCTGGTGACCAGAGCAACAGCTGGACAGCCAGGACTCCTGGGTTCTACTCTCAGCTCTCAGAGGGGGCACGGTCCAGCGTCTATTGACAAAGAGTTCAAGCTGTTCCTTACATTACACATACCTACATCAAGCCAGTTATTCAAAAATAATTGCCCATGCAAGGTGCGAGATGACTAAAGTAATTTTACTCATCCGTTCTCCTTAACCTTTCCCACCAGTGGCAGTAGAATCATAGAAGATCAGGGCTGGAAGGGACCTCAGGAGGTATCTAGTCCAACCCCCTACTCCAAGCAGGACCAATCCCACTACCAGTGGCCACTAGCTTTATAACCGCCGCATCCCCTGGCCTGCCTAGCAGACAGAGGGGTTAGAACACCGGCTACCACCTGAACCCTGTCTACACTAGATCACCCCTCCCTACACCCCATCCTGCCTGCAGCACTGTCCCCATGATAAACTTAGGAACTCGGTCCCACGAGCCACCAGATCCTCCGATGCAACCGTCCCCCAGGGAGGGAGGAGGGCGGATCCTGGGATGCAGAACTGGAGCAGGGAAATGTGATCTCCTACAGGGCTGCTGTCGGAGGTTGAAGGCTTTCGATCACTGCCAGCCGAGGTCACAGCTGACCTAGAGGTGAAACGCCGCAGATCTGCTTACCGAGCCCCCCGGCTCCTCCTGTAGATTGATATACGTGTGCTAGAAAGCTTTGAGAATGGAGGGCCGGTGCCGGGGCCCGGGGCGACCCTGCAGCTAGGAGAGCCAGAAGGAGGATTTCTAATCCCCCTGCACCCCACCCCTCCAGCCCTGCTCCAATAAATCTGAGCCCGGCCTGGCCTCTGTGGCCATTTTCCGCCTGGTCCCAGGATCCAGCCCGCTGCGAGCACAAAGTGACCTGCGTCCCGTCTGATTTAGGGTCCTAGTCAAGCTAAAAGGAGTTAATGCAGCAGAGAGGCCTTAATCAAGGCGCACGGAGCAGAAGGAACTAATCAGCACTCTGCATTCCTCCATGGCCAACATATTTCCATGAAGGCTGCCAGGACATTCTGCAGGCAGAGCAAGGGCTGCAAAAAAATAAAAGACAGAGGCCGGGGCAATCCTGGAGAAGGCCGAACCTGGTTTGTTTCAACCAGCCGGCTAACCCCCCGGTCTGTCCCGCCTTCCGGCCCTGCCGCGGATCCCAAGCTTTGCACGCGGATGAAGACGGATCCGACTGCTGCTTCTCCCCGACGCCCGGAGACAGGCAGCTAAAAATAGCACACGCAAGGCGCACGCTGAAGGCTGCAGCCGGGGAGGAGGGATCGTTGCTCTCCTCAAAGCAGCGCAGCCAACGGGGGACGGGAAACGGAGCCGGGCCATGGCGTCGGGCCACCGAACCATCCCACCAACCAGGCAGCCCCTGTCCTTTGCCGCTCTGCTTTGCCTCCCCCTTTGTAACTGGGCTCGGGGCAGGGGAACAGATCTGGGGGGGAACGCTCTCCCTCCCTTTCTCCCCCTCCTTTCCCCGCTCCCCTACTTCTGCAGCAGCAGCGAAGCTGAAGGCCATCGCGGCCGCGAGAGTTTTAATCCACCCTGTTGCTAGAGCCTCTTTAAATGGCCCTTTAAATGCTTCTTAAAGAAGAAAACCCAGGCGCTGGCTAGAAATAAAGAGGGTTTGGATCCTTCAGCGGTTGCGCAGACCTAACCCTCGTTGATCGCCCTCGACTCTCCCCTGGCCCGAGCACGCCTGGGCTGCAATACGTCCCCCCCCGAAAAAAAGGGAGCAGGGATCCAAGCAAAGAGGGATTCCCGGGTCCGGTTGGACAGACTGGCCATAGCCACGCAGCGTCCGGGAGTTACAACCCACCGCTGGTCGCCGATCAGACGCGCCGTCACCTCTCCGGGCTCCTTATGATCACGTCCCCTCCCCGTTTTGACGGTACCCAGCTCTCTCCTGCGGGCAGCCGACTTCTCCTTCGGGTCATCGTCACTTTCTCACCTTCCCCCCCACAACGAAGGCGCGCACGCCGCTTCCTCCCTCCTCCGGCGAGCCCTGCCGTCGTGACGGGGCCGATGACTCACGGGGCGATGCACACACGAGGCTGCAATGTTTGTAAACCTAAAAAAGCCACGTGCAAGGAGGCAGCGTGAGCGGGCCGGGAGCACCGGCTGCCAACCGCGGGAGGAGACGGCGGCTCCAGACAGGGAACGAAGGGGCCCTCCAAACGGGCTAAAAATAGGCACCAACCACCGCGGCGTCCGCCGGCATTTGCTCAGCGGCACAGGCTTGGGAAACTAGCGCAGAAGAAGCCAAGACGGGAGCAGAGAACTACCTCTCCGCCAATTTCAACTCTCCTCGCTGGGGAAAGCATTTGAAGGGGGAAAAGTCAGAACCCCCTCTTCCCCCCGCTTCATCAGATTAATAAAGACCTTGTGACATCAGCTGAAGTGCGTCTCACAGGCAACGATCGGGGGTTGGGTTGCTCTAAAGCTCTGCCGTGCTTATGATGATTTCTAGCGCAACTGCACCCCGGGCCAAGCTCCCATTGCGCTAGGCGCTGTACAAACAGACAGCCTGACAAACAACCGCCAGTCGCAACTGCTGGCCGTGGTATCTATCAGCCCACATTCACCCTTGCCTGCACAGATGTGTTTAGCTCCTAATTTTTAAGCACACGCGTAACGAGGCCCAGCCTGGCTCATTTCAAACCAACCAAATAGTTGTCTCCTGTCTTTTGTTTAGACGCCAGCTTTTTGGGAAGGGGCTGTCAGCAATTTGTACATCACCTAGTATTACGGGGTCATTGTCCATGACGCCGGCTCCTAGGATCGATGGAGTACAAGCAACAAACAAGAATACCTAGCTAGGTAAGTACGTATACAATTGATAGACTTGAAACCAAGAAGGGAGCACTATTATTTATGGGCACTGCAGGAGCATCTGAGAGCCCGGGTCCCGGACGATGCCACCGTGAGGATGTCATTTGGGCTTTTCTATAACCCACGCCAGAGAACTCCGCCTAGAAATTCCTGCGGGTGGACCCGGTGCTGAAGCCTAATAAATTAGCCAGGGCCTAATAAATATACACCTCTTGCCCACCCAAAACTCTGCTGCTTTGGACACGGCCCACTGAAAGACCTCTGCATGCGACGAACTGTGCAGAGTTTGGTTACATGAAGGGCCAAACACAAACACATCCCCGCACGGTTGGATACGCAGGCTGTCTTGCCTTTCCCCCTCAAGGTGACCAGAACTCTGCACCTCTCCGAACAGGGACAAGAAGAAGCCACTACACCCAAATCATCAACTCTAAGGAGGGGGGCTCTGTCTCTTAGCTGCCCATCTAAATAGGAGGCATCAACCTTCCTGAATGGCCCTGCAAACTCCACCAGACACACCTAGCTTGTATGCACAGCTCCACGATCTGCCCGCATTTCTTGCTACAAGAAGATTCCGGACTGACCCCGAGGGACCAATCTTGCTCCCAAAGAAGTCAACTGCAAAATCCTCTGATGGGAACGAGCTCTTGTGGCAATCTGGATCGCTTGATTCACAGTCTCGCCCCGCCCCGCAACATCCGTCCCAGACCAAGACACCCACAGCTGGTTCTTTTCATGATTATTTATTTGAAGCACTACCCGCAATCTCCTGGCTGCTTTCCAGACAAGAAAGGGTGTTCCATGCCCTGAGTAGATCCCAGGCTGCGTGGCCAACTGCACGTACCATACAGATGCTGGAGAGAGCTCTCTCTTGCAGAGCACCTGAACTACAACCGAGAGAGACATGTAGCAATTTACTAGAAGGGCGGGGACCCGTGATCCCACTCCTTATGACATCAGCAGTACACAGAGTGTGGCTGGTCCCTGTGGAAAAGCCATGTAGACATTATTTCATAGTTGCACGCTGCACTGATTGGAGTCACAAAATGCAGCAGGCAATTAGAACTATTATGATAAACCCAACCCCCACCCCCGTTGTTCTTCATGGGGCCTCTTTGGAAATTGAGATCTGGGTGGTGAATCTTGCTGATTTCTGAGCAAAGCCTCCTTTGAAAAAGGAAATACTACTAGAGGGACGCAGCTGAACGGATCTGCAGAAGGTCCACTTTAAAAAAACAACAACAGACCTGCCATTTTAGATGAAACAAACCAAAATTGCAGCATTGTCTCCGCTCAAGGTCTCATCTGGAATACCTTTCGGAAAACAATGCTGATCGCGCACTGGGAAGCAACGCCGCCAATCTTCTTCCATGCAGAACTGGCCTCTGCTAAGCACCCTCCTTGGGTTCCCAACAACGTCGGTGGATGGGCAAAAGGGCAATTTTGGAAAAGATCCCTTCCTGGTGGCAGCATTTCCGGGGGAAAGCAGCTGATCTGATTGGCAGCAATGGCTGAATTTTGGGGGGCAGGTTCTTTCCCACTATTCATACAAGCATTGGTAGCGAACATAGACCAGCCGATTAGACCCAGACTTTCCCATCTCCAGCCTGTTCACATCTGATTTCACCTCCACGTGGATCAGAGCCCAGTGAAAAAGCCAGGTTCTTTTCCACCAACACGGCATCGGTGGAGTCTCTTCCAGCGAACTCAAAGCACAAATAAGATGACTGTCACCGACAGGGGTGTACATATGTTGTTAAGATGGGGGAGTGAACTTAGGGTGTGCAGAACCAAGGGGCTACCGGGTTCTGGTCTAAGCCAGAGCGGGCACGTGCTGGGTAAACCATCCCCACCTTTCCGGAGGCCCTTCCGGCCTGACAGAAGGACCCAGCCCGATCCTGACCCACACATATATAGCTCTTCCCATACCCTTTAATGCCCTTCTCAACTATTCCAGTTCCCAGCCGCTCTACGCAATTCCGCCAACATTAATGCCCCTCAGTTCTAACAGCTGCCACGCCGTTCCCACTCCACCTCCGGGCCATCCATTCCCCGCCTGCCAATGAACCTCAAACCCGCCCAGCCCCCTGTTAGTCCAGGCACGGATCTCTCCTGAGCGAAGACGTACGGTGGCACTGAACCGGGCCATACCATCCGGGGAGGTGGTTACCCTTTTAGCTGGCTTTGGACTCAAAATGCTGGCCCCCCACCACCCGCACCTTGGAATGGCAGGTGTCACCTCGGTGCCTGGAAGCCACCTCGTTGAGGAGCCCAGCGTGGTGTGGCTTGGCGCGTCCGTTGCCCGAGGACCAGTGGTTGAGAAGGGAGGCCGTGCCCCGTCAAAGCAGGGGGCTCCGTAACAGCTCCGGAGAGCGCAGCACGGGCGAGGTGGGGGAGAGGCGGAAGGGACATGGGAGCCACAGCTGGAACGGTCCGTTCATCACCGTGCCCCTCACAAGAGCTGGCACGGGAAGGGTCCGGCCTACGCACTCACCCGCTGACATGGATTCCATTCCGCACTCCCCAAAACTTGGCAGGAGGAGGGGTGAATTTCATCTGGTCAGTGCAAGTGAAGGGGTTGAATTTGGGGAGGGAAGAAGAGGCCCCCCCTCCTTTGCAACACCAGTCCTTTGGGGGAGGAGGGGGAAATCTCAGCCTGCTTCCTGCCCCTTGTACCTGCGGTGACCTGGCATTTCACACCGAAAACAAAAGAAAGAGAGAGGCCAGGCAGGAGGCCAGGGTACTTTGCTCCCCATTCTCCCCCACACACAAAAGCAAATCGCCCCCTCCGGCCTGACCTTTTCCTAATTACCTGTGAGAAAGGATCCACACTGGTAAAGCAAACAACCATCCTCAGTGCTAATTAGGTGCCACCAAAGACTTAGCACTCTGGTCAGGGCTTGCTTGTTTACCAAGTTAACATGACAACAGGTGCTGTCTGGTGCCTTCCCTGGCAGAGGCCTGATGCAACCTCACCTGGCTGGCAGGAGCCTAAATCTGCAAAACGTGCCTGTATCCCATGGACCAGACCCTCACAGCAAGCGCAAACTAGCCCAGCCCCATTTGACACCGACGCTCACTGACACCAAGCTGGATGGGCTTTTCGAAAGCAGCCCAAGTGAGTTAGGCGCACATGACCCGCTAAAAGTCAGTGGGACGTGGGCTCCTTGCTCACTTAGGAAAATCTCCCCCTCCGATGCCAACGGCGCAACGCCTGCGCAATCTGAATCAGGCCCCGCGGGAATAAAGCAGGAAGAGCGGACACATTGCTGGCTTGGTCGCACTAACAGCAGCAAGCAGGTTATGGATCGTGGATCCCTTCCGTCCGACCCCAGGGACAACCTGATTTAACCTTGCGAAGTCCCACTCCAGGGAGGCAACCGGGAGCGGTTGCATTTCCTCTCTGCACTTTGCACCCGAACTCAGAGACGGGCTGTCAGTTACAAATGGGTATAAGGGTAGCTACCGTAACCAGCGGTCTCATTTCCAAAGGCCTCGGGGCGCCTCCGGCAAGCACGTGACTGCCCTTCCCCTCTGGGAGCCTGAAGGGCCAGACTTGGATCTCGTGCTGATGTAACAAACCGTGGGCTGATTCCCCACTGCTACGCACTGCGGGCTCTCATTTGCCCCAGTGTAACATGGGCATCGAAGGCCACCTGATCTGAATGGCACCCACAGCATTGCTGGAAACTCCAACTTTAATCAATATCTCCTTAGCCCCTCTTGTCCTTAGACACCATAGTAAAAGTGGCCCTAGAAATACCCAGGATGTACATATCCGGCTGTTCTCCCTTGGCTCCGGGGTTCAACTCAGCCAAATGGCCAACACAGCTGAGGAACAGGAAATGCAATCGGAGAATCAAATAAGCAATGACCGGCCCTTAGCTAGCGTCAAAAAGTGTCGTTTCGCCGATGCCAATGCAGTTACAACGGTTCACACCAGCGGAGGATCTTACCCGTCATTTCTAAAGCACAGACTGAATATCAGAAAACCTTCCTATCAGGCAGATCTGTGGAGTGGCCTCCCCAGAGGAATGGTGGAAACCCCATCGCTTGGGACGCTTTAAAAATCAGAGACTGGCGAATACACAGTAACAGAACCACGTTGGTCAAGCCGCGTCAGTGTAAACACTATACGTGCCAACAGCCAGGGTTCTCCCATTGGCGCAGGTAATCCACCTCCCCGAGAGGCGGGAGCTAGGTTGACGGAGGAATTCTTCTGTCAAATCTCGCCCGGTTTACATGGGGCCATAGGTTAGCTTAACGACGCCACTGAGGGGTGTGAATTTTTCACCCCCTGGACCGACGGAGTTAAATCAATCTCATTTTCTAGTGTAGACCCGGCTTCAAGTCCCTGCAAGGGAACCCTCCTGAAACCACTAATGAAATCAGCTCCTTCACCTTCCCTCTTCCCCCATCTCATATTCCCGAAGCATTAGCTTCGAGGCCAGCCACGCTCCAAACTTTGTCCCCATAGCAACTCCCACAGCGTTTTCGCAAAGCACAGGCATCAAATCTGCAGCGGAGTAAAGGACCAGGTCTAAACCCCACTGATTTCAGCTGGGTTGACATCAGTGTCACACGGCATGGAAACCAGCCTTAAATCTCAAATGACAAAACCTAAGAAACCCGGCCTCCCCCCTCCACTTCATCACTGCGTTTTTCCCCCAGAAGCAGAGAAACTGAGTTGCGGTTTTCGGGTCACGGCAGCTCAGACGGACTCTCCGGGTCCACCCTAACGAGGTAGGACAGCTGCCATCATCTTCGTTACATCAGGGTGATGTCACACCTGCCTCAGAGTGGGGGAGTCTAGCCTCTCGTTAATTGCACCGGCCCCGTGACAGAGCCCGGCAGATCTACGGGAGAGAGGGGCAAGGCTGGCGCTCCCCGTAAAGACAAGGGGATTGTGGCAATATTTCTTGATTTTTGCACCGCAAGAGGAGAGGCGATCCTGAAACGCTGTGACTCCTTCCCCTCCCTTACAAACACACCACAGCTTAAAATAACAACAGCCAACGCCAGGATGAATCAATCCGCAATTCAGCAGGGGCAAAGCTGGAGACGCCCGGGGGTTTTAAACCCCGCGACACATGCTCCGCGACCCCCAATTCCGCCTCCCCACCACAGCTGCCCTTCCGGGCTTTGTCCTCGGTCTTTAAACAAGGGGGTGGGGGGAAGGTACCTTTGTCTCCAGCACTTGTTCCCGCGTCCCACCTTCTGCGTTGTCCCTTATTTCCACCTGCAAGGGGAATTAAAATAACAATGTCAAAATAAAACCCAGTCCCAGCAAAACCAGCTACCTCGGTTCTCCCGCTGCCATGGAATTGGGTGTAGGACCGAGGGGGGGGGGCATGTGATTGAAAGACACGTCTCGGAGCAAATCCCTACCCGACTCCCTGGGACCGGGGAGGCCAAAACACGCGCATTTAAAGACCACCGAGGAAGAGCCTCTATTTACCTTGCGCCGCTTTTAATCCTCTCGGCTCGCCGGCGATCTCCGTCTCCCCCCCACCCCGCAAAAAAAAATCCCACTCCCGCCCCCCAGCCTTCGTCAGTTGCAGCGAGAACCCAGCACTACCGGGCAGCCATCTTCCCTCATTCTCCTTCAAGCGGGGCTTGCAGACGCCCCGGTGCCAGACGCTCGAGTCATCATCCCGCCGCCGAGCTCCGGCCCGCTGCCCCCCGCCACCCCGGCCCCGGAGACGCAGAACCCGGGGGACGCGCCGGGCTCACTCCCCTGCCCGCCTCGGCGAGGGGGCGGGCGAGCCAATCCGCGCCGGTCGCGCCGGCGTGCGGGGAGGAGGAAGCGAGGGGCCGGGGTTGGTTTCTCTGCTAGCCCGTCTCGGCTTCTTTCGGCTCCCCTCCCCGCCCCCGGGCCGGCTCCCAAAGGCAGGCGGGGCAGCTGGCGCCGATTTCCGAAGCCCTCGCCTGGCTCGGCGAAGGGGGGGGGGGGCACCTGCTTCGGTCGGTTTCACACCGGGCGAACTCCACGGGAGTGACTCCGGATTGACACCGCTGCTGAGAAGCAGCAGGGAAGCATAGGGGCAGGGCTCCTTCTGTGTTCATCCCGACAGCCGGAGATAGTTTAAAGCACATTCTAACTCCAGTTACACCAGGGTAAGAGCCCTGATTTAGACAATCGGATTGTGTCCACGCTAATATTGGTGTAACGTTGTCCACTGCACCGGAGTCACTCCAGATTCACTTCATCATCCCCCGCTCTCCTAGCACGCGTTCCATCAGGAGATCTCAAAGCACTTTGCAAAGGTCAGTATCACGGTCTCTGTTTTACAGATAGGGAAACTGAGGCACGGAGCAGTGCAGTGACTTGTCCAAGGTCACCAGCAGGCCAGGGTAAAACTGCAATTAAAACCCAAGTCGCTCGAGTCCCCGTCCAGTGCTCTAACCACTAGGCACCCCTCCATCCAATCTCTAGGTAACCCAGCACAGAATTTAGAAGGCCTGATCCTGACCTCATTCCTGTTTGATAACGTCCAGTCCAGCAGAGTCCCTCTGGATTTACCCTTCTGCAAGCTACAGCGGAGTTTATTACAACAGGTATCTAGACATTCACACCTGACTCCTCAGTGTGGTATATAAACACCCACAATATTTGACTCTTGTGTCTAGCACTTTTGTTATCCATAGATCTTCCCAATTAATTGGTTTTAATTAAAAGGTTTTAATAGATGGTTTAGAGAGTGCCAGGAATTTACACATGAAAATGACAGGTTCCCATGCCCCAAAAGAGCTTGAAATGCAACTCACGAAGAGGGAGTGTGGCCCAGTTGTCTGAGCACATGTCTGGGGGCCAGGAGCTTCTGTGTTACACACCCTGTTCTGAACCAGCCACAATTTATTTGCATCACCATGGCATCTAGGGGCCCCGAGTCCCGGACTAGGACCCCAAGGAGCTCGGTGCTGTACATTTTGGACAATTTTGTTTTATCTCTTTGCATCCTCCTCTTCCCCACACATAGTTAGGCTTGGAAGGACTCGACTGTTATCAAAAAACATAGGTAAACATCTCTTTCCCCATGTAAACATCTATTTCCCTGTGCACACATATACCAGCAACAAAATATTCTCATCAACAACAAACAAAATGTGCAAAAGAGGCCAAGGAAGATGGAGACTTAGACTATTTGCTTTGTACATTCGGACACAGGATGTTGACAACTGGTGTTTCAACAATTATAAAGCTTTAACTGTTTTTAATCACCACCTCAACAGTCATTAAATAATACAGGTCTGACCCCCCCCCCACCTCTGTCCCGGAATTTCCCACAACCGTGAACGTTTCAATAGATAAAGTTTAAATGTTAAAAAATACTTCAAACCTGTAACTTTGAGCAACTGGGGAAAATACGACTTGATAGAAAAAAATGCTTTAAAATATGCATATTATCCATCAAAATGATTAAAAACAATAAAAATGGAACATCTACACCATCCTTCCACAAGGGTTTTCATCCGAAGGCGGGTCTGTATCATTACCCCCGCTTTAAAGATGGGGAAACTGAGGCATAGAGGGGGGACGCGACTTGCCCAAGGTCACCCAATAAATCAGCAACTGAGCCAGGATTAGGACCTCGATTCTCAGCACAGAGCCCTACCCACTAGGATACACTGCCTCTCACCGAGGCAGCTGTGGATACCAATGAGTGCAGATTCCACCCAGACCCCCTGATTACAGGAAAGTAGAATAAAAGCCGCTCAAGTCCCAGACAACTGCACTATGACTCGGGTGGGAAATTGTCTCTGCACTGAAGCGTCTCATGAACATTGGTAGTCCACGTGTGCCCCCCTCTGTGGCTATGAAAAGTTCATCCCCTTTGCTAGGTTACAGAAACAATATTAACCAGGTTTAATTATCATTAGGCCCTGATCAGACACATTAGCACCTTCAAATCTACAGCCAGGCCGGGCACCCTGGCTACGGGTCATGTCTGCTAATGGCCCGACGCCACTAATGCTTCAGAGTTGACACCAGGCTACCAGAAGACCCTTTACCCTCCCATTCCTTGTAATGACTCTCTCTGCCTGCGGCCTCCAGGACTTTTAGAGCCAGTCCCCCTGGTTCAAAGAAGGGAATTTACTCTCCCCTGCCCGAGAGAGGCCTGTGCATGTGGGGGGAATTTCCCCTCTACAGTGGTGAATGCCGAGGGCTCTTGAAATTCCCACTCTGGGCTCCACAGAAGCTTTGCAAGCTGAGGGAATTTGCTGCCTCCAGCCGAGGACATTTGGGCCCGGAAACCGGAGCTTGAAGTCAAGTTACTGGAGCGACTGGAGGTGAATTTGTCCCAGTGGAGCCTTCTAGCCGCAGTCTAATGCAGTGTAGGCTCTAGGACCCCGCAAGATGGGAGAGTTCGCCCCAGTCCCAAATGACCACACGGGAATTAAACAGCTTCTTAGCCCGAGTCAGCTGACCTGGGCCAGCCAGGAGCGTCTAACTGCACTGTAGACGCAGCCTAAGGGGCCAATTCCAGCAACCATCCCTGGGAGGGATCTCAGAGCTCAGCCCGGGGCCGGCCAGGAGCCTGGGGAAGGGTCGTGCTTGGAGAGCGGAACCGCGTGGGCGCTCACAGGGGTTTCACGAAAAGCTGCCCTTTCGGCAGCGCGCGGCTCGGAGCTTTGGCGGGTGGAGCAGGAGCTGGCATCCAACCCCCCACCCCCGTCCCCTGCTACCCCAAACAGGTCTCCAACCAAAAGAGGGGACTTAGCCTGCAAGGGTGACTACAGATCTTCCCCCAAGCTCCGGGAAGTCCAGAACCTGGGTACCGGTTCAATGCATTATAGGCAAGGAGGCCGGCTGTTAGCTCAGATCTAGATGCAAGGTTTGTGGGGGTCTGGGTCAGGGGGAATCGGTTCTGGGCCCACCTCCATGCTGAAGGCTGCAACAGGAATTTCCTAGGAGCATGCGGACAGCACCTATGTGTGTGTGCATTTGCATGTATCAACATAACGCCAGATTCAGAGAATACCATATTGTTCCTACCCACGGTGCACAAGTAATTCTGGGCACTGGTAGTTCTGTGCAAACAACAGATGTTAACTCCATTGCACTGGATTAAAAAAATGCATAGGCAAAACCAACACGCCCAGACTCAGAATATTTGCCCAGGCGTGTCTCGCCCTCGACGGAGCTACAGGAATTGTTTGTGGGTGGAACTCTGAGCGGTACCATCGGCCATCGACAGAACACAAGCTTATCTGCATCCCTTGCACCTGCAGTGCAATTCCGATGGAAGCAAATGGGAGGCAGACTGAGCGGGCGTGTGTGTACAGCGCCGGGCACGACGGGGCGCTGGTCCATAACTTGGACTCTTAAGCACTACGGTAATTTCAATAATATCCCAGATCTGCTCGCGGCCCCTTTGCTTTGCGTGACGTGGTGCGCCTGAGAGCCCCTATTACATAAGAGGACCCCAAAGACACGGAGCAACATCTGGATTGCAAGTGCCCCTACATTTGAGGGCACGAGGGTCATGGGGGGCTCAGAACAGTCTATTACAGGGTTCGGAGCATGCTGTGAAATTCAGAACTGGAATCGGTCAGACCCCTGCTTCGCCAATGTTTTGGGGGTGTTAGTCCCGAGGGTTTGTCTCTAACCACTGCTGCATTTGGTCTCACCCCAAGGTTCCCTTGCCCAAGTTACAGCGGAAGGCCATGCATCTTTCAAGACTCGCCAAGCTGCCTTTGCCCCTCTGTGTGCCCCCTGAGTGCCCAGAATGTATGTCAGGAACAAGGATCTCTCCCCCACCTAGCTCAGAACTGATCTGACTAAAGGACAAGCAGTTCTTGACTGGATGGAAAATCTGCCCCCCATTAAGTCACATGCACAAAAAAACCCATTCATTTTAAAAGGACCAGGATCCTAGTAAACCTGTGGAACTCACTGTCACATGAGTTCACAGAGGGCAAGAGCTTAACAGGGTCCTTAAAAGGATCGGGAATTTATATGGATGACAAGAGCATTCGCAGCTACAACAGCATAGGTTAAACAGAGCCAACTAATCTGGAAGGGCTATAAACCCCCATGCATCAGGGCATAAACCAAGCTCTAATTACTAGGGGTCAGGAAGAATCCTTCCTGCAGGCAGGTAATCCCTTCACTGACTGGTTCAGGATCTCCTGCTCCTTTCTCTGAAGCAGCTGGTGCTGGCCCCTGTCAGACGAATACAGGCCGGAGCCAGCGTGGCAACCCTTAGGTTCCCCCCTTGGCCCTCTGTGTTCCCAAGGCATCCGAGCGCTGACCAGGGAGTTTACCATTAACCAGCCTTTCGGCGTGGCCGGGCGGCTCTCATTAGAATGAGAAAGGCTGTAGGGCAATGACAGTGGAAATGGCTGGCGGTGAACGTATCTCTGGCAGGGAGGCGTTTCTTCAGGGGCAGGCCAGAAAGCCCCCTGCTGTGATCCCAAAAGCAGCGGGGCTTCCTCTTCTTCCCTCCCTCCCAGTTGATAACGACCTCCCAAACACAAAGCACTTCCCCTTCTCTAGTAGCGATTCACAATACGCCCGCAGCCGAAAAGCCCCCTGTCCCTTTGGGAGGAAAGGCAAAGAGTGAACACGCCTTGACCAATGTCCCCATTTCTGCTCCCAAAGCTTCACGACGGCTGGCACACAGGGCTGCTGAAAGCACACAGGGCTTCTGCAAAGCAGGCACATGAAGGCAGAGTTTCAGCCTATTGTCCCCGGGCAGAGCTGCGGGTACCTCTCGCCCAGGTGTGCCCAACTCCGCCAAGCTCGCCTGCTATGACATGCAAGGCTGGTCACTCCTTGGCGGTCCAGGGTCATGGGCAGAGTTGAATCCTTGAGGGGGCCCATTTAGGATAAAATCTGTTGGAGGATTGTCTTGGGGATTGGTCCTGCTTTGAGCAGGGGGTTGGACTACAGGCCACAGCCAGGAAGGGACTTGCCCTAGGTTGGTGGCAGAACCGGGGCTAGAACCCAGGTCTTCCAAGTGACAGCCTGGGGCCCTAGCCACGCAGCACCTTCCTAGACCAGCTGGTTCTTCCAGCAGCAGGCCGGCCACTGACCATGCCCCCTTGAAGCAGGCAGCCTCTCCCAGATGGACCCAGGACAGCAGGCCCATGTTTTGGAAGCAGAGAGACTCCTGAACGTAGTTCACCAAAAGGCACCGTGCGACAGTGGGTAGAGCAGGAGAAAGGGAGCCAGGATTCCTGGGCACATTCCCAGCTCTGCCACTGACTCGGTGAGCGGCCCTTGGTCAAATCACTCCCCCCACCCGCCCGCCCCTGGTCTGTGCCCATACAGACACAGGGTGGCAAGGCATGGGTGGCGAACACCCATAAAGCACTTGGGATATCCGTGGGCGAACGCAGTCTCTGGTTATTATTATTTGGGGCGTTGTAACATTGCACAACGCCGGTTGTGCAACTTGCCGTGAGGGGTTGCATCAATTCACAATGACATGGCATAACAATACAGTGCCAAGCCCCGGCAGAGAGGCTCCCTTACAGCACAACCCAGCCCCACAGGACCAACACCTGGTGGGGGAAGCCCTCCTCCATCCCACCATATTGGGGGCATGAGATCTTGCCCTCCATCTATGCCTCCATCTCAGCCAGGGCAAATGGCTCTCTGTGGGCAGAGGTCTGAACAAAGCCGCTTCTATCAAGCTTAATCTAAACAGCGGTTCGGGATCCCGATGAACGGTCCTGCCACAGCTGAAGAAATGGCCCATTGAGGGTAGACACACAAAGCATCAACCTGCCACAGAGGACAGTGCCGCTGACCGGGAGGGGCCCCCATCACCGCAGCTGCAATAGGGCAAGGGGGGGTGGGTCGGGAGTCAACCTCCGGGGGGCAATTCGTTTCTGCGGTGTTCCTTGTTTTACACACAGAGACATAAACCGCGGCCAATTAAACCGTTCATCCACCTCATCTGCGAGCAAGGCAAGAGTCAGCCGGCCAGGTTCAGACCCCAAACATCTAAGTGGTGCCAATCCAGAGCAGGAATACATGGGCCAGATTCAGAGCTCAAGCAGGTGAACATGAATCCTAAGTAGCACCGTCGAAATCCCTGGAGCTACATCAATTAACTGGGCTCAGAATTGGCTGCCCATCCTTACCCAGCAGTGTTGTTACATTCCAGCCGCCAGCCTAGCATCAGTCAGCGCTAGTAGCACACTGTCCAGCCATGGCGTTCGCATCCCTCATCCCAGCTTTGGGTACATGCTACCTCTGTGCTATCAGCCAGCTGCCATCCCTCCTGGAACCAGTCTTGAGCCAACCGTGAAACTCACATCCACTCAGAGGAGCCTAGGAAAACTCTTATTGGAGGAGAGACTGAAACAACTGGGATAGTTTGCAGGGGACAAAGAAGAGGAGACATGATCATCATCAAGGAAAATCCCACAGGATGTAACCTCCTTGGAGTTCAAGCAGCGCCCAGATCACCACTAGCCAGAGGGGACATGACAAAAGTACACAAAAGAACAAGGCGACGCATTCAACGAAATTGAAAAGGTGGCCAGTTCATACTGGAAAAACGGAAACAACAGTTTTCCCTCGGTGCAATGGGCCTGTGGAACTCACTGCCACATGATGCCACAGAGGCCAAGAATTTAGCAAAAGTCAAAGAGGGACTGGATGGTTGTGTGGATAACGAGATTATCCAGCGTTAGAATGGTCAGTGCTAACAGAGTCAAACTGCACACTGCAGGGTTTAAGCCAATTCTACGTTGGGGATCGGGAGGAGCCTCAGGGAAGGCAGGTTACCCGTTGGCCTACTGGGAGAGGAGGTGATCTCCTGCACCTTCCAGTGAAGCAACTGGTGCCGGCCAGCATCAGAGAGAGGATACTGGACCAGCGGCAAAGGTCACAGGATTCACCCGATGTACGCAGCCCAGCTCCTCTCCAAGCAAAGATCTTCGCTTGCCGCTTGGCTCCGGGAATCTGTTCCAGGGCTGCTAATATCCAGAGAGATTTCATTAAGCAATGATAGTTAAAAAGGAAGACGACCCCGCTGGATTTTATTCTGGAGCGACACATTCTATTGCAAGACACATCAGTGTGCTGCCAAGTAATTTTTAGCTGCTAACATCACAGCCTGGATTTGGAAGATCTTCACTACAGCCTGGTAACGGCCCTTGCATTTGGGGGCTGAGCACCATTCTAAATGAGCCAGGGACGTCGGCAGTGGAAAACGAGGGAGGGAGGCAGGCAGAAGACTGAGGGGCAGGGTCCCCTCTCTGGGGTCTTATTCAGCACTCCAGGGGGTGAGGCACCATCGAAGCAATGGGTCGGGGGTACCCAAAGTCTGCACAGCTGAGGAGCCCAGGCTGGAGAACAGAGCAGACAGCAGCTACCTCTTCCTTAACTCAGCACCTCAAGAAATCAAGACTACAAGGCTCATTGGGTCCCCGCTCCAGCTCAGCGGACAGGTAAGGATCTAGCTAACTACGGTCCTGACATGGCCCCCCATTACCGCAGGTCTTTAATGTATTTATCCCCTAGGAGAGACAGCAGAGCTATTATCCCATTTTACAGATGGACAATTGAACCACAGAGAGTCTAAGTGACTTGGACAAGGTTATATAAAGCATCTGTGGCAGAGAAAGGAATTAACGCTGCATTTCCCGAGGCTAGTGCCTCAATGGCTAAACTAATGCTCTCACCGCAGACCCATCCTCCTTCGCCCCATACACCAGCGTCCCCCTGCGGCGAGCCCTCCAAAATCACTCCATGGAGGTCCAAGCAGATGCCAAGAGCCAGGCCAGGAGGAAAACAAGAGCAAAATGCTGCTCCTTAGCAGCTGCGCAGGCAGGGGCCAGCGGAGATCCCCAGCAATACATCAGATTTCACAGCTAGCTTCACACTGCCAACACAAACCGCTCCCGCAAGCTGGTAAGCGGCACATTCAGGGCTGCCCTGGCAAGAGCCTTCGAGTCCCCCTTCTGCTCCGGCACCTGCAAACAGACCCAAGCCTAAAGAAATAACACCCAGCTGGCTCCCGGGAGAGCTGACAAATTTGGTAACTGTTTTTCCCCCAGTCATCAGTGCTTTAAACGAGAGTCCCTCTAATCCCGAAGGCGTTTGGCCCAGAGACAGAGTCACGCCGGAGCGTGTCTCTCCCGACAGGGGGACAGAATCCTTCCGTCGACCCAGTTCCCATCTCTCGGAGCGGAGGATCCGCGACTGTGAGGGAAGGACACCTGCCCCCAGCACTTTGCACTCAGTTACTTAAGCAATTGAAGGGCCTAAGTCCCAATGACCCGGGTGCTTTCGAAGAGGTCTCCCGGGCGTCGTCCCTGCTCACACATTGTCACAAGTGATATGGGTTGCGTGGAATGGAGGAGAACCCTTTCCCCAGAGCTAGGCTGGCTCTGGGGACAGGGTTCTCCTAGTCCCGGGCTAGCAGGCAAGCAGGCCGGTCGCAAAGAAAAGCCACCTACTCTTGGCGCTAGAGCGAGCAGAACTCACTCCAATACACCCAGGGGACGGGGAGATCAGCTGCTGTTTGGACACCACTTTGCCAAACCGATTGGCACTTTAAACAAAGTGGCCGGGATCGGGGAAGGGAGGGGAGAGATTTTAAGCACCCAACTTCAGATACCTTTAAAGGGATCCCAATTTGCAGAACCTACTGGGGCCCCTCAGAAAGATTCAGAGCCCACCAAAGGCATCTCAAGTGGAGTACAACAAAACAAGAAACACCACAGCACTCAATCACTAGTTGGCTGGCAATTATTTCTACCTTGACATCATCCCTTTAAAGGGCTGCGTGGGTTAGTTGTAGATATCAGATAATGAACCTTCAGGCCCCTCCACTCGAAAGTCTCTCCAATCCCTTTCTTCCCGACAGGGTAAATCTTTTCCCACACAAGCTAGCCCAGGGAAGAGATTAGGGGCTCAAAGCCGCAGAGAGAGAAATACAGTAGAGGGCTCCAAGCCCGCAATCGCCTCTCGTTAATAGGAAAGAATATATTTCTCTCACGGACAGTCTAGCCAAAGGAGCAATCTGGCATGCTGAGACGAGGCTTTATGAGGCAGGAGAGACAAAACGGGTAAAACGCTTGTGTGGCAACGAAGAAAGGAGAACAAATACGATTCAGGGATGAAATTAAATCCTGCAGAAGGGAGATTTCATCAGAGGCTGCGGGGGGAGAGGAGAGATTAACCTCTTGATTGCTTTAGCTGCAGGTCTAAAAACCGGTGAGCAGCACGGGGAGTTTCCAAGGTGTAATTTTAAACCCGGTCAGTTTCTTCCTTCACCGTTAATACAATTTGCCTGTAAAAAAAAATTCCCCAATCGCGAGTGGAAGTTTTTCCCACATTTTTCAGCATCAGTAATGAGCTGTTAAGGAGACATCGATTACGGATGCAAATTAATGGACGTGGGCGGCGTGGGGGGTTTCAGCGCAGGCTGCTTCTTGCCCGGTCCACAGGGCCACAGTAAATCGTGGCACTTGCAGAGTCAGCTCTGGCTGGCTCAGACACGCAGGAAACGGTCTAGGGCTGAAAACGCTCAGTCCTGCGCGGAACGCAGCTGAGCGCAACAGGATGACATGCCCGACAGGCGGCTCTAAGATCCCAGACTTGGTACGGGTCATTAACGCCAGGCCAGAGGGAGTCCAAAGGGCTACTG
This sequence comes from Dermatemys mawii, assembly GCA_007922305.1. Lineage (NCBI taxonomy): Eukaryota > Metazoa > Chordata > Testudines > Dermatemydidae > Dermatemys > Dermatemys mawii. The sequence goes on from ML677387.1 coordinate 11,157,648, forward strand.
CCTCTGATTCGGCAGCGCTTCGCTCCTGAATGGTCCGATGGAAACCCTGAGAGCAGGGCAACACAAAACCAGGTCCGGAGCATTTGCAGAACATAAGAATGACCGTACTGGGTCAGACCAAAGGTCCATCTAGCCCAGGATCCTGTCTTCCAGCATGGCCAACACCAGGTGCCCCAGAGGGAATGAAAAGAGCAGGCGATCACCAAGTGACCCAGGCATTTTGGAGCCCAACTGGCAAATGCCAGGCCGCGCCTAACAGAGCAGGGCCCCAGAATGGAGCGGGACCACTGGACATTACCGTAGTTCAGGTAATAAGCTAGCAGTGATAAGCTCCGAGTTACTATCAGCGAGCAAGGCTCTGAGTCTGTGGCAAGGGCAAGGCCGGTCCAGACCCAACAGGAAACAAGCCCTCGGGGCGACTGGTCTCAGCTGTCCGCCGCAGCAGGACTCGAAGGGTTACAGAAGCCTTCGCAGCCTCATCTGCATGTCTATACAGATCAGCCAAGGAGGGCTGGGAAGAAAATAATTAGACTCACCGGATTCAAGCCGCCTTGAGTCACAGACAGGGACGGACAGATGCTAGGCGAAAATCTGGGACGAGTGCCTCCAACTTTCAGAGGGCTGGTAACGGGAACTTGGGACTACAAAGGAGTTGCAGGTCTCCACCCACTGCCTGGAAAAAATTAACCCTTGAAGGGAACGAAGAACCTCAGTGCTACTGAAATATCGGCTCCGAAGCCCTTCTCCCTTCACTCAGCCACCAGCTCAGTTATTCCTGGCCGGCCGAGCCCCACCTCGGCCCTTTACCTCTTTCAGGGGCACCTCAGACCTCTTGAGGTCGTGAGCAGTTTCCGCCTTGCGGTCATCAGAGAGCATTATAATGACTTATCAGCTGTATATCATCTCTCATAGATAATCAATTATCAGCTGTAGGAGCCCTAGTCACGAACCAAGATCGCACTGTGCTAGGTGCTGCACAGAACATAAAGACAGGCCCTTCCCCAAAGAGATCAGGGATCACCCACATTTCTGACTCCGCAGCCAATCACCCCCTCCCACCGGGAGCGAGAGGGTTAAAAGGAAAAGTCCTTCCACTGGTCCCTGTGGAGCAGGGTTATGGATCGTCCCCATATGAAACCTTCTGACCTGTAGTGTCTCCGGTAGCTCTTTCTCTCTGTGCCCAGAGAAGGATGGCGGGAGGGATACAGAAGTGTTGGCCCCGTATTGTTGTAACGGACCAAAGGTTCTGCAACGCACGCCCGTGACTCGGGAGAGGATGCAAAATGCTCTTTTTCATGACAGCGCAAGGACCTAACCTGGCTGCTAGATTCCTGCCCACTGGAAAGCATCCCACCACTTCCAGTTCTGAGCAGCTCAGACCCGATCGGGTCACGAAAGCCATTAAACGGCTCAAACTTCACGGCTCCAGCTGCGGCGCGCAGCCCTTCCCCCTCCGGCGGCTGGCGCTCACAGGCTAAGCAAAGAACTAGGCCAGATACCCCAAGCTGCCGGAGGTGCCACTTTTCAGAGGTGGCACAAACGCCAACCACTTGTGTGCTTTAAAGGGCTGGTGGCGCTTGTTACCCGGGTGCGAGGAAGTTATACCCAGAGGCAGCGCGGTCTAGTGGACAGAGCACAAGACGGGGTGCGGGGAACCCTGGCGAGCAGTCCTAGCTCTTGGGCCAATCATTTCACCATCTGCAAAACGGAAACTCGTTATCACTCGTTGCAAGGTGTGTAAAGGGCTTTGTGGATGCAAAGTGGGAGAAAGTCCTAGCTACCACTCTCATCATTAACTGACGTCCTGGGCATAGTCCGCCCTCCTGCCTGTCTGGAGCCCCCGTCCGGCTTGCAGTTTCAAACGGATCCAGCCTCCTTCTTCACGTCCTCTCCCGGCGCTGTGCTGGGTGCTGTTCTAAGCAATGGCTGCAGCCCAGCCTGGAAACAGCTGCATTTTAGCAGGGCATGAAGCAATTCCCAAAAAGCCCTTCAGGATCTTTAAGGGCGACAGGGTGGTCGAGGGAGATAAAACATCACAAACTTTAGCGACGGCGGGACTCTCACACCCTAATTAAAGGGGAAAACGCCCTAGGCCCAGATCCACAAAGGTATTTAGGCCCCTAACTCCCACTGACGCCAGAAGGATTTAGGAACACGAACGCCGAGGCTGTGGGCCCGTCTACCAGCCGAATAACTCTCTTGTAGTGCAAGGGCAGGGGTTACCTTTGATGGCAAGAAACACACCCTTGCCACCGCTTGTAACTCAAGAGCCCTGCACGTCAGTGGGGCTCTCCAACCAGCGGCACTCCGCTTCCGAGCTTCACCACAGCCGTCGATGAAAGGACTGACTCAAAGATTTACTGGTGACCTCGAAGGCCCCCGCGAGAGACTCCTTCCTCGTCAGCCCTCAGCCACCTGTCCCGTACAGTAAATCAGATAGCGGCGGGCGTGAGCGGACCGTGTCCCACAGCAGGAGAGATGATGGTTTCTCCTTGAATCCTGGACACACACAGCTCACCCCCCGAGCAGAAGCAAACCCCGAAATGCAGTCGGGTGGCCTTCACTCCAAGTTTGAGAAGGGGCCTCTTCCCTGCCCTCCCCAACCTACGTCGACCAGGAGGTCCAAGAAAGGAAGAAGCCACTCAGCTGGCAGGGCACGCGGTTAGCAGATCCAGAAAGCAGCCCCGTTCCCACAGACAATCAGTAGCAGAGCTTGGAGTCGAAGGATCCAGGCCTCCCTGGGCAGCTCTACGTGGCCAAAAGGACAGACCCAATGCCCGAGTGCCCCCTGCTCCAAGGGGAGCCAATGAGGGTTGAGAATAGCCCAGGATCACTGGACACAAGGCCCAAGTGGCCTTCAGCCAGACCCAAACTCAGCTCAGTGGCCAGCGTCATCCATCAGACAATTGACTAATCACACATCTCCCCCCCCCCCCCGCCACCCGCATCAACGCGAGACTCCTTGGGGCAGCAAAGCAGAGACAGCGGGCACGGGCATAGACATCTCCCAACCCACCTCCCCAGCTTACCCCTTCCTACATACCAGGACGATTAAACCCGGACCCCTGAAGCAAACCCCACAGCCGGCTCACGGCTCTGCAAGGGGAGCCGGGAGGAGGGGCCTGCGAGAGGCTCTTTCAATTGCAAAATCCACTGGGCTGTAAGAGGCGGCCCTAGCGATTTGTGAAACCCCACACCTGTCTCCCGGGGCCAGGTGATTACACAGGGCCTGGAATCTACACAGCAGGGGTTGGGCTGCTGGGTTCCTAAGCGAGAGGTAGGAGAAAAGGAGTCACAAGCGTTACTCACCTACCCAAATCCACCCTCCCGCTTTAGCCTGGAGCTCAGAAGCCAACACCCGACGCCAGGGGAATCCAACCCGGGCCGGATGGGAGAAGCTACTTCTGCTCCTCAAAAGAGCCAAGTCACTCCTGATAACTCCAGAAACCAGCCCGGCCTTGGAGCTCAAGGTCAGGTTCGACTCTCAGGCCAGGTCTACGCTTCGCCTGATGGAGTTCCTACAGCAACAGTACCCCTGCCGTAGGATGCATCTACGCTACGGCCCTACAGCCGCACAGCTCTGGTGCTGCAGCACTTATAGTGTAGATAAGGCCTCAGTCACGCTGGCTTTAATCCAGAGTCACACCACTTACAGCAACGGAGCAACTCTGGAGTTACAGCAGGGCCAACGGGAGATCAGAATCGCAGAGTCAAATCCGCGGCAGGCAAGTTTTGTGGACTAATCCGCAGAGCCTAGCCCCCAAAATAGACCAGCTCCAGGCTGTCTGAACCCTCTTCTCTCTCAAGCCCCTGTTCTTCCACGAGGCCAATAAACCTAGTCCAAGGGTAACAAAACAAAGAACACCGAGCTAACAGGATCCTGTGCTGAACATCACCAGCTTTTTGTCTGGCCTTGTTAGCTGTATTATGGTAGCACTTAGAGGCCCCTGAAACCCAGAGCAGGGCCCCACTGTGCTGGGCACTGTACATATACAGTGAAAGTCCCTGCCCCACAGAGCTTACAAACTAAGCAGCCAAGACACCCACCAGATGGGTGTCGAGGGAAACAAGCAGTGACTTGTCTCGGACCCCCCAGCAGGCCAGCGGCAGAGCTGGGATTAGAACCCAGGTCTGCCAATGCCCAGTCCTGCAGCCTAGCCTCTGTCTCCCCTTCCATCCGTCAGCTAGACATTACGCGCTTCTCAGGGTGGGGCGCTGGTTTCCTAATACCCTGGCACTTTGCAGACACGTATTTGACCCTCTTTACCCAAAGAGTCCTTCACGAAAACGTGACCACTACCTGCCCCCTGTGACTTTCGCAGCAGGGGAAACTGAGGCCCAGGGAACGGCTATGACTTGCTATGTCGACAGCAGAGCTGGGACTGGACCTCAAGGAGTCGAGACTCCCGACAAGATCAAAGCCACGTCTGCCAAGCCAGGAGATGGCGCAACACCTCCTGGATCAGAGTCCATCTCCTGCCAGGATCTAGGCCCTGATACAGGGCTAGAGGTCGCACCCCGCCAGATCTGACTGCATCAGAAAATGTGCAAGGTCGGGGGAAGCCCCGGACGCTGGACATTCTCCAGAGGGGAGCCCAGCCAAGCAGCACCGCAGCCAGAGACGTTTAAATCCCTCCATCTTCGTTCTGTTTCATGCACGCCTTTGCCCTCACCCACTCCAGGAGGTGGAGTAAGGGTTGGGGAAGTGTGGGGGACTGACAGGAAGAGAATTCCTCTTCCAATCGCCCAGCAAGCGCCTCCAGCTAACCGATATATACTGTCCCCTGGCAATAAGCAAAGCTCTGCTCCACTCCTCTGTCTGAGAGGTTTGTCCGCTGGAAAATCAGGGAAGTTGCCCACGAGCCTGCAGCAGGGATCAGCCGCCAGCCAGGCACCACAGCCGGGCAGTTCCTGCCTCCCCCTGCCCACTGCCCTTGTATGTATACACTGCATTTTGGAGGAAGACTCCCAGGCCGGGTCAACAGACTCAGACTTGCGGGGTTCACGCTAGCACCCTAAAGATAGCCGTGTACACAGCCCTTGGGCTTATCAGGAGAGATGAAAAAGACTGGGACTCTCCAGCGTGGACAGGCGACGACTGCGGGAGAGAACAGGACAGAGATCTACAAAATCACGAGTGGTGTGGGGAAAGTAAGTGTCTTTGACCCCTTTACGCAACACAAGAATAAGGGGCCGCCTGATGAAATCACTAGGCAGCAGGTTTAAAACAAAAGGAAGAACTTCTTTATACAGTCAACCTGTGGAACTCACTGCTGAGGGAATGTCATGAAGGCCAAAAGTATAACTGGGTTGAGAAAAGAACTAGATGAGTTCATGGAGGACAGGTCCATCCATGGCTTTTAGCCAAGATGCTCAGGGATGCAAACACATGCTCTGGGTGTCTCTAAACCTCTGACTGCCAGATGCTGGGGCTGGAGGCCATGAGATGCATCACTCAATGACTGCCCTGTTCTATTCATTGCCTGAAGCACCGGGCATTGCCCACTGTTGGCAGACAGGACACCCGGTGAGATGACCCGTTGGTCTGACCCAGCATGGCTGCTCTTAGCCACGCAGCTGTTTTTACAGCTCTAGCGTGAGCCCGGCTACCCGAGTTTCTTGGCTCAGGCTGGTAAGTTTGCTCCCACGGGTCCCCAAAACCCAGCACAGACGTTGCCTTCTGAAGCGCCCCGGGGTTCCAGAGGTCCCCATGGGAGCCGCAGCTGCAGTGCCGCCCTAGGCGGAAGCGTGGGCTGTTTAGACTGGAAGGATGAGGGGAATTTAGCGGAGGCTGCTTGGAAGCCGTTTCATGGCTTGAGACAGAAAATCGATGCTATTCCTGAAAGAGTCCCCTAGGTCCGCCTCCTCTTGCACTTGTGTAAAGGTTGGGATCCCATCTATATTACCACCACCGAGGGATTTTATTGGTGGGCCAATGTTCCTTTCGCTCTCGGGTTGCACAGCCCAATGTATCTAGCACTCGTCCTGGAATTGGGAGACCTGGGTTTTATTCCCAGCTCTCCCACCAACCTCAGGGAAATCACATCCCCTCTCAGGACCCAACCACATTGAGTGCTGGTTATTGGCCTGGCTACTCCATCCAAATCCCTAACGTCCCGGGGGACAGGCACGGCCCGCCCTCACCAACGTTCAGCCCCGGCTCCGAACCCGAGTGATGAAATAACACCGCGACGACCCCAAAGAAATCAGCAGTTCCCCTTTCCACGTCTTGTTCTGAGTCGATCGGCCACGGCAGCCGGCTCTTCCACGAACGCTGACTCTCTTCACCCAGCCGAGCCACTTGACAGAAACTGGAAAATTAGTCATTAACTGACAGGAAGTCGCCCGCCTGTCAACTCGGGCAGCACACTATAAAACTAGAGAACACAAGCCCCACAGTGTCTGCCTCAGAGAGACACATCGCTCCCACGCAATCCCTCGCTAGGAGAGGTTTCTGAGACACACACAGAAAGGGTGGAATGAGAGGCGGCCGCCCCCAGCTTCCATGTAACTAAACCACACTGGTCACCACGCTGGTGGGTCAGCTCTTCCCATGGCCACTGCAGGACAGTTTGCAAATCCCCTGCTCTTCCCACTCCGACATATGGCCAAGTGCGCTCAAACTAGAGGAAAAACTCAAAATTTGAGGGGCAAGCAGAGCTATTCCACACTGGCCCTGGGCAGGGGACATTTGGGGTCCAGCGATGCTGTTAATTCAGGCGTTCTGTCTCCGGGGTAACTGCCAGCCACAGCTGCAGTGGAATAACTATTCTGCTATAGCTGTTCAAGCGTGGGACGCTCTCATCTGGAATTCCAGGCTAGCTGGTCCATTTCCAAAGCAGAGTAACTAATCCAGACTAAAAAGTCAACTTATTTTGGAAGAGAATGTGTCCACCTGGGGGAATTATTCCAGAACTGCCATGGGAGAACCCCTAGAATGTCAGTTTCCCCAGGCCCAGAGCAACTTTCATTAGTGAAACTGACATAACCTGTCTAAGCGCTGAGTTCCCCGAGCAGAGACTGCACATCACTGCAGACGGGGGTTTGGTTCCAACAGCTGTTCAGAGCCGTGGCGTGGGTTAAAGGGTGCAGCCTTTATTTTAAATGACATGCCCGGCTGCAGGCAAGTTTGGTTTTTGCCAACATTTATTTATTTTAAATCCACCCCAGCCAGATTCTAATCTTCCAGGGATTAACTGGCCAAGACTGGCAAGAGCAGCTTTAGGGGCCTCAATAGGACACGTTAAAGAGGCCCTGGATGCAAAGGGCAGCAGCCCAGCTGTTCATGGGAAACAGGCGCCTTTAAGAGGTTTGAAGTTCGGCACCTTCAAAATTCACGAGTCCCCTTTGAAAATGTAGCCCACCTATCTCAACGCCAGAAGGGGCCACAATCTAAGCTGACCTCCTGCCCAACACGCCCTGGCACGACTAGTCAAAGAGTTTATAATGCCCAGAGGTGGCTATTTTTTACACCGCTGCCCCCATCCTAAATCATCCGAGCGTCTCTCTCATTGATCACTCAGGATCAATCCATCCTTAGAAACAGCCACCCTGCGGAAAGACCCAGAACTGAAGATCGGTGCAGAACAGTGGGATTCCGACCTCTGCCAATACAGCAGCTCATCTTTCCCCCTTTCCTCCCCGCCCTCTAGCAGCAGAAACCCATCTTCCTCCAGCATAGCCCCACCTGGGCCCTCCCCCAGCAGGGGGGCTGGGACATGAACAGCGATTGATCTTAGTTTCACGCTGCCACCAGCACGGCGCAGAAAACCCAGCTGGGCAGGAGTGACAAGTGCCATGGTGCTGTTGGAAAGCGCTCGTCTTCCGCTGGAAACACTTGAGAGAGAGAAACGCGAGATGGGAGGGAGAGGAGGTGAATGATTCTCAGGGAGAAAGAAGAGACCGAGAGACAGGATCCGGGGGCTTATGCAGAATGGATATTCTTTGAAACCTCCCCCATGAAATGTTCTATTCCCAGCCCCCCGCCCTTGTCTAAGGTCGGGCAAGATTCCCCACCCCGCAGCCAACGACGAAATCAGAACCTCAACATTTAGACAGGAGTCGTGACGACACCTGTTTTGCTTTTAAAACCGCACAACACACAGCGCCGTGGGAGCAGAAGGGATGTCCCGGGTCAGAGTCCGATCCCTGGCGATCACAGGAAGTGCCGTCATTCGGGCCCATTCATAAACGTAGCAAGTTCCATCTTCAAGCTAGTTAGGTTCTTTGCCCCCACTCCTGGTATTGGTAACTGGGCCAGAACCTTGCTCCTCTGATGGTTAGAAACCTTCTAACTTCCAGCCTACGTTTGTTCTTGTCCTCCAGTTTGGAGAGCTCTTTCTCTGCCCTGGTGTTTACCCTCCTAATGTATTTATAGAGGGCAGTCATTGCTTTGCTAGGCTAAACAAGCCAAGCTTTTTCAGTCTCCACCCACGCCTCTCCATTCAACGGACCAGAGGTGAGCGGAATCACACATGGCATTCCAGAGGAGACCTTACCAGGGCCTCAGCCAACAGCACTATAATACATCCCTATTTGACCCACTCAGAAAGCCACTTTCCAGACCGACATCCCAATTGCGCTGACACAGACAGCTGGGCCAGGAGGTGCAGCCATTTAAAAGCCAAGCAAGTCTGTTTTCAAGCTAAAAGCCAGAGAGATCCCTTGAAATCCAGACACGAGACGGTTCAGTCCCTGACAGACCGGACTGTGCTCTCCAGAACCGAAAGACAATGAGCTGCGTTGAGATCTGTGCTGAGAAAAAGGAGCCCAAATCTGCCACACTCAGTCTTGTTGAGTAGTCCCTACCTTGGGCAAGTCACCCTAGGACGTCTCAATACGACAGCGTGCATGAGCAAAGGTTGCAGAAACAGGCCTATAGTCAGAGCATCAGAGGAAATGACATACTTAGATCAGTGCAGTGGCCAATCTAGTCCAATACCCCAACACAGATGATGGCCAGCACCAAATGATTCAAAACAAGGTGCACAAAACCCTGCAGAAGGCAGGTCTGGGACAACCTGTCCCCAGAGAAAGTTGTCTCCTGACCCCCAATAGCTAGAGGTTAGCAGATGCCCTGAAGCATGAGGATTCTGACGGGCAGGAGACCCGGAGGAGCAACACTGTTTAGCAATCTGGCCAGTTAACAGGACAGCAGCTAAGCTTCCCTCTGGACACCTAAAGAGTTGTAGACCCACCATATTCCATTCCCGGAAAGATTACTTTAAAGGTGATGGGAAAGCTAACATCTAACCAAAAATAACCAACAGTCTGTTACATTTTAACATTTCCTCCACTTTTAGGAGCTATGCCAAGATTATTTATTTGATGGCATCTTTCCACACCCTTTTTCAGTAATTTCAAGTGAAAGCCCAGAGATGTGATCCAAACAAACAAAAAAAAAACACTCACAAGCTAGGTCTTCATTTTTATGCCATATAACACTAAGATATCATATCATCTTGGATCAATAGTTCTGGGTCTCTCCAAACACCACTCCAATATTTCTTCAGCGACTGGTGATTTTGGGGGTATCCAACTTGAGACAACACCTTTAAGGGGTCTGATTTTCAGACGGTGAGTGCCTGGCACATTCTGAAAAATCAGGCCTTGTAGTGCCTCTCAATTTGGACACCCCCCAAAAATCATCAATCACGTTTGAAGATATAGACAGAGCTCTGCCCAACTTGTGTGTCTTTAAAATATGAACAGGTTGTCCTATTTTCAAATGTAATACATTTCTTTTTTAAAAAAATAAACCTATTTAATTTACATTTTAAATAAATCCTTTTAAAAAAAAAATCACTGATTTTTATCCAGCATGAATATAAAACGCCTTGATACTGGTGTAACGGTATCCACGCGAGGGGTTGAACCAGAATAAATATACTGGTTTAAAAACAAACAGAAAAATCACACCCCTGACATGGTTTGACCAGCAATGAAACCATGCATAGATCAAGTCTTTGTACAAACAGCTAAAAAGCAGCCACCATAGGGCAATGTGGCCTGTCAAGTAATGTGCAAAGAGAAGTATTTCAACTTGGTGTGCTCCAAAGGGGAAAGGAATTTGCTGCTACTTCCCGATCTCTCTGTCTCTTTAAGAATTACACGTGCAACACTTTTAACCAGAATGTAGCAACCACCCCAGCCGGTAAAACCAGAAATTTGTAATCTTTGGCCTATATAATGCTGCAAGTCTTGTTTTATAGCTCTCACTCAAAGATGCTTCATTGATAGGATCTTGCTCTATAGAACAAAGCAGGTTTCTTTGGTTTTCCTAGGCAGAGTTGTACGCAGGATCACAGCTGGGGAAGAGGGACATGCATTGCAGGTCCCATATGAGCTCTTGCCCCCCCCCCCCCCAAGGAAAGTCTCCTTATCTGGGATTGTTTCAGTCTATTTAGCTTAACAAAGAGAAGATTAAAGGGTTCTTGATTACACTCTAAAGTATCTACAGGGGAACAAACATTTCATAATGGAGTCTTCAGTCTAACAGAGGAAGGTCTAACTAACTTGATCCAACAGCTGAAAGTTGAGCTGGACAAATTCAGACTGGGAGTGAGGCAAACACTGTTGACAGCGAGGGCAATTACCCATTGGAACAATTTGCCAAGGGTCATGGTGGATTCGCCATCACGGGCAATTTTAAAATCAAGACGGGATGTTTTTCTAAACAATCAGCTCTAGGAATGATTTGGGGAAACTCTCTGGCTTGTGTCAGACAGACTAGATGGTGGTCTGGCCTTGGAATTCGGCCGACCAGACAGCAAATGTGAAAAAGCAGGACGGGGATGTGGGGTAATAGGAGCCTATATAAGAAAAAGACCCCAAAATCGGGACATGTAGTCACCCTACTCGGAATCTCTGAGTTCTTCCTCTAGCAGGGGTAGTTCGGATTTCAAACAATCCCAAGCCGCAGTCAGAAGGCGGCGAAGGTGGCCAGACGGTGGTTTGGAGAGCGCTTCCACCCTGATGCCTCTCCACTTTCGTTCCCGCTGCTAAACCACATTAGAAGCGGCGACTGCCGTGCTGAACGCTACCACTCTAATGACACTTTCCCACTTAAGCAACTGCTACAGACGGAGATGTTCCGTGATCCACACTGTGGCAAAGTTTGAGAACCTCCTGCAAAGAGAGAACCTCGCGGCTGATGCTTGATATCTTATTCAAAGAACAGGCCGGTAGGCCAGGGTAACTTTTCCCCAGCAAGGGGAGGGACGCTAATTTGACCGGGAATTCTGCTGAGTTGCAACCCTGAAGTCGCACGCTCTTCTAGCCTCTTCATTCCTTCTCCTGTCACACTCGCGCCTCCTCCCCTTGGTGAGACTCACCTGTTGCATCTCCCCGTTCTTCGGGGCCTGAACCACGTCTGCCGCTCCGCACCATGGTTTAAATAAATAATCCAAGCAGGGCTCCTGGAGGCCCATTTCTCCTAAGGAAAATCGTGTGCCGCAGATTCAAACAACTCCCCCTAGCTGGGTACATTCCTACAATACGGCACTCAAAAGAAAGCTCCTCTCCTAGCCGGCTCCAGCTCTGATGCACAACTGACTCCCGCCAATGGCCTCCGCTCCCCCCGCAGCTCTCCGAGCCGGACAAATATTTTCTTTGCTGTCGCAAGCCAGTTGGGCTTAAGAGCATCGCCAGATAACGCGCACGCTGAGAGACAAGATCGCCACCACCAAACGTCAGCCCAAACGCTTCCACGGTCTCTTCCCTTCCGACCTCTTCCTAGGAGGGCGAACTCCCTTTGCGAGCGTCAGCCCAGACTGATCGTTTCCACGTCGTTTCTTACCCAGCCGGGGCTTGAAAACAGGATCTTTGTTTAAAGGCACATTGGCCTTCATTATAGCTGGCCCCCCCGGAACCATAACCTCGGCAAATGACACCCCAACCAATCCCCCAGCAATCAAAGAGGAGTCAGCTGGCACCGCTGTGGTTTTCCAGGTAGGGACAGGAAGCGGGGTCAGCTCTTAAAAAAATAAAGATCCCATTTTTCATGCAAAAGCCCTGAGAACTCCACCCCACCCCACACCACAATACCCCAGTGATCCATCTCATCCAGTATCCTGTCCCCAGGGCTAGAGGATCTGGGTCTTAATCCAATTTCTAAGCACTAGGAATTAGGTTTCCTGCACCGTCCCGTGATGCTTCTGGCACCAGCCACTGTCAGAGACAGGTTACTGAACTAGACAGATGGGTCTGATCCAGTCTCACATGTCCTGTGAGTCTGACTTGCTCCACAATGGCACCAAAGAATGCAATGCTCTGCCATCGAAAGGAGAAGAGAATTTCTTCCTGACCCTTCTTGGGGATCAGCTAGAGCCCTGAAGCATAAGGATTGATAGAGCCTCAGGTGGCGCTTCACACAAGGAAGAAATTCACCCAGGGATAGAGGAGTCAGCATAAGGCCCTCCACCCCACGGATGCCCTGCACAAGAGGGGTGAGACAGAAGCAGGGGCCATTGCCTTCACACCCTCAGTATGCCACGGAATTGCCCTCCAGGCTGTCTTGCCATAGGCTAAGGCCAAGAGCACTGCTTGAGATTGTGGGAGGGAAGAGATGGGCAGAAGATGAGGCCAAAGTAAGAGCCAACAGAATCTGCGTTTATAGGAGTCCAAAGCACCCCCAAAGTGATGTGAAAGGCACCTTAAACCCCAGATTGGAGACCCCAATTTTGCCCCACAGCCAGCCAACCCACCTGCCCTTCTCCCCCCACAGACCAAGATGACTCACGCTTTTCACACACAAGGACCAAATTCTGCTTTCGCTGACATCCGTGTGCCCCACTACAGTCAATAAGCCAAATTCCCCCCCTCTGTAGGCATTGTTCATGAGCACCAAGGACACCAGCAGGTGCCAGGGCAATGGGGAAAACACACCCAGGAGGTGAGAGGGCAAAACTCACCCATAACCGCTGGGCCCTATTTTAACAGGTTGCCTGAGTTGCTTCTTTGCTACTTGCCTCCATATTATCCTGCACCGGGGAGTTCCACCAGTTATCCCCCCAACTTAGGCAAACCAGGAAGACGCAGGAAGTGGAGTATTTCTAAACATTCAGAGCTTCCCACGGAGTGGGAGTGGAAAACACGGACTTCACGCCCCATTACCAGCCACGCCAGCTCATTCAACAGCCCCGTCGGGCACTCACCTCTCTGAGACGCGCCGATTTTTTCTTCTTCAGCGCCTCGCACTTCCTCATCTTGCAGATCTGGTGGCTGGTCCTTCGGTTCACGCAGTGGGTGCAGGCACCGCAATTCCCCTTCCTCAGGCAGGGGCCACAGCGCCCGCAGCGCTTCCGTTTCTTCGGCACCTGGCCGGCGGCATCCCCGCCGAGGCAGACGCCGCTCTTCTCCAGGATCAGAAAGCCGCCTTCGCAGGCGCTCAACACCCCGGCGCCGTCAGGGAAGCTGTAGGCACCTGCCGAATCATTCCGAAGCTGCAGCAAGGACTGGAATTTCTTCATGGCTCCTTGTTGGACCAGGGATCAACGCAGGGGGGCACTTGATTTTTTAGCGGGACCTAAATCCCGAAGGCTGCCAGACGACTGGTAAAAGGGGGAGGGGTGTAAAAATGGGGAATACAAATCTAGAGCTAAAAAACCGTGACCACTCCACTAGTTCAGTCTCTTCGCTCTGCCAAACCTTCCAGCTCCGTTCCACCCTCTCTGCAGTTCATCTGGTTTTACACCCAAGCGATTTCTCCCTTCTATGGCTGCTTGGTTCCCACACTCCAAGTTCGGTTTTCTTACAGACCCTCTGCGAGGGGAACATCCTGAAGGCCACCCCACGTCTTTGGGGGGGGGGCAGCAGGGGAGCGGTGACTTGGAAGCTTGCACGGTTGGAATCTCCCAGGTGGCTGAAGTCTCAAGGCCAATATAATATTAAAGCGCCTTTAACTGAGATTGGGGGGCTCTTGGAGAGACAGGAGCCAGGGAGGTGTCTTCTGGTGGAGGAAGCAAAAAAACAACACACGACAGGCTGTAACCGTAGCTCGAAATCGGTTTCACTCCCACTCACCTCCCCAGATCAAGTGCCAAAACAAGGTAACTTCAGGGGTAAGGCTAAAAACTCCAAATGAAAATGACGAGGTGCCATTCTCCAACACTTCAGTCATTTTCATTCCAAAACCCAGCACTTCAAAACAATGTAAAGCAAGAATTACAAATCCCCAACTAAAAATCAAACTTTGCCTCCAGGAAAAAAGGTCCATTTAAAACCCTGATCTAAGATATTGGCAGCTTAAACCAGAACCCCTTTAAATCCACCCCCACTGCTGGAAAAGATCTGCTCCCCGGCTTCCCCGCTGTCCATTTTTCCTTGGCAAAACTCCTGAAACCCCCAACCAGGGCAGATCCAAGCTGCTGTGACGAGCGAGAGCAGAAGTTGATTAACCCCCCCACCCCTTCACTTTCAGTCTCCTTTGCAAAGTGCTTTCCCTCATCACAGCTTGGCTGCTAACTTCGGGGCTTTGTTTGCCTGCAGCCCGTGTGTGTGTGTGTGTGTGTGTGTGTTTAACAGCCACAGATCTGCTTACCTACCTCCCGCTCCGGAAGGTGGGGGGGTTGTTTTTTTTAGACACATCCCCCCCCCCCCGCCCTCCAGCCCCCAATACACAAAGAGCCATTACCAGCAACAAGAGGTGCAGCCAATAACCCTGCAAACGCGTGAAGCGGGCCCGGAGATAAAGGAGAGAGAGAGGGAGAAGTGGGGGGAAGGGAGGGGAAGCGGGGTGGGGGGAAGGGAAGAGAGGGGGGAGGGGAAACGAGCAAGCAGAAGTGTGGATGCAAATTGCAAAGGCAGCCGCTGCTGCGGCGCGTTGCTCGCTGTTGCTGCGTCTTTGTTCTGCAGATTCCTGCAGCCGGCTCCGTCCCCCTCCGCTGGGGGGGGGGGCTCTTGCTCAGCGCCCCGCAGACCTGGGGAATCCCCCCACCCCACCCCCGCAACCCGGCCCCGGAGAGCGAGCTCCCCCCACCCGGGCAGGGGACGGACAATGGGGAAAGTTTCCAGGCAGCTGCGGGGAGGAAGGGCGTGGGGAACCACTTGGCTTCCTCTCTCCGAGCGCAGCGCCCCCCACACACCCCAATGCGGGGGGGGCAAACTCCGGCCAGAGGCCCCCGCCCGCTGGGAGCACAAATTCCCGGAACCCCCCCCCACTCCGGAGCGGACCCGGGGGGACCCCCCGCGCACTTCCCCAGCGAGCTAGCGGGATCCCGGGTAAGCTCCCCCTTCCCGGGGGCAGGGGGGATCCGACCCCCCCCACCCCGCGCCGCCACTGGAGGTCGAGGGGGGGTGCTACAGGAAGGGGGGGCCCGCTGCACCCCAAGATTTCCTCCCTGGGGTTCCCTCCTCCCTGGGTCCCCCCCATTCCCTCGGGGCTGCCCCCCCGGGGGCTGCTCGTTGCCCCCCGCCCCACTCACCTGCCCGGCTAACGGGGCGCTCGGCCCCCGGCGGCGCTTGGCTGGAGGCACATGGCTCCGGGGCTTTACCCAGCGCACGATCCGCCCAGCCCCGGCTCTGCCTCCGTCCCCCCGGAGAGGGGAGGGGGGGCGGCCGCTCCCCTGCGGGGAGAGCGGCGGAGGCGGCTTCCCTGGCCGGCTGGGGGGGTGGGGGTAGCACAGGGGTAGGGGGGACCCCCTGGCAGGACCCTGGCCGGGGGCTCTGGGGAGCTCCCACATGCTGGCCCCGGCCCCAGCTGCGCTCAGCAGGGGGATGATCATCCATCAGCTGTGAACCAGGGCCGGGCCCCGCCGGGTGCTTCCCAGCGCGCACAGGGGACTCGGGAAGGGGGCCAGGGGGCCACCATGTGGCACACGCCTGTGGTAGGGGAGGGTTGGGCTAAGGGCCGCCGGGCTCCCCACCAGGTTGGGGGGGGGGGTTGTGGGGTGTGGGGGCAGGCTTTGGTTGTTGTAGGGTCGCTCCAAGGGGCTGGGCCGCGCGCTCCCTGGTTTGTTACTGTAGGGTCGCTCC
>ML677387.1:11173629-11197435 GCA_007922305.1 Dermatemys mawii
ACTGTAGGGTCGCTCCGAGGGGCTGGGCCGCGGGCTCCCTGGTTTGTAGGGTTGCTTCAGCGGGCCGAACACTCTATAGTTTGTTGTTGTAGGGTTGCTCCTTAAGGTGCCATTGTAGCACCGTTCCTGGGGCTGGGCTACACACACTGCTTTGTTATCGTAGGGTCACTCCAGGAGGCGGGCTCGGGGCACACCGGGCTGTTCTCCCAGGCGCGGCCACAGGCCGGTGGCTGGCAGTAATTGTGCCCCAGAAGTTGAGGGAGGAGGCAGAAGCTGCTCTATAGCCGAGCTCAGTTCCCACCCCCCCAGTAGCGCCACGTCCTTCGTTTATACCCCAGAACCATGTGTGTGCCAGCGCTAGGGGTCCCATGTACCCAGTTCTCTTCCAGCCCCCCCCATACTCCATAGCCCCGGAGCCCCTCCCATAACCCCCCCCATGTTCTGTCCCTTCCAGCCTCCTGTGCCCCCCCAGCCCTCTGGGTCCCCTAAAGGAACCCCCACACTTGTCCCCCCCATGCTCCCATGTCCCCCAACATTGTCACCCCACATTCTCCCATGACCCATCCCCCCAGCACTGTAGGCCACTCTGTTCTCCCCTCAGTAGTGCCCCCATACATAGCCCCCCAGCACTGGCCTTCTGTGCCTCACACATTCCCTATGCCCACCCCCCCCCAGCTCTGTGCCTCCCCCACCTCCTGTAGTCCCCCGGGCACTGTGTGTTCCCCCTCCCCAGTCTTATGTCCCCATGTCACCAGTAGGGGGTGCCTGGGTCCTATGCAGTTTGGAGGGGCCTGGCAGGTGTCCTCTGTGCCCCCTATATTCCCCTATGCCCTGTCCTGCCATGTGCTCTAGGCCTTTTCCCCCCCCACAACTCCCTGCTAGGGCAACCCTTGGCAGTGGTGCTAGCCTCATCCCTCTGGCTCCCCCTACAGGCTCAGTCTGGCACCACCTCTGTCTGTCAGCCACCCCACAGATGAGGGAGGTTGTTATTGTAGGGTCACTCTTGGGAGCTGGGTTTATGCACATACCGGTTTGTTATTGTAGGGTCACCTTGGGAACTGGGTTTATGCACACACCGGTTTGTTATTGTAGGGTCACTCTTGGGAGCTGGGTTTATGCACACACCGGTTTGTTATTGTAGGGTCACCTTGGGAGCTGGGTTTATGCGCACACCGGTTTGTTATTGTAGGGTCACCTTGGGAGCGGGGTTTATGCACACACCGGTTTGTCTTTGCAGGGCCATCTTGGGAGCTGGGTTTATGCGCACACCAGTTTGTTGTTGTAGGGTCACCTTGGGAGCTGGGTTTATGCACGCACTGGTTTGTTATTGTAGGGTCACCTTGGGAGCTGGGTTTATGCATGCACTGGTTTGTTATTGTAGGGTCACCTTGGGAGCTGGGTTTATGCATGCACTGGTTTGTTATTGTAGGGTCACTCTTGGAGGATGGCCTCGTGCTCATTGGTTTGTTATTGTAGGTTACTCTTGGAATGACTTGGTCATACAGACTCAGGTTTTGTTATTGTAGGGTCGCTCTCAGGGCCTGGACACTGCTGACACTCGATGTGTTATTGTGAATCTGGCTTTTCTTTTGAAGGGGCCCTTAACAAGAGAGCCCTTATTTGTTTTCAGTCTGGGTATCTATTTCCCCACTTTGAGGTGGACTGTGCCATGAAAAAAAGCAGGCTGACCTCAGCTCTTCAAGGCAGGGACAGTTTCTCGCTATGCCTTTGTACAGCACCTAGCACACTAGGCCTTCATTCAGCGCCAGAGCTTCCAGGTACTACCCTAATGCACGTAACAATCATGATCATTTAAGAATTTATATTTAAGCAATTTGAGACTGGTTGCATCTAGGCACCATGATTAGTTCTTGATGTGGGGGCAGAGGCTTTGTTAAAAAGCTCAGTCCTCTTTGAAGTTGTTTGTCTAATGACAGGGAGGGGTTAAAGACTAAACAACGTTCAGGTAGTTTGCATGCTGTAGCTGTTGCTTGTGACCTGACACAATCGTCTCACTGTTACCTCGTGTTACTCCCATCTATCTGTTGTATCCACCTGTCATTCCTCTAAGGCTGCAAGCTCTCTGGGGCTTTTTTTGTTATGGGTATGTCCAGCGCCTAACACAATGCGGCCCGGATCCTTGATTGGGGCCTCTAGTGTGCTTCCGCAGTACTAACCACAAAAAGAAGGTCTTGCATTCATCCTACTCAACATTTCTTTGGCGTAAGTTCAGACAAGAAGTAATGGGTTTAACTTGCAGCGTGGGAGATTTAAGTTAGATATCAGGAAAATGTTTCTAACTCTAAGGGTAGGGTAGTTAAATTCTGGGACAGGCTTCCAAGGGAGGCTATGAAATCCCCATCACTGGAGGTTTGTAAGAACAGGCTAGACCAACACCTATCAGGGATGGTCTAGGTTCACTTGATCCTGCCTCGTTGCTGGACTTGATCACCTCCGCAGTCCCTTCCGGCCCCACATTTCTCTGATTGTAAGTGCAGAAGCAGCGCCGTGTCCCCCTGAATTTCCTACCGGCTTTTCCAAACTCGATGCAACTCCGTGCCTGCAAAGACAAGTGCAGCGGAGCTCCTGCTGGCTTGGCGGCAGGCAAGCTCCCTTTTCTCGCCACCGCAAAAGCTGCTGCCTACAAAGCCACAAGTGTCCGCCGGTGGTGCCTTCTCTGGCATGCGGGCAACGTACGCATCGAGCCCGTCCAGCGAACAGATGGGGGGACTTTGCTAATTGATTAATTTGGCACTCGCACAAGACAACCAGCGAAGACACAACAATCAAAGAGGCCTTTACATTTCAGAGCAACGTGAATGCAGATTATGGGGAGTGAACTAATAGAATGGGAGACATCCGGGATGGAAGAGGCAGAAGGATTAAGTACAGGACTAGCAGTTAGGAGCAGCTGTGCTTTGATCCTGCTCTGGCATTGACTTGTTATACGACCTTGGGCAAGGCCCTTGACCAACCAAGGCAGAAGTGATGTGTGAAGAAGGCCTGAAAAGATGGAGAGAAGTATTATTATTATTGTGGTTGTTCTTTAAAGTTTATTTTTCTGCTGCTGTTTGTTTTTTATATTTTAAAAAAACCCAGCTCGTCTAAACAGTTGTTCCCGGACGTCTGTATGGATGACTGGAGAACTGGAAATCTGAAGACTGGAAGTGTTTTAATATTCAGAGCCTTTGCTTTAAGGCCTGAGAACCCTTGGGAGAAAATACATCTTGTAATACAGATTCACCACGGTTATTACTTGTATTTCATTCACACTTAGGGGGCCACCTGACAGTGAAGCTGCATTGTGCTAGGTGCTGTACAAAGTAAGATTTGCTAGGAGACTCAGGCCCAGATCCAGAAACCTATTTAGGTGCCTAATTCCCCTTGAAATCAATAAAGGGGAGTTAAGCACTTAATATCTTGAGGATCTGGACCTAAGAGTTAACTAGACAAGGCAAACACAGAGTGGGGTTGGGAGAGAACAGGCACAACGTGGGGAAATGGCTTACCCAGGAGGTCTGCAGTAGGGTAGAATTCAGCTCTCTTGACTTCTAGCCCGGTGCTTTAGCCACTGGACCACGCTGCCTCTCAAGTCAATCAAGGAGTGATGATGGTCACCCCATCCTTAAGACCAACAATAATACTCCAGGAGAACGAGGAAAATCCAGACTAACAATCCTGAGATGTCTACAGTTAAACACACACAACCATTCAGACCGGCTTTAGCCACTGTAAAGAACACAGGGTACAAACTCAACTCCCTACCTCAAATCTCTCTGTACCGATGTTTCACCAGGTGCTAATTCCTACCTAATAGGAGCTCATAAAGATTAATTAGTGAATGTTTGTAAATCACTACATAAATATTGTTTAAAATTCTATTGACGCCTTAATCCACCCCACAGGGTCTGATGCAAGATTGTTACAAGGTTTAGAGTCCTGATTGAGCAAAGCCTTTAAGCACATGCCTAACTTTAAGGGCACAAGTAATTCCTTCCCCATTTAACAAAGGATTTAGGCCCAGGTCCTTAAAGATATTCAGGCTCCTAATGTTCACTGATTTCAATGGATCCGGCCTCTGGCATGTGCTTCCATCCCATTGTCTTTAATAGAAGTATATGCATAGGGTTCAGCCCACACTCCAAAACTTTGCTGAATCAGGGCCTAGGCCTTTCGTAAACTAGAGGGAGATTTTCCAGCTCTTTACAATAAGGTGTCTCATGTCAGCACCAATGATTGGGAAAACGCCTATCAGCTGACTGGTCTGATTTCAGGGCTCAAATGAGGCTCGTTGCTTTGTTGCTGTGAATTACACAGAGCTGATTTTTGCAGCAGTGTTCAGTTTTTACTGCAGAAGGCAAGTTGCTCCACTGATTGCAATGTGCCTTTGAAGGGTTCCGTGCTGGCAAACCCTCTGGTTTTTACAGCAACCTATGCTGGTTTCACGTGCTCAAGGAAGGAGAAGCCGCTTTTATTTCCGCATTGAACGTTTTGATCAATATTCAAACTGCATCTGAATACGTTCCCAATGAGAGCCTAGTTCTATTCCTCTTAACCGTTACCACACGTCCAGAGTTTCCCGTCCTTTGTGCTGCAATGTGATAGCCTGTGTTCCATGACCACAAACTAGTTCACTGAAGAGTATGCCTTCCACATAAGGTCATGATTCTTCAAATTCCTCTGACCCTTGGGCCTGCACACAGCCCCACTAAAGTTAATGGATCATAGCCTAATTCTCTATATACATTGGTCTCCTTATTTCTCTGAGTCAAAGAGTAGCAGGCCCTACACTCATTGAAATAGAGGTCAGAATCTCCATTGTCTTCAGGAGGAGCAGGGTTGACCCTAGAATTATAGCTATGAGTGATCGGAGAGAACTGATGCGCCATATAGTCCATCCCGTGTAGGATCAAATAAAGGATTCGTTCCTACGTTGGACAAAGAACTTTGTCCAGAGTCATTTAAAATGACTCAAGCAATAAAGTTCTCACACTTACCTGAAAAGACTGTTCCGTGCTCTAATACCTCTCAGCTTCTTCCGTGCAAACTATCCCCAAACACTGAATTAAAACAAGGTTACAATGTGAAGTAACAGCAGAGGGGGAGACGCGCTGAGAAGTATAACAGGAGGCAAAGAAATGCTTTCAGTTGAGAGATGCAGGGGAGCAAGAGAAATGAAATACCATATTTCCTGTCCTGTCTGGTTAAATCTCTGTGCATTTCTCTCTCCTTGCTTCATCTATCAGGGACCAAACATTTAAAAAAAAATTCTAAGCCCAGCGTCGTTCTGTGCTAATAATAATTTCTCACATCCATATTCATCTGAGCATCTGCTTGAGTGAAATGCACACATGGTGCTGGAACCAAGATCAGTCATTTAAAAGTGTATCCAGGCATGGCATTCTAGGGAACACCTGGTTGCCGCTGGCATGTCGGGAGATGCGTAAGGACACAAACCAGCTGAGTTTGATCCCTAGTAATTTGCAGCTTTAACTCCAAGGACTTGGTAGATCACAGCCGGCTGACAGAATCTGGAGAGGAAACTGTAAGCTTCTTGGGGCAGTCACTTGTCTATTTCTTTGCAAAGCGGGTGGTGCACTTTGACACCAGGGCTGGAATTTCCAGAGGCGCCTCAAAGAGTAAAACGTGATTAGCAATAGCACTGTAAATATGCCAAGTGGTCGGGGCAGCGTGGGGTACATGGGCTTGCAGCAATGTGCTTGGATTAACAGGTTATTTTAGTCCTGAATTCCCAGTTACACTAGGTCCCTTTATACCATCCTGGCTCTATAACAGGGCTTTAAAGTGGAGGGTAGCTATCTGACCATTTCCCATGGCTAGAGCAGGATAAAAAGGCCTTCGTGTCAAGGAGAATTTGGCCAGTTTTCCAGCTGGGCTCTCAAGACAGTGCCTTTCAGCAACACCAAATTCGTTCACTTATTTTTAAATAAGCCGAATGAAGTCAACTTTAAAAAGAATCTGTACTCCTTTAATAAACCAAACCCCAGATACTTTGTCCTTTATCTCTCTGCTATGTCTAGCAAAAGTCCACTTGAACACTGATAAGGGCCCAAACCCAGCCCTCCCTGTCCCGTCTGGTATGTTCGTGTGTTCATAGTCTGGATATTCCACATAGTTCTCTAGCTGATGTGTTTGTGCAAATTCACATAGTAGGGGAAGGAGGCCTTTGCCTCAGACTGTTATTAGGGATAGATTTGTAAAGCTGGGGTGATGAAAAGATTCCTGAGCACTCAAAAGGCAGAGAATTAACAACCCCATAATCTTATTCTGCATCTTCCTTCTCTCCAACCTCTCGGGTGAATTGGAATATCCCTCCTCTCCGGCAGCTTGTTCTGCTCCATTTAGATTGCAAACCTTTTGGGCACAGGGCCCGTGGCCTTGATTCTGATCTTGCTGGCACCAGCGTAAATCAGCAATAACTCTGGTGAAATCAATCAAGTTGGAGACATGTAAAACCAGCGTGAAAGGAGAATACAGCCCTATAACGTTAGCCACTATGTAAAGCACAATGCATTCCTGTGTTGCTATGTACAAATGAGAATAAACAATGCATCTGCTGTAGAGATTTAAAACAAAAAGAAAAAAAAGGATAGACTGTCTCTTACTACCACACATAAGCTGATCAAGATAGGGTCATTTGCGGATTCTGTCCTTCACCTAACCAGAGCACTTGATAATTGGGTTAGGTGTATTAGGTGGGGGTGGGATGGAGTTCCAACGCCAGTGGTATAGCTTTCCACTCTGAAGAACAGCATAATTTTGTTTGTTTAAACAATGCAGACAGATGCACAATGCAAAACAAATCCAAATAGGTATGATAACTCCCTGTAAAACTGGATACACCCAGTACCTAGAATAGACTAAGTAGGGAAAAAACCCAGCTTATTGCTATGGGCCAAATTCTGTCTTCATTTACCCAAGGGAAGTCACTGGACCCGTACCGGAATAAATGGAGACTGAATTTGGACATGTGTGTAATCTATGTCTCAAAAGGAGACCACCTCATTTGAGAATTGTTACAGAAGTAGCAAAATTCTGCTCTTTCCAGTGGAAACCCAAAGTGACACCATGGAGTTAGTTGCACAGGTGCTAGTAGTTGCCACTCCAGACTAAGAATAGAAGAGAAACCTTAGTGAGAAACCCAGGAGTACCAGTGCTGTAAAATTGCATCTGCTTCTCTTACACTGGTGTACCTGATTCAAACGGATTTACGCTGGGTTAAGGGAAAGGAGAATCAGGCCTTTTGTTTTATAAAAGTGCCCAACCATGAGAATTTTACTCAGTTTGTGGAGGTTTATGATGCAGAAAATCAAATTACCTTAACTCCTGTATCTTTGCACTGGCTAGCTTTTTTCCATCAGAGTGTAAATAATGCCTGACAAGTGATCATTAAAGAGAAAGTCACCTCACATCAGAGACCAGACAGTACTCATGGGGCAACAGGTGCTACTGACCAGGGCGGGATTCACAGCGGTACGTAGCAGCCAGAAACTCTCTATCCCATTGCTTCGAGGGACTTGGAATAAACAACCCAGTGAAAACACAACATGGCAAGAAAGAGACGCTATATATGCACTAGGACAATTCACGTGATCACGGGATTTTCAAA
Source organism: Dermatemys mawii (assembly GCA_007922305.1). Lineage (NCBI taxonomy): Eukaryota > Metazoa > Chordata > Testudines > Dermatemydidae > Dermatemys > Dermatemys mawii. The sequence goes on from ML677387.1 coordinate 11,181,260, forward strand.
AGGGGACGAATGGAGTTTGACTTCCAACTCAACCCAGTTAATCCAGAGTAATGAGTGGACAATCAGGCTCTGACCTGTGTTTGACCAGACACCAGCTGCAACTGGGCTCCCATACAAGTTCAGTTTACAGGGCCCGCTACTTCAGCTCCACGCACGACAGACCTTAGGAAACCACCCGTCCTTTATTATTAATTAAAGAGTAAAAGTGTTTGGAATCATTTGAAGCTTCGTCCCTCCCGTCCCCTAAAAGTAGTTTGGGTTAGGAAAAAACACAAACCAAAAACACGTCAGGCTTTGTGAATACAAGATTAAGGGGCTTAGCCACTCACCTATTGCACATTTACAATGCGACTTTCCAAGTGTTGCCTGATAGAGCAAACTCAGTGGTGATGATCAACCAACACAACACTCAGGGCTTCTAAATGTGGGGAGACTAAAGGTCTTTCTACATCATCTGGATCACTTGAAGTCACCCCAGTGCAAACACGCTGCTGAAGGATTATTCTGTGCTAGGTACAAGTCAGCGAGGGTTGGTCAGTTTTCCAAATGATAAATCTAGATCGCCATTGCAAGCGGCCACAGCAAGAAATGAGTGACCCATGGAGGCTAATGGCCTCACCACTGGGCAATGCTAAAGAAGCACTCTGGTGGGCAATGGTGTAGAGGCAGCTTGGCCCATTACACAAAACAAGTGGTGAGATGTGTATCTGAGTCAACCCGGAGGCTTTGCAGAGACAATGTGTCTCTGGAAAAACTCTCCTCCTACTCAGGAGAGAATTTCACTTCCTGTTCCTTGCATGGTTTGTGTCATCCATTTAGTGTAGAAGCAGCAAATTTCAGTGCAGGCCAGGACAATGGGGGTTCTTACATCTTCTTCTGAAGCATTGACAGCTAGCAGCTCTGATCCAGTCTGGCAATGGTTATTCTCTATTGTTATTCTCTAAACAATATGCAGATAACAGGCCAAAATTCTCTACTAGTGTAAACTGCCACAGTCCTACTCCAATCAGTGGAGATGCACTCGTTTACACCAATACAAAACTGACCCAACATCTTTCATATTTCGGAAGCACCTTTTATTCTAAAGGATCCTGAAGTGGTTTAGATCTATACCTACACAACCACTGAAAAGCAGCCATCTCTGGGGAGGAAGTGGTAACTGATGCACACAGCTGTGTTGGGGATCGGACGTATGTTAGTGACAGGGCAATGTCCAACACATAGGAAAAGCGTAATGGGCTCTGTTAGAGCAGATGCACCATTTTCAAAGGTGTCCTTTAAACACAGCAAGTTGCACCGGCCTCAATTCATCTTCCTCGGAAAGGTTGAGTTGATTCTGTTTAGATTCCAACCTGTCCTTCCAGGGAGTGTAAGTATTTGATACCTGTAACGTCCCCTGACAAAGCGGTCACCAGAATTATCCTGAGCAGTACCACAGAGGGTGCAATAAGTTAGATATAAATACCAAACAGTCAGTTTACAACATGGTTAGAGGACAGAGTCAAGATACCTAGGAGCCTATATACCACTCTGCCACTGACTCACTGGGGTACCTTCAACTAGTCATTTCACTTCCCCATGCCTGTTTCCTCATCTGTAATATGGGGAGGATAATGATACCAACTTACAATTGTAGACCACTTTGAAATCCAGGGCTGAAGAGTGCTAAGAAAATGCAAAGTATGATAAGAAAGGTTGCTTTCAGGAATTAAGAAATATAGCAAAATGTATGCCCATCTAGCCCTAGGAAAGTGCATTTAATTAATCACATTCTACAGAAAGAAGGTGACTGTGTACCTAGGGCAGAGAAGAAAATCTGTTAGGACAAAAGAACTATTTTGCGTTGAAATTACAAAATGCAGACTTACGTTCTGCTTTTTGATAATAGACGCTGCACAGCTGAGATCTAAAACCACATGGGAGGCAAAAGACAGCTTTCTTGCCGGGTGATTTTTGATCCAGAATTCCTGTTACTAAGTAACTGATTAAGAATACACATTAAGGGTAATACTCAGCTATGGTTATTTAAAAGCAAGTCTGAAAATTGTCCACCCTGGGAACACTGGCTTCTTTGTTTCCCTATTTGCTGTGACCTCGCCATGCATAAAAACCCCTCATTTGTTTTGCAGCCCTTGCAACTACCTCTGAGCATCCACACTTTTTATTATTCCTAGCAAATAACCCATTTAAAGCACAGTTTAAAATAAATAAATCGAATCAGGAAACAGGAGCTTGGAGGTCAGGCGCCATCTAGTGTCAGGCACTGATGGGAAGCCAGCTGGGAGTTGCAGACGCCAGTACCTACTACAGAAGCAAAGGAAAGAAGATGGGTGATTTGTTTAATGAGCTCAGCACCCAGTGTGCTGGGCCCTTCTGAATATCCAACTCTAAGTGACTGGCCCAAAAATATCACAGTGATCCGTGGCACTGTCAGGAATCAAACCCGGGTCTCCCAGTCCACTTCTTTAGCTACAAGATGATACTGCCAATAGTCACTAATCCTCCCCAACATCAACTTGTATGACTGATGCAATTCACAACAACACAGCTCCTTTCACTGGAGGACAGCCAAAACAAGACATACTTTTTAATGCAACACAAGCTAAACAAATACACAGAATTTTCCTTCAGAATTTAACCTGTCCACCAAATTTACATTATCAAGTGGCTGTTCCTCAAATATTCATCTATAAACATGCATTTATGTTCCCCTTGGAGCACAAGGTGATATCCGGATAAGTTTGTACAGTTTACTATTTACCTTTAGACTAAATAGCTTTAAAACTAAACTATATATACAGATTCGCTGGATTTTAGTTCTTCTTGGGCATAGGAACTGCCAAGTGATGCAATGTAACCTAACAACAGTAACACATAAGTGTAGAACTTAAAAGTGACCAGACAATCATTTCACCAGCTGACCCTAGTGAAGTCAGCAGGACTCTTACCACTGACTTCAGTGGGGCCAGGATTTCAATACACAATGGCCCCACAAGAGCTGGATTATAAAGGGCATCTCAGCACACACACAGTTGGAAAGATCTTTGCTACTGTCTTACCAGGGCCATATTTCTCTCTGGTATTTCTAATCTGCCTGTCTTCAGACCATTCCTGCTTCTCCTTTGTCTCTTCATGTTTACTGAAGACATATTGGTCTTAGGAGGCCTTATGGTCTTAGAGGAACATGCTGCACCTTCTAACAAATCCATTCAGGTATGTTTCAGCAAGGAAAGGTTTTGCTCAGAGGAAAGTGGCAGCTAGACGGACAAAGCCAAATTTGTGCACTGCCGGACTCACTGCATTTCAGATCAGATTTTCAAAAGGAACTCGAGGGAGGCAGGCAACCAACTTCCACTGAAATTCATGTCTGTCTTTCTTTCCTCTCCCCTTCTTAGCTTCTGCAATGTCCAGAAAACACCCCAGGGTGGACTGCTCTAGTGTCAGCCCATCCAAGATGCCAGGTTCAGAGGTAAGGTAAGAGCGCTTTGTCAAACAACAACTATCATTTTGCAAGGTATTTTAAAAACAGGTTCTGTTTTGCATAGTATATGTATAAATGCCTTTCACCTGAGGATTTCATAAATGCTGAAGAGGCTAAATGACCTTCATGAAGTAACAGAGTGAGTCAGTGGTGGGAGTGGTAACAGAACCCATGCGGTACTGACTTCCAATCCCCTAGTCTAAATCATTAGACTTACTTTAAAATGTAAAATATTAAAAACTTTTCAGAAAATATCTGGTATGCCATTTCTCTTTTCCTTTTGCCTGGGCGCTGGCAGCTGTCTGGCTGATGAGATGATACTAGAGTAACTCATCATTAAGCCCAAGATGTGGAAAATACACTAAGTAAGCTGCAAACTTAATAAGAAAAGCTGGCTTAATATTCTTTGCCTTCTTAATATTCTTCTTAATATTCTTTGCTATAGACTTTGCCTTCTACTGCAATGAGTGGATTAGAAGTGCCATAAATGGCTATGGTGGGTCTTATTCTCCACTGACTTGAACATACCACTTGCACTTGTGCTAAATGAGTGTGAAATGCTGATTTGGCAGCATATTACATTCACTTTGCACAGTGCTGAGCAGTGGTGAATCAGGACCATTGGTTCCTATAATTCTTTACAACACCGTCATTGGGTGCATTCAGCATGCAATGGAACAGAAGCTTTCTGCAGATCACCTTCAGCAATGAAAGGAAAGAAAGTTTGAAATACTTAAGCTGTGGCGTAAGTAGAAGGGATTCTTCAAAACATCTAAAATCACTTCTTTCCCCCACTGATCATAATACCCTTTGAAAGATCAGAAAATTAATTTTCTGAGGTTCTTAATCATCTTCTTTTCATTAGACCCACATGGGTTTGTTACTATAGGGTTGCTTATGGGTGACTGTACAACTTTTCTCTGTCCCTGGAAAAGTAACATTTGGTTTGGAAGAAAAACACAGAATTCCAGTGTAATTCACTAAAATAACTCAGTTAATTTTTGGCCTTCCAAGTTCGACACACAGATTTGCTGATTATTTTGTTTGATCTTTTATTGGCAAGTGGCATAACCAGGTCCAAGCTGGTCGCAAATAAGTAAGAAATCCTGGACTGGTAGTGGAGGAAGATGGCAAAGCTTCATATCAGGGTCTTTATAAAAGCTTTTACCTGTGAGGGAAAAAGAGCATCTTGTATAAAAAAGTGAAATGTATCAGACTGCATGTTTTTTGTGCAACAAAAACCTAAGTAGTTTTACATTTCATTCAGATAAATCTATTTGCTAAGGAGTCATCACAAGGACTTCAAAGTTAGACTGTTTTCTTAGGAATACAGGTAGAGCAACAAGCTTTAGCAAGTCTTACAATTTTTGACCTGGAGGGGGTCAGTGAAGGAGATATCACTATTTTAATTGCAGTAGTGCTCAAAGTTCACCATCAAGGTCAAGGCTCCCCATCATGGCAGGCGCATGAAGATTACAATCAAGCATACAATTGTTCATATACATTTTAGATGACAGGCAGTAACACTACAATGTACTCATATTTAATAAGTCTGTGAAATAGACTCATACCTACATGAATTCATTACCCACTAAATATTGATAGAATACAATTCCACCAATGTATTTCCTGGGAATATATCAGCATTTCCCCTCTAGCAAGCTAGCCACCACATCAATACAACCCCACAAGAGGAAGAATAATACTATCTTGTGTGTTTACACAGCGCCTCACGCAATGGATTCCTGGTCCATGACTATAGCGCCTAGGTATCTATTACAGTACAAGTAGTAATAATAAAAACAGACAAACATTAGCCTGCTCTTAAACAAACAAGCCTCCACTATGGACTTCCTGGCAGAATTCACGGTGTATTTTCACTGATCAGAGAAATATGGTCATCTTCTATTTATATAGCTTCTCTCATCCTTGAGGAGCCTGATGTTTAAAATCTATTCAGAGGGATCATTTTTCTCCAGTACTGAAATGCAGTGCTTCTGGGGTGAAACCTGTCAGCTGTTCAACAGCTAATAGAAATGCTATGGTTTAGGATAGGAAACTGGAAAATCATATCCAACAGCACCTTCAGTGGGAATTTACTCAGATAGCATGTTATTACCTGATACGGTATTTGGCCAAGAGGGGAAAACTCTGCCTTTCAAGGAGTGTGACATTGAAGATCTCACGGCAATCAGGCCTTTGAATTTATGTCTTATCTAGAAGTCATCACCTCTAGCAGCACAGCATCTCTTAATACCAAGCCTGGATGCTGGAGACAGTAGCTAGCACACATACACAGCACCTGGAGATCTCTTGTCCAATTGCTGACCCCGCCTGACTGATTAGTTTGTGGGATGAAGTGGGATCAGAGTAAAAGGTGATATTGCTGCAGGGACAGTCCAAGCTGACAGGACAGGACATAACAGATGGCTATTAGAAGGAGAAAGACATGCAAAGGAGAAAGAAAAATATTCCTCATTCTCACACAACACGGCTAATTCTGTGTTTTACATCAACAGCAAAAATAAGCTGGCATCATCCCTGCTTACCTTCCTCATGAGCTCGTCTTGTTCAGTTGGGTCATCCTCAAAATCCTTATTGACATCAAGCACAAACACGGGAGCATTCCTTAGGTTTTCAAAGTGGACCCTGAAGAAAACAAACAAACAGGCTTATTAGTGTACCTCAGGGGAGAGGTAAGAGACAATCTGCCCAGACACCGGACAGATGAGCCACACCACTGCTTCAACGTAAATTTGTCATAAGAAGCATGTCTGTTGCAGATAGAATTTCACCATCCTTAAGAAAAAAAAAAAACTTCCCAGCTGCAGAGAACAAGTCCCTTCCCTCCTGTCCCATCAAAGGGCTTGATGCTAAGAGATGCTTGGAACCCTCCACTCCCATTGGCATCAGCACGTCAGACGGCAGAGACCTCTTACTTGCTTCCAAGCACCCTTTTGGACTCCAAGATTCAGTAAACTACCAGCACATTATACAAGCAAAACCCAAGGTAAGAGAGTGTGGAAGGGAAGAGGTCACCTTAGATTTTCATGACGTAGATGAGCTTCCTCCCTCTTCTGAGGCCCCTTATGAATTTTGTTATACCCTCTTGGTATCTGGGAAGAGCACATGCCTAATAAAGCAGAGGACCGAACCCTTAGGGTCTACCACTGTTTGGCTGTGATATCTTGGGCAAGTCACTTCATTTCTGTGAGCTGGATCTTGCTGTGTGGTAAGAAATGTGATGGAATGAGTAGTCAGTGGATAGTGGAATCATAGAAGATCATAGAATGGACTCATAGACTATCAGGGTTGGAAGGGACCTCAGGAGGTCAAAGGACTAAGCGAGCGATGAAGAAAGGTGGTGGACAGCGGGAGGCATCAGGGAGGGGATCTCTAGGGTTGGGAAAGGGTACCAGATTATACAGGCAGGATGGAGGTAGGGAGCTAGGCCACAAACTAACACAGGCACTTCTGCACAGCAGAAGACATATTATTCACCCGTTTAAAGAGCCAGGCCTGCATGGCTGAGAATCTGGAAGCCATTTTTATTGTCACTTACTCTGTGGTTTTCTTTACTAGCCAGTTTTCATGCTGAGTGTGAAGCTGCTCCAGATACTCCAGCGGGATTGCATTCTCCTCAGGCCTCCCCCTTCGGTGCAACCGCTCCAGACATTTCTGAAGGGAGGAAATAACAGCCCTTCCCTTAGCACAACCCACTTGTTTACCCCACAGGACTCAAGGAGGTCTGCTTCGCAAACTCAACCACATTTGGATGGGACCAATGCGTATGGGGCACTTCAGACAACAGCAGCAGTTCAAATTCAGCATTAGGCAGCTGGAAAGAGCGATGCAGCCACACAAAGTAAGGATGGCTTCACACGACAGATAAGTCAGAAGTCACAATACCGGTCTAGGCCGAAGTTTAGTGGGCATGTAAAGACTTGACTTTTATCCCCTGAAGTCAGGGGCAAAACTCCATTGACTTCACTACGAGCACAACTGGGCCGCATACTTGGAATGTTTACACACACACACCCAGTGCTAGACAGGCAGCAACTTGTGTCAGTGTGGACAGATAGAGCTCTGGAAGAAACTGAATCCAGCCATCCTCCGCTAGAGGAAGAGCCAACATGATGCACAGGGAGGAAGCCCTAAAGAAGCCATCCATACATAAAAGCAGTCTATATCCCCCCAATCCTCAAAGGAGTTTCCCATATACTGAGGCTAAGCCTTTAAAAAACAAGAGCAAGGAGTAGCTGTTTGGAACTAAGGCATTTTCCCTCTGGGTTGCAGAATAAGTTCTTAGAAGAAAATGGCCCTCACTGGCGAGCAATGTGGTCCCGTTCACAGAGCCCTGGATTGGCATTTAAGAGATTTAGTTTCTATTCCTGATTCTTCTACTGACCTGCTGTGTAAACTCAGCCAAGTAACTGGATTGCTTTGTGCCTCAGTTTCCCCTCTCACCCTTCGTCATGTCTGCTTAAGTAAGTTATTCGGAAAAGGGATGGTCTCTGACGATGTATACATATAGTCCCTTGCATGCTGGGGCCTCAATCTCGGTCAAGGTTTACAGGAGTTACCATAGTACAACTAGTGACTGACCTCAACTACTCGCTGCTTTCCTGCCTTGAGCAGTTGCAAACGGTGTCAAAACCCATACAGGGAGAGCTTAGAGCGGTTAAGGAGGTTCTTTACAGAAGGGATGTGCTAGTATTATACCGGGACGGGGAACTAAGTTGGCAATCACAGGAATCTCTAGTGCAGACAAGTTCTTAGGTCTGCTGGTTTTTACCCTCTCACATTTCCGGAACCTTTCAGAAACACCCTCCCCGCATTAATTGCTGGGTTATTATCACCATTTTACAGATTGGAAACTGAGGCACAGGGCTTAATTGACTTGATCCAAATTACACAGCAAGACTGAGATTGAACCCAGATCTCTCAAGTCCCAGTCTGTTTCTGATCTGTTACGGTCCAGAGTTCCTCTGCCTCTCAAGGAAAGGAAGGCCAGCCTTCAAGGCAGCTACTAGAGATGATTTTAGTTAGTTCCCAGACATGCTCTCAGTTACCTCTGGAGTTGCCTGAAGATACAGAAAGCCATGCAGAGCAATTCGATCCCCGAACTCTTGTAGGAGGAAGGTGTGCAAGTCCTGGTAAATAGTCCATTCGAGTTCAGTGAGGTGGCCGAGCTCAAAGAGATTCTTAGCAAAGATGTACCTAGGGAAGGAAGGACAAAAGAGAACAGCAAGTAAATGAAACCTGCCTAAACAAACTCCCTGCAGTTCCAGAATGACAAAGTGCATTTCTCCTGTGGTAGGATCCATAATGTGCACAGACACCCAGGAAGACCCAGTCCCTATTCCAAAAGGTCATATTGGCAGCATAGATTTAACACAGACATTTCCGTACCCAGAGAAGAGAGCTGAGTTGGGCTGTTCAGACAGTGTCACACTAGATAGCAGAACAGCTAATCACGGGTTTTTCTATTGTTAATTGTCTTAGTTCTGGACTAGGCAGTGCAGTTGTAGCTGTGTTGATCCCAGAATATTGGGGTGTCAGCCCTGGAGGATGAGGGCATGTTTACCTACAGAACAGCGATGGAGTGGACAGTGGCGGGGGGAGCTTCCCGCTTACACCAATCTGCCAATGACCCCGAACTTGACTTGTAGAGGCCCACTGTGATAATAGGGCCTATAAATATACCCCTCGTCCTGAGTTTAATTGTAAGAAGTGAGTGAAAGTTCATGTGTTGTCACAATAACCTAGAATAACAAATATTGATGGAAAAAGGCACGAAAAGAAGACAGAAAAACGGAAACAGTCTAAACAAAAATGGCCTACTGATACAGGCCTCAAGGATTGTTGAAATCATGCTTGTGAAAAAAAGATTATGTGGGGCTGAACATTAGTGAACCAAAATTGGTGTGTCAGCTATTACGCCTAATTGGTGGACAAAATAATGAGGAAATGGGCTATTCCACACATCACTCCCTTGTTGGGTCCTTACAAAAAGAGAATTTTGAGGGCGGGGTGGGGACACTCAAAGAACCCATGGAAGCTACTGAAGCAAGACTTGCCATCAGGGAGTCTTGCTTCCTGCGACCTTGGGCCTTTGTGACCATGACAGATGTTCTGACCAAACCAGGCCAGAGGGAAGGACCCAGATGACGTTGCCACTTTTGTCAGCTCCAGCTGAATTCAAAACACAATTGGGGAGGAGTTATTGCCACCTAAGAGTCTGTAAAGCAAGGGAGCTTTTTTAAAAAAACTGATTTCAACAAACAGCAGCTTTAGCCCATAGCAGTCAGCTTTTCTTTCCTCCCCAAAAGAAGAGTTATTGCCTTTTTGGATATCATCTAAGGCTTTGTCTACACTAGCACTTTTGTCAGCAATCTTTTGTCAGTCTGGGGTGTGGGGGAAAAACACCCCTAACTCTCATAAGTTACACTGACAAAAGTGTCAGTGTGGACAGCACTATATGGAGCGGTACAGCTGTGCCACTGTAAGGTCTGTAGTGTAGACATAGTCTCTTAGGCTATCAAACAAACAGCTTTTCCTTTTAAACCTCTCTCTAGCAAAAGGGAAAGGGAACAAGAAATGTTGTTAAATTAAAGCCTTATTTAATGCTTTACCTTTCAAATGCTTTCACTGTTTTTCCTTCTCTTCTGGATTTTTAAGGGTGTTTGCGCCATGGTGCTAAGCAGGCTGAGGTCTCTGTACACCAAACCCCAAACCTTGTGGTGTGATGTGAGGCCCTTCGTCCCCACCCCAGCTGCAGCAAGGCAGAGACTCACCAATCTGTTTCACACAGACCACCAACTGGGCAGGACATAAAACAGTAACAATTTTTTGTCACTACTGACCTAAGCACGATTTGAAACAGTGCCCTAAAGTTGTAAGCTCAATTAACTCATTACCGATTTAATCCCCTCAGACATTTAATTCCAACACATTTAAATGAAAATAGGTTTCTTAGACTGCCACGTGTGATTGGTATCGTACATTAACTTTCCCCTTCTAGAAGAGCTTAATCCCCAGAACCGAGAAGGTGTTAACTCCCTCCCGCATTGCCTGCAGGCCAAAGCTGTGGAAATGGGTCTTGGAGCATGGGCCTCAAGATTAACAAATTTTGGGTGAGTCTTTGGAGTGGTCCCACTGAAAACTCTCTACCACAGGACCCTTTGCTGCAATGCTGGCCTTGAATTATAGACATGCTACTAAAACAGCTGGCTACTATTTTTTTTACACAGTGAATTATAATCAGGGGGTTATATTTTTCCACACACCATGAATTCCTTCCCTCTTTCACAAGTCTCAGCCCAAAGCGTTTCCTTCAAACACACTGCTTGTGCTTCTCTTACGTAATGTTCACACTTCCCTCACTTTCAGCACATGCATAAATACAGTTTATTATCTCACCTCCAATCCACTTCACGCAGGCATCTGGAAAAAGTGACCCTTTAGCCAGATCTACTGCTAACATATTCCGAATAGCCTAGGAGGCATTACATCATTGGAGACACCTCTTTGGAAAACAAACTCTTCTAATATACTCAAGCTCCACTTCATGCAACTGGGCAGACAGAAAATCGTGTAATTCCCATTTTTCATGTCAACATCTGTTTAAACACTGCAAGTCCCATTACCTGACAGGAGCTACAAAATATATCATCGAGCTCCTTCCAGCACACACATGAAACTTTAATTAAATGAGTGAGGATGGTTCTTTTTGGTCTGCAACATGAATGGCAATTACCAACTCAAAATACAAGTTCAACTAGGTTCTAAAGATTGTTATGAATGGAAACATTTAAATGAATTTTATATAAACCTTTACATTAACCGCGTTAATTAACATTCTTCTGCTGTGCTGGAAAACCAACCACAACTGCATCAAGTTAATGCAAGAGAATCAGGAAATGAAACTCACTACAGCACAACAAACACCACAGATCAGCCCTAGAAAGTCCTTGCAACTCAAAGATATTTAGTTTACTGGCTAAGGTTTTCGTTTGTCCTTTAGAAATGGACAGCTGAGAATGGTGGCAGTCAGTGTGCTTGCTTCATGTGGGACAAAGTCTGCTTAGTCACACTGGTAACTACAATGAAGTTACTTTCAATTTACACCAGAGTAAATGAAAGCAGTGTGAACATGTACGAACTGCTCCAATGAAAATCATGTGAAACATTCATAAATATCATGTGCATATGACATGAACCCATGACCCTTGAGGTATCAGCAAGATAATTCTGTTTGACCTTTTTAACCTAAATGAATCAGGCAACCATTTTATTGCTCACCTGAATGGCCCTTTAAGGCAGAGTTCCATGAATACCTCAGAGTGAAATTGACCAGGCTACATTCCCTGAGCTGAGTGAGTCGTAAATTGGAAGCAAGAAAAATAACGAAAAACAAATTTGAATTTGAAAATCCAACCATCTCTTGTGTTCCCTCTTTTAGGTATTTATAGGACACCAATTACCACTGGACTTGTTATTAATAATATGTGTGATTTTCTTTTTTAAATATCAGTTTCACATTTATGTTGACAGTAGGTCTTTAGCCCATTCAAGTGCCAGATGGATTGTGTTATCATCTCATCACTGGTCCAGAATACACCCTGAATGTGTATATGATTTCTGAGATGCTTGAACACATGCAGATTTGGGCATCACAGAGACCTAGAATTCAATCATTAATCCATTTTCTGCTGCTCCTGTAGGTGCCAAAAGACACACAATCTGGAGCAGTTTAGGGAAGAATGATCTTGTTGTTAAAGTGACAAAGAGTCCTGTGGCACCTTAAAGACTAACTGAAATTTTTTCAGAGCATGAGCTTTCGTGGGCTAATACCCACTTCGTTGGATGCATGCACGAGCCCACGAAAGCTCATGCTCTGAAAAAATTTCAGTTAGTCTTTAAGGTGCCACAGGACTCTGTCACTTCTGCAATTCCAGACTAACACGGCTACCCCTCTGATTCTTGTTGTTAAGGCAGTTGACAGTGACTCAGGAGACCTGGATTCAATTCCCGCCTCTGCCACATGCTTCCCGCACAACCCTGGGTTCAGTTCACTAATACCCTGCACTTTGTGCAGTCATTTACACTGGGGCAGAACAAGCATGAAATACCACCCCTCTGTTGTGATGGTATTTAACATTTGTCTAAAGAGATAACACAAGGTGCAGAACAGCACTGAATGAATGAATCTGGCTCTTAGGCTCTGTGCCTCAGTTTCCCCATCTGTAAAACATACATCGCAGAGGTACTAGGATAAGAAATGCTTGATACTACGGTGAAAGGGGTCAGAAAAGTGCCTATTTACATAATTGTATGATTTCCTGACCAGTTTGTTAATGTTAAAGGGGCGTGTGTCAGAAATTCATGTCTAGAAAACAAACAGTATTTACTGTGTAAGCACTAAATATGAACTACTTTTTATTAAAGAGGCATGGTATCCTAAATTCATTGCCATGTTTCTCTGCACATACTGACTAACAGAAAGCACTGTAGTTTAGCTGGAGCAGTCAGGGGTTTGGAGATTTTTAGCACTGTACCTATCACTGTATACAGATCTCTCAAAAATCTGCACTGGCTGGCAGGTCTTCAACAGCTGCTCTGAAAGGGGTTCCAGCTGGGCCTTAAGTCGACTCATGAAGGAGTACGTCTGGAAGGTATAAGACCACCGGGAAGGCTCCTGATAGACCATCTGAAGCAGGTTACCAAAGTTCTGAGAAGACGAGGCCTGCTAGGGAATGGCAAAAAGGCACATTTAAGAAGAAATGGAGGCAGGATATTCTCAGTGTAGAACTGATGCAAGACTCCAATTTGAACATCAGAAGGGATAACTATGATCATCTAGTCTGATTTCCTGCATTACATAGGCCAGGGAATTTCACCCAGGGATTCCTGCAGTGGAGGGGATTATTCTCGGCTAGGTATCTGAGATATTGGAGCTCAATAACTTGCAGTTGAACTAGAGCAATGGTTCTCAGCCAGGGGTACACATACCCCTGGGGGTATGCAGAAGTCCTTCAGGGGGTACATCAACTCAGCCTAGTTTTACAACAGGCTACACAGCGAAGTCAAACTAAAATTTCATACAGACAATGACTTGTTTATACTGCTCTATATGCTATACAGTGGAATGTAATACAACAGTTATATTCCAGTTGATGTATTTTATAACTATATGGTAAAAATGAGAAGGTAAGCAATTTTTCAGTAATAGTGTCCTGTGACACTTTTGTATTTTTAGGTCTGACTTTATAAGCAAATAGTTTTTAAGTGTGGTGAAACTTGCGGTATGGAAGACAAGTCAGACTTCTGCAAGCGGTACAGTAGTTTGGAAAAGTTGAGAGCCACTGAACTAGAGCATTTTAGAGATATCCAACCTCAATTTAAAGACGCCAAGTGATGTTAAGTTGTTCCAATGGTTAGCTACCCTCACTGTTAAGGTACAAGTTTTTATTTCCAGTTCTAAGTTTTCTACCTTCAACTACAAGCCACTGGATTTTATTCTGCCTTTGATAGCTAGACTCACTGTATAGGGATTTCTAGACCATGATCAAGTCACCTCTTAACCTCTTCCTTGGTTAACTAAATAGATTAAGCTCCTTAAGTCTCTTACTGCATGTTTTCCAGATCTTGCATTATTCCTGTAGCTCTTTTCTCAATCCCCTCCAGTTTTTCCAACATACTTTTAAAAGAAGTGTTGACACTAGAACTGGACACAGTAGTATAGCAGAACACTCAGCAATAATCTTTTTTCTCTAATGCATATAGAATCATAGAAGATTAGGGTTGGAAGAAACCTCAGGAGGTATCTAGTCCAACCCCCGTCTCAAAGCAGGACCAATCCCCAACTAAATCAGCCCAGCCAGGACTTTGTCAAGCCGGGCCTTAAAAACCTGTAAGGATGGAGATTCCACCACCTCCCTAGGTAACCATTCCAGTGCTTCCCCACCTCCTAGTGAAACAGTTTTTCCTAATATCCAACCCAAATCTCCCCCACAACAACTTGAGACCATTACTCCTTGTTCTGTCATCTGCCATCACTTTGAAGAGCCGAGGCCCTCCTCTTTGGAACCCCACTTCAGGTAGTTGAAGGCTGCTTTCAACACCCCCTCACTCTTCTCTTCTGCAGAATAAATAACCCCGGTTCCCTCAGCCTCTCCTCATAAGTCATGTGCTCTAGCCCCCTAATCATTTTCATTGCCCTCTGCTGGACTCTCTCCAATTTGTCCATATCCTTTCTGTAGTGAGGGGCCCCAAAACTGGACACAGTACTCCAGATGTGGCCTCACCAGTGTCGAATAGAGGGGAATAATCACTTCCCTTGATCTGCTGGCAATGCTTCTGTAGCCCAATATGCTGTTAGTCTCCTTGGCAGCAAGGGCACATGCTGGACCTTGATCCCATATAGCTGCTTGTCAACCATTTGGGGACAAAAATTATGCTTGCCATACCCACCTACCCCAATTACTCCATGGAGTTTATCATGAAGAAGGAGAGCAGGTGTTGTCCTCTGCTGGGTTGTGGTACTTCATAGAAAATTGCTACATGGGTTAATTGGGCCTATAATGTACATCATAAAAAAAGAGAGAGACAATGACAGCGAGCTCATAATAAATTAAAGATGCAAGTCCTGTACAAGAAAGTTGATGGAATCGTAGTCTAGATCATAGGAGTTGGAGTGTTAAATATTTATCTCCCTTTAAAAAAAATGTACCTATTCAAGTATCAAATCATGGAAGAGATTTATGGATGAGGAAAACCATCTGGAATAGAGACCAGTTCAACCTGATGATGTTGTCACTGAACTCCCGTCTTAACCTTGTCTTACAGGGAACGATTGTGGCACAATAGTAGAACAATGAGCGAAGCCTATCCTGACTCTGCCAGTGACTTACCTACGCTTGGATAAAGAGAGGATTTAAGTCCCCAGGGTTCATAAGCACTATTAAAATCACACAAGAAATTTTGAAAAGCCTAAAGCCGGGTGATGGAAACTCGTCACAGGGACCAGGAAGCCCCATTCTGGTTATTCACTTTCACACTTACCTCTCTGGTACTAGAAGCTTGAACCTTTTGCCATTTTGCCACAGGTTCTGTAGCCATTTGCCATTCTGGAAAGGTTTTTCCCAGCAGCCTTACGAAAGTAGACTTGCCCACAGCTGCAAATTAAAATACAAGAGCAGTGGTCAAAGTCTGGCTAGGAAAGCATGATCAGATCCTGCAAGTAAGCTCAATTTAAAAAAAACAAAGAAGTGAATTTCCTAAGCAAAAATAGAGGCAATGATACATGCAGGATTTCCCACGCCTGATCGGATCTTTAGTCATCTTCTAGCCCAGTATCCTGCCTGTAATAGTAGCTAAATTGCCATGGTTTTAACCTGTATTAAGTACATATTTTGTTTTAGAAAATATACTAAAAACACCTTTTGGTAACTCCCACCCCATACACAGGAAAAATCTCTCAAATCACACTGTAGCCCAAAGCTCTGATGTGCAGGCCCCTCTGATGTTCTTTCAGCGTGCCCTCTCCTCGCAGCCCCCCCCCACCCCACCACCCCCTTCTCCTTACAGCCTTCCTCAGTTACCCAGCACCCCCTCTCCTTACAGCCCCCTCCCCTCACAGCTCCTCACCCAGCACCCCTTCTCCTCACAGCCCCCGACCCACTCAACTCCCC
>ML677387.1:11197835-11235977 GCA_007922305.1 Dermatemys mawii
CCTTACAGCCCCCCACCCACTCAACTCCCCCCTCTCCTTACAGCCCCTCCCCCCATGCACCCCCTTTTCTCCTCACGGCCCCCCCGTACCGATGTTGCCCTCCACGGAGAGGCGCCAGGCGGGCGCCCCGCGCCGGGCCATGCCGAAGCAGCGCGGGAGCCCCCCGGCCAACAGCGGCCTCATCCCGCGGCCGGGCCCGGGCCCGGGCCCGGAACGAGATGCAAATCAGATGCTAATTTATGCGCCTCTCCGGGGGCGCCGCGCGCCTTGGGCGTGCGCGGATCGCCGCTGACGCAGATCGCGTTTGCCGGGGTATGTCGATTTATGCAGATGACTCTTCTAATAGGCTGACGTGTGCAGCTTGTGACGTAACTCGACGTCTGATAATGAGATGGAGATATATGCCGATTGCATATAATATTATGCTAATGTATGCAGATTTTATGGTAATGTTACGCTGGCATCGATTTGATTATGGTGCATATTGATGGTGGTTGCTATTATAATGCCAGGCTGCATTATGCAGATCTACCGTAGGATCCAGGGAGCGTTTCTTATACAAACATGCCAAATTTGCAGCTTCTAGCTGATCTCGGCAGATCTGCCTGTATGTAAACTATGCAGATTTCCATATGCAGATTTCTATTATAATAATACTTGCTCCAGCAAGATTTCCTTACAGTGATGTGCTGACTGGTGCACTGCTCTAGTGCAATGTTACCAGCATAATTATCGGAGGATAACTCTCCCTGTGGACACTCTTATTCCGGTTTAGGTTACACCACTTCCCTATATTTCCAGTATACTGGTATAATTTCGCCAGCACAAATATAATTTCCAGGGCAGACAAGCCTTTGACCCCTTTTCTTAGTCAAGACCTAGACAAATTGACGGATTGGGCCAAAAGAAATCTGATGGGGTTCAACAAGGACAAGCACAGAGTCCTGCACTTAGGACGGAAAACTCCCATGCACCGCTATAGACTAGGCAGATTTAGCCGAGCGGACTTTTGATGGCCCAGTCCGCAGTGCCGACCAGAGACACCAAGTCCCTTTTTAACTGGGTGCTCCGGTCGAAAACCAGACACCTGGCAACGCTATCTTCCTACTCGAAGAGCTTTTGCACTCTGTTTGCTCAGTGTCCATTTACACTAGCCCAAGAGCTGGCCTAGGAAGCCCCAGACAGACCCTGCATCAAATGTTGCTCCCTAGAGTGGGGGTTCAACATTTTTTGTTGAAATCTTCAGCTGAAAACTGATTTTTTTTTTTGACAAAAAAAATGGCTGAAATCCAAAATGTTTTCAGCTGAACATTTTCAGGTGTTTGGTCTCTCTGAAGAAAAATAAGGACCGCCAACCCCTTTCCCAAAAAGTTTTGTTTTGCCAAAAATTCAATTTCTCCATCAGAAAGTTTTGAGGGATGATTTTCTGCCAGCCCTGTTAGGTGACTCTGCCGTGCTCCAGGCTACGGACCCTCGACATAAGGGCGTAGCAGATAGGTAGGGCTCTTCATTTTCAGTTTTTATTTCATTTATTTTTTCCTAGGAATTTATTGGTGTTTATGGCTACCACAACAAAAACAGGTGAAAAAGGGTAGAAAAAACTTATTAATTTTCTGGGTAAATATCAGGGTTTATTTAGGTGAATCTAAGGACAGGGGAATAAAGTATTCAGTGGATTAATGCTTTGATGAGAGGAATTGAATGTAGTTTGCTGCAGAACTAAAACAGAACTCAAAACACACCACCTCTGAATTTAAGAAAACAATACATCTCTAATCCCCAAACAAACCCTTTCATTTGAATAAACAGTTTACTGTTGTAGACTTAGAACTATTAGCCTATAAATACTTACATTCAATAACTGGGCCACACCATTTGCTATGCATACACTCCACTCCATCCTTTTCTCCTGTTGTTTAAAAACTTTCGAATACTTCCTTGCGCTCTGAAACACATTCTGATGCAGATTTTTGTTTTCTTCCCATTTGAGTGGGTCAGACCTTTAAACCGTTCTCTGCAAACAGCTTGAAATGTGCCCGTGGTGGACGTGAGATTCATCAGTACGTTCAGACGCGCGGGTACTCGATGGTTTGCATGCGTGCCTGTTTGTTTATTGTGTGTATCATCTCTAGACTGACACACAGCCTTACTTCAACAGGTAGCTTTGCATATACACACAGACTAATGTATTATCTTAATGCATGCATTGCATTGTATTTTCCTAATAAAGCAGGTTATTTTTATATATTTGAATGATACAAAAGTAGGGTGAGAATCGGGGGGAGAGGGGTAATTAATCCTTTATGTAAAACCTGGAGGGGGAGAGGTTTGGTAAAAATCGGTTTAAACTGAAAACAAAGGGGCTTACACATAGAACTCTCTTATCCTTTTCTTGCCTCTCCCCAACCCCCCATCGCCTCCTTTCCTCCCTGTTTTTTCTGCTCTGCAGGGGTGCAGGAACAATGTGTATAGTGAGGGTGCTAAGAGCCATTGAACCAAACTGTAAATCCTATATAAAATGGAAACATCTTCAAGCCAGTAACCCCCCCAGTCCCAGCACCTATGCTGCTCTGTATATCTAAAATATTTTAAATTCCCTTTTATTCTCATTTCTTTCTTCTGCCCCTTCCCTTGGTCCCCCGACCCTCCCCACCAGTCCCATCCACTTTTCCTGGTGGCAATATTCACCCCCCACGTCTCTCCACCATCCCCTTCCCTGCTCACTCTCCTACATCTGCCTAAGTTTGTTTTACTTGCTGCTGCAGCAGCTGTGCGTTTGCTGAGGGAGGGAAAGTTCAGGGCACAATCACTCACTCAGTTTTCCCTCCTCCCACTTCCTTTGGCCCATGACCTCTTCCCCACTCCCAAACTGGTCTCCGTCTTCCTTCCTAGGTGGGCCTACCCCCCTACTTGAGGAACACTGCCCGAGAAGGAGCCTTACCAATCCCCACCGCCACCCATGCAAACTTTGATATGGAAATTAAACCCTCATCACAAAGAGGCTGAATGGGAGACATGGGCCGATTCTGAAAGGAGTATTATCATGATAAACAGGTAATTCTTCAAAAGAGCGGACAAACAATGCTCCAAGTCAATTGTGCGCAGCTGAACCGGGGCTCTGGCCTACACCAAGGATGCTAGATCCTGCAGCTGTTCTCCCATTCTTATTCTCTGATCACAGCTTTAAACCCCCCGCTCTCCATCACCACCACAACCCCCGCATCATACAAAGAAGATCACCCATTGAACTGCAGCCCCACAGCCTACTGGGAAGGCAGGGAACAAAGCACCACACGCAGGGAAGGCGTGGAAAAAAACGTTTTAATGCTTTTTAACGGGTTAGAAATAATTGCAGGGGGAGAGAAGGAACCGGGAAGCGCCCGAGGTCCTGAAGAATGGGCGCGCTGTTCTTAGAAGCACTTCCTGTGGACAATGGAAGGACCAGCCTCGTCGTATTCTGGTTTGCTGATCCACATCTGCTGGAAGGTGGAGAGCGAGGCCAGGATGGAGCCTCCGATCCAGACGGAGTATTTACGTTCAGGGGGGGCGATGATCTGTGGAAACAATGGCAGACAGGATCCCGTTACAAGGGGAAACAAGGTTGTGCACTTCCAGAAGCCACAGTTAGGGTACAGACATCTAGACATACAGACTAAGAGCTGGTCTAGGCTTAACAATTTGATTGATCTAGCTATGTTACCCTGAGCACCACAGTTAGGTCGAACTAACCCCCAGTGTAGACGCGGCTAGGTTGCTAGAGGAATTCTTCCGTCGACCCACCCACAGCCTCTTGGAGAGACGGATTAACTACGGTGACTGAAAACCCCCTTCCACCGGTGTAAGAAGCATCTACACTACAGCAGCACAGCTACAACCGGAGTTGTAGTGTAGACATGGCCTTAGACAGACAAGTCTGACCTTGCAAAGTGCCGAGCTCCCTCCAAGGTCATTGAAATCAATGGGAGTCTTTCCACCAACTCCACCTGGCCCCCTAAGGGTGTGCCCAACCTCACAGGACTGGACCCATAAAAAGCAACCCAGTTTCTGTTACTGCATGTGCTGACTTGGAATCAGTGGTAGGTCATTACTTCTCCTTATAAGCTACAGGAGAAAGTTGTTAAAGTTCCTAAGGGGTTTAGGAGCACAGGCTCTTTGGGACAGGGACTGTCTTTGTCTGTGTTTGTACAGTCTCAAGCAAAGTGGGTCCCGGTCCGTAGAGTTTAACACCAGACGGGACCACCAGATCATCTAGTCGGACCCTCTGTATATTACAGGCTACCAACACCATGCAGCAGCCGCACACCAAACCCAATAACCAGTATTAGGCCAGATGACTGGGGCTTCTAGCTGCTCTGGTAAGACAATTCATAAATAATAATCCCGCTGAAAGTCATAGAATCACAGAAGATCAGGGTTGGAATGGACCTCAGGAGATCATCTAATCCAACCCCCTGCTCAAAGCAGGACTAATCTGCAACTAAATCATCCCAGCAAAAAGTCCCCTATTTGCTTCGTATTGAATCTTCCCCTGTAGTGTTAACAAGCAGCTTTCTGGAGCTAGAAACTTTTGGGCCAAGCTGTGCACTGCATAGCTCTGTAATACTGAGCACAGCGGAAAGTCTGCGTGAGAAAGAGTTGAAGAAAGGCCACACTGTTATTAAAAGGTGACGTTTGCCTAGCTAGCAGAGGGTCATGCTCAATTGTACGAGTTAATGGAACAAAGGGGGTCAAACTATGGATGTGAAATGCTAATCATCCGGATGACCTTCTAAATGTGGGAAAAAGGATCTACATGGATATTCTGATTTAATCTCACTGGGTAACGCTGCGTGATCAGGTTCTAAATGGGGATTCTCAAATGTCATTGCACCCCGACCCACTTCTGACAACAAAAATTACTACACGGCCTCAAAACGGGGGACCGAAGTCTGAGCCTGCCCGAGCCCCACCGCCTTTGGCGACCCCATGAAAACAGAGTCTCAACCCATTTTGGGGTCCTGACCCACAGTTTGAGAACCGCGGGTGTAGGGAAAGAGAAGCCCAACCCGCCGCATAGCAGCCAGGAAGCAAGACGTACTTTAATCTTCATTGTGCTTGGAGCCAAGGCCGTGATTTCCTTCTGCATCCTGTCCGCGATGCCAGGGTACATGGTGGTGCCCCCGGACAGGACGTTGTTGGCGTACAGATCCTTCCGGATGTCAATGTCACACTTCATGATGGAGTTGTAGGTGGTCTCGTGAATTCCAGCCGACTCCATGCCTGGGGGAAGCAGCACATGATCAGGGTTGTATTACATAGGAAGAGACAGCTCACCTGCAACTCTCATCCTTCAAAGCCTGATCCGTCTCCCTCTGGAGTCCGTGGGAGCTGCTCCATTGATTGATTGCAACATAATCTTCTTCCCTTAGAACCTCAATTTTCGTGTGCACCTAGCTAGTGGGATGGTGGCTTTCCCCAGGCCTGTGAATAGCTACTACAGTGATCAGTACTTTATATAAGTGACAGACTGACCGAGGCTCACGCAGCAAATCCAGCCTCTGTACTTAGATTGTGAACTCTTTAGGGACTGGGTTTTGGTTTTGCATTTGTACAGCACCTAGGCACCATAGCAATACAACTAATATATATATTATTTGATCTGGTGGTCCCGTCTGGCCTTAAACTCTACGGCCCGGGACCCACTTTGCTTGGGGTTGTACACGGTCTATTGTGTAGCAACGGCCGCATCTTCTATCCCCAGGCTGAGAGGTTCTCATTAAATCCAAAGGCCAATGAAGCTTTCAGGGACATTTGCCTTGAGCCCAGGTAACCAAGCAGAGCCTGGCCCTCCTCTTCTTCTCCTATTCATGGGAATTAGAAGAGAAAACAAACCACTATCACCTGAGGAATTGCACCCTCTTAAATTGGCCTCAAGCATTTACAAGGGAGAGTCCCACTGTGGACGGTATGGACTGTAGAAGGGAAGGGGAAGATGTTAAGTTACTACTATAACCCCATCCCATCGGCCCCAGTATTTAAACTGATGGGAAAAATAAATAAGCCAACCGACCGACCCTCCCTTCCCCCCTCTCCTGCTGGATCAGTTAATATATTTAGAAACGGGGTCGGCCCAACCCATCCGATCCAAACAGCCTCGCACGCTGGATCCAGATCGGAAAGCTGCAGAATCTTTCACTGAAAAGGGGGCGGGACGGGGTGGACCCTCACCAATGAAGGACGGTTGGAAGAGGGTTTCCGGGCAACGGAAACGCTCATTGCCGATGGTGATAACCTGGCCGTCAGGCAGCTCGTAGCTCTTCTCTAGGGAGGAGGAAGAGGCGGCTGTGGCCATCTCGTTTTCGAAGTCCAGGGCCACGTAGCACAGCTTCTCCTTGATGTCGCGCACGATTTCCCGTTCAGCTGCGGAAGGCAGGAGCAAGCGCTGTTAGCGACGCAGCTCAGAGAGGGTCTGGAGTCCACTGGGCCAAGGGGAGAAGCACCAAGCCGTGGTGGAGCAGAACTGTCAGAACTACAGGGCCCGTGTTCATGAGTTGATTAACCAGGGGAACAAGCTACCCAGGGACGTGGTGGATTCTCGGTCTCTTGAGGCCTGCAAATCAAGTCTAGAGGCCTTTCTGGAAGGTGCTTTAGCCAAACACAAGTTATCAGGCTCAATGCAGGGGTAACTGGAGACAACCGAATGGTCTGTGACAGAAGGTCAGACTAGATGATCTCTTCTGGCCTGATGTCATGAGGGGTGACCTCTGCCAGCAGAGAACGGTGTCGTCATTAAATATTGTCCCCCGTTTATGACCTCCTTTTGCCCCCTCCCACTCACAAGCCTTGTGTCGCCCTCTAGCGCCTAATTAAATGCCACCCCTGTGGTCTCATGAGACACCAGAGGTGGCTGTGATGTGATCAGAATCTTCCCCATACCGAGGGCACCTCTCCACAGTGCTCTGAGGGATCCCTTGGCTCAAAAAGCTGAATTTCCCCCCTTGGCCCGCCCACCTCCTTGTGTCACTGTGCTGAACCCATAGAGACCAGGCCAGACCAAACGTGCCCCTTCGTACCAGTGGTGACGAAAGAGTAGCCCCTCTCGGTGAGGATCTTCATGAGGTAGTCGGTAAGGTCGCGACCCGCCAGGTCGAGACGCATGATCGCGTGGGGCAGAGCATATCCTTCGTAGATGGGGACATTGTGAGTGACACCATCCCCGGAGTCCAGCACGATACCTGGAGAGAACGGGAAGAACGGAGTTAAGAGCCAGGCGGTGGATCTGCCGGCCCTGCGTCTCTCTTACGTGCGGCGAGCAACGAGAAACGCGTGCCTCTGTTATTAACATAGTCATTCCACCCCTCACAGCAAGCTGAACACTTCAGAGAGGAAGTATGGTTCAATGGTTATGGCCCTAGCATAGGACATGGGAAACCCAGGTTCAAATCCCTGTTCTGCCACGGCCTTCCTGTGTGACCTTGATTCTGTGCCTCGATTCCCTGTCTGTACAATGGGGATATCAGCACTGCTCTGCCTCACAGGGACATATGCGGATAAATATGTTAAAGTGTGTGAGGGCATCAGATCTTAGATACCTCGGCCCTCCCAGCTGGCTAGCACAGACACTGCCATCACTAACAAGTTCTAGCCAGCAGCAACTGAGGCCATGGTGTGCTCTTGCCTGGAAGAGCAGCAATATAAGCTGCACGGAGGCCCCCTGGCCTCCTATGAGGAAGCTCTGCGCCATCAGGAGATCTGTTTTAGAGGACACAGCTGCCAGCATCCCTGCTCCATCTCAGAGTTGCTCCCCAGAAAAGCAGGATTTAAGTGGGCCAATAGTTTGGGTGTCTACCCAGTGGTGGATTTAAATGGTCCAGAGAAAATGCAGCTCCCATTGAATTCAGTGAGACTTGTGGGTGCCTGGCCCTTCTGCAAAATCAAGCCGAGGGCACCTAGACATCATCAGCGGAAGAGGAGGGAAGAGAACTACTCACCAGTAGTACGGCCAGACGCATAAAGGGACAACACAGCTTGGATTGCGACGTACATGGCGGGGACGTTAAAGGTTTCAAACATGATCTGAAAAGAATACCGATGCAAACGTTAAAGGTCAGCGCACCGCAGGATGAGGAATGCACACAGCACATTTACATGCAAGGCACACACACGCACACACACGCGCACCCCAATCTAGAGATGGGAGAAGGCTGAAATGCAGGAGGAGCTGCTGTTATCACAGAAACGCCTGGGGCGGTTGGGTCCCACAATGCACCCAATAGCCCAGTGAACACTGGATACCAAAAACTCAACCTAACTCTTCAACCACCCTCTGGGGTGGGGCTCGGCTGGGTAAATAGAGAATTACGTCACCCACTGGAACAGCAGAACCTCTGGGTTCCCGATCTGCTTCCACAAATGTGCTAGTTATGGATATTCTCCGCCCAGTGTGGCTAGGGGACATCACCCATAGCTAAGAGTAAGCTCTAAGGGCATCCCATTCTAGAGATGGGCCAGTACCTCCCACAGATCAGTTGAATTTCTCCAGACAACTTCCAAGAGGGGATCTCTTTGCCAGTTGTGGACCATTTTTCTCCACCAGTGATATCAGCAAAGGCTGGACATCAGGCAGCTCTTCAACTACGGATCTAGCTTCTCAGATCCCAACACACTAAAGATTTTTTGGGGACTCCAGAAGAGCGAGAGTCTCCCTTCCCCCACAACCGGGATACAGTCTGGTTGGATTTTCCCCCAAATGGGACAGTGCCTACCATGAGACTAGCGGAGGGAATGTTCCAGGAAGTTGATGTTTTACCTGGGTCATCTTCTCACGGTTCGCCTTGGGGTTCAGGGGCGCTTCTGTGAGGAGGGTGGGGTGTTCTTCCGGAGCCACTCGTAATTCATTGTAGAAGGAGTGGTGCCAGATCTAGGCCGGAGGAGACAAATGGACAATGGTAGCTTAGACTCCGTGCTGAAGAATCAGTTCTTCTAGCTGGCTGCATGGAGGATTCGCTGCAGTTTCAGCCATCAGCAGGGCACACTCCTCTTGTACAATGGCTGAACTGAAACGTGCCCTGACACAGCTTACCCCAGTCTAAAGCGGATGTAAATGTGACTGGTGCACATGGCGGTTTTGCCCTATCCACACTAGGGGTTGGCAGCGGTGTAGCTATGCTGGTGACAGAAACCGGGGTGAAGCCACAGCACAAACCAGACTTCCGTCTAGGAACGGGCCTGAGCTGGAAAATCCAGACTCATCCACGTTAACCCCTTCAGCCCAGAATTAAGCTGCGGCTAGAATGCAGCCACAAGACTGCGGCTTGGAAGCATAAAGTCTACAGGGCTCAGATTTTGGGGCCTGGTTATAGCTCCATCCACCCACCCAGATCTGAGATAAAAACGGAGGGTTTGATTTTTGATAAAAGGGAACTGAATTTGTACAGCTGGGCTAAAATACAATCTGGAGTCGGCAGTGGGAACGGGTTGTGAGCCACATGGAACAAGAGGGATTGATTAGGATGGTTCACTGGGGGAATAGCTATGAGAGAGAAGAGGATGTTAAGCAAAGGGGAATACTGGGTGTACATCAGGAAACACTTCCTGAGGCTGTGTGGAGTCATTCGGGGCAGGAGATTGGACAAAGCCCTGAAAATTAGAGGGGTTCCTGTAGCTGCTCTCATTATAGCATCTGTTTAATGCACCCATTAAGTGCACCATGTCCCCCACTAATGACTGGCTACCATGGCAGATAACAACCTATTACCATCAGCAACTGATGATGGAGTTATCCCTTTAGCTCAAGCGGTTTAGGCCTGTGGTTTGGAGATAAAGGATCCAACGCCTGCTGCTGATCCACAGTAGAAACTGTTATGTAAATGCTGTAGAAAACAGCCCTGCTTCGGCCACAGCTGATGTACAATGTAAGGACTTCGGCGCTGGACCCAACAATAAAAAAATCACACAAGCATCACCACCACGGTCATTGGCCAACATGCTGGGAACCGCCAGAGCTAAAAGTGTGAGTTGCTACGGCTTGAACCCAAAAGAGCCAGGCTCCCTAGTGGGCACTGTTAAACTCATCCTCTGACATCAGGCACAGACAGGGGACTTGCCACACCCTCTCCAGCGAGGGCCGCGAGTCCATTTTGAAATTAGGAAAGGAAAATTCAAAGAATCCTTGACTGGTTTTTCTATTCAACTCCCCAGGAGAGCGGGATTCTTAAAGGCAAATGGGTGCAAATGACCAAAACCATTTGAAAAATAACAGTGGAGAAAATTTGGGGTTGTGGTTTTTTTGCCGATTGAGTCCAAAGGAAAACAAGAGCTCCCTGCCCTACCTTCTCCATGTCGTCCCAGTTGGTGATGATGCCGTGTTCGATGGGGTACTTGAGAGTAAGGATGCCTCTCTTGCTTTGAGCCTCGTCCCCTACGTAGCTGTCCTTCTGGCCCATCCCCACCATCACACCCTAGAAAACAACAAGGGAGACATTAACGGCCAAGCTCACCTCCATGGAGCAGAAGAAAACTGTCCGGTAGCTCAGCCACGCACCCCAATCCACACGCCTATTTATCTTACCATCGTCGGCAGCAGAAATACTGGTCAAAACCTGAGATTCTTGCTCAGTTTTTATTCAGTCTGACTTCAGGGCCAAACTAATCAGGTCTAATGAGACTATTCCCAGAGGAAGGTGTTATTCAGCCACTATTTACACCTGTGGAGTTTATTCCTTCTTGAAATTGGGGTGAGCTATGCTAGTGCAAATTGCAGTGTAGCCTCTGTACACTGATGTCACTGTACCAGTGGCTGAAAGTGGGGCAAATTCACAGGGTAGGCAGGCCTCTCTCCAAGGAGCAGCAACAGTATCAGAATCGGGCCCTTAGAAATGGTTTAAGGCCAGATCCTGATCTCTGCTTTGGAGTTACTCCAGATTCACGCCAGCCCAGCCAAGAATGAGACCCAATCAAGGATCGTTTTTATGGCCAAATTCATCCATTCCCTGCCATAGATTTCCATCAGGGATACATTTGGCCCTCAGCAGACCCCTCTTTTGCAGCAACCTTGATGCTTTTTACACATGGGAATGAAACAACATTAAAAACCTTCCATGGCGTTGGCAGAAGGACACAGCGACAGCAAGGTCCAGTGGACCGAACATGGGGCTGGGCCCCAGGAACTCTGGAATCCCAACTCTGTCTCTGACACTAGACTCAAGCCTGCTCCTGATGGGGAGCAATTAGAGTTTTGCTGCTAGGCTTCTATGAGAACAGGGTCAGGGTTTACCACTGAATATGGAGCCTAGGTATTGCCATTTAATCCAGATGGGTCTGTCTACATGGCTCCAGTCTGGAGCACCCTGATATTGGGCTATAACCTATGGAACTAATTCGGAAAGAACTCTTTGCAACTCTAAAGCTCACCGTCTCTACTACGAAACTGACCTACAAATTTTATGATCTTTGTACCTACACTCTCTCTTTTCTTTTGAAATACATTTTACTTTAGTTAATAAGAATTGGCTGTACGCATGTATTTGGGTAAGATCTGAAATATTAATGAACCTGGGGGTAATGTGTCCAGTCCTTTGGGATCGGTAGAACTTTTTATATAATGAACAAGAGTAACACTCATCATATTTGACTGGGCTGTCTGGGTGGGAGCCCAAGGCTGGATTGTTTTAAGAGACCTGTATTTTTGGCTTCTGGGTAACCAGGAAGGTATTGTAGAAGCCGTTTGGTTGCTGGCTTGGTGAATCTAATTATTAGAATAACCAGCAGTCTGCCCCATTCTTTGGGGTTTGTCCTGATTGAGCAATTTCAGGGTGAGCCCCTTGGGACCACAATCACGTGTGTGGACGAGGGGCTTGGATTCAAACTCATGTCAGAGCTTGGGTGTAGTGTACAATGTATCTCTCTCCTTTGCTCCCATCTGTAAAATGGAGATAATAATAGGTACCTGTTTAAATGGTTAGTTAAATGGCTGCGCAGCATTTTGAGGGCAGCAAGAGCTAAGTAACAATAAGTAGATTAAACGAGCAGAGGCAGCTGTCTTGGCTCCGCAGACGTTGGGGGTAAAAGCCCTGTTCCCTCCCATCTCAGAGCTGTAAAAGCCGGACTCAATCCGTGTGCCGGCCCAGCCAGCAGGAGCAGACAGAAGCTGGGACTCTGCCCAGCGCTTGGGCTGCAACTTTCTGCGTCAGCCGCAGGCTGGCCAGTTTCATAGGTGGAAGGCCGAATGCGGCAAGCAATGTTACAGACAGGCTGAGGCTACCACCACCACCGATTGGGTTACCAGGCCCAACACAGCCCATAGGATGCAACTCTGCCTGGAAACACTCCCCCCGCTCCGCATTAAAAAGAAAAATCGGAAGGTTCCCCTTCATGCTCACCCCCCATCTTTAATCCACTGTAACTCCACTGACACCAGTGGAGTTGTGTCAGCAGAGACCTGGAGTGGCTTTAAGATGAGAACCTGGTCCCTGATCTTAATTTCACCCAGTTTCACTACCACCAGGATGGTTTTCTCAGCTAGGACTAAAGCCTGCCATGGAGGTGGTAAAGCAAAGTCCAGCGATCGGCTGTGCTGAACGCTTCAGAAAGACCGAATATCCTGAGCAATAGATCCTGGAGCACTCTTGGCTGTCTCAAGTCAGCGTCTGGCTCCAGGCAGGAGGAGATCATATACCCAGTGTCTGTCCAGACTCTCCTGTTACCATCTTGCCTCCTGTTACCATCTCTAGACGAGATGCGATAAATCGATCCCCAATCCCTGGAACACTACCTGCCGATCCAGCGGGTAGTATAGACATACCCTTAGTCATGAACCAGCCCCCGTGGTACTAATTGCTGCACAAACATGGAACCAAAAGACACTCCCTACCCCAACGGGCTTATCAACCTTTACATTAAGATTCCATTTATACAGGATTAATACATGACTCGTGGATGTTACACCCACTTTCCAGGCATGAGCTAGCGATGAGTGTCAGCAGAACGTGGTTTAGAACAGATGGCTCTAAGCAACCCATTGACCTCTTGGACTCTATAAAAGAAATTCATCAGCCACTTATCAAAACACCTATTAATCCTATGGGAACCCTTGAAACATGGAACTGTAATGCAAAAGTTGACCAAAAATTCATCAGACTTTAGGGCCCGATTAGGATGGACTGGCTGGGCCACCAACCAGGCTGGTATTGTCCAAGTCTAGCATTCAATGAACATGAAAGAGCCTCTGAGCTCAGTCCACCCCGGCCCTGATTATGCAAGTGTTTTCCATGCATTCCCCTGAATTCAAATGGGACTTCCCCATACCTCTTGGCTTAGGCCGAAAGCATTTTCTTATGGGGGTGCTGAGTGCCATTGAGGTATTGCACAAACCTGGTGACGAGGGCGACCCACTATGGATGGGAAGACAGCGCGTGGGGCGTCGTCGCCGGCAAAGCCGGCCTTGCACAGCCCAGAGCCATTGTCACAGACCAAAGCGGTGGTCTCCTCTTCACACATGGTGGAGCTGAGAGATGCTGGAATTCAGAGGCACCTGGAAGAGGCAGAGACGAAGGGGAATGTTAAAAATTACATGCAGCTCTGAATGGCTATTCAAGGATTGGACTGAACGTCATGCTCAGCTACACCCATCCGACTGCAGAGGAATCAGAGTGATTTAGTTGGGGTTGGTCCTGCTTTGAGCAGGGGGTTGGACTAGATGCCTCCTGAGGTCCCTTCCAACCCTGATCTTCTATGATTCTATACTACAGGGGAGAGTGGAATCTAACCCCATGTTTTCAAGGAGCTCAAGTGAGAAAGCAAGTTCATAAAAGCTACATAAATACGCCCAAGGAGCAATGGGCCAGAGCCTCAGCTGGTGCAAATCCGTGTAGCTCTCCTGAGATCAATGGAGTTACAGCAATTTTCCCCCGTTATGGGTCTGGCCTACTGAATGCAAAGATCTTACAGACTATATATCTGGTCACATACGGAGGCAGGTGATATGGAGATAAGAGATTCAGATCACTAGGTCTATATTAAGGTGACCAGATGTCCCAATTTTATAGGGACAGTCCTGATTTGGGTTTTTTTCCCATATATAGGCTCCTATTACCCTCCATTCCCTGTCCCGATTTTTCACACTTGCTGTCTGGTCACCCTAGTCTATATTCACTCAACAGCTTTATCTGTGTCGGTCACTTCAGGGTCCACTTGGCATGTAAAACACATGATTATTCATCAACTCGAAAATTCAGTCACGAAACAGCTACACCCGTGGTTAGACCCATCAGCCAAATGACCCGAGCCTTGCGCCACACCCGAAAAGCTGCAGCGGGTACATTTTCAAGCCAGAAGGGAGCATTACAATCACCTGGCCTCCTACAGGACACAGGCCAGGGAGCCTCACCCAGGGGGTCCTTCATTTAACCCATGACTCCGGTTTGGCCTATAGCCGATCTCCTAAGAGACCCAGTCCTGACTTAAAGGATCCAGGAAATGGAGAATTTACCATGCCCAGAGATTAATTACCCTCACGTTTAGCATTCTTCACCTTATTTCCACTCTGAATCTGAAGACCAACCAGAAGGGGAGTGTTCAACAGCCTTCATAGATTCATAGAATATCAGGGTTGGAAGGGACCTCAAGAGGTATCTAGTCCAACCCCCTGCTCGAAGCAGGATCAATCCCCAACTAAATCTTCCCAGCCAGGACTTTGTCAAGCTGGGCCTTAAAAATCTCTAAGGATGGAGATTCCACCACCTCCCTAGGTAACCCATTCCAGTGCTTCCCCACCCTCCTAGGGAAAAAGTTTTTCCTAATATCCAACCTAAACTTCCCCCTCTCCAACTTGAGACCATTACTCCTTGTTCTGTCATCTGCCACCACTGAGAACAGTCTAGATCCATCCTCTTTGGAACCCCCTTTCAGGTAGTTGAAAGCAGCTATCAAATCCCCCCCTCAGTCTCCTCTTCCACAGACTTCCACTGCAGCCACCCTGCTTCCTGCTCTCAGCAGCTCAGGCCTAAGGGCTGTTCGGAGAAGCAGCTCAGTTAGACTCAGCCGCTGAGATGGGGTATGGGGGAGAGAGGCCTCCTCTAAAGTAGCCTGCTCCAAAACCTTGCAGCCAATGCCTTGGGTTGCACTTGAAAGCAGGCCAGGTGTCACAGGCCTGCACTAAACAGGCGCCTCCAAGAGTCACTCTTTAGGGGCTGCTTTGGAAGCCAAGTCAAGAGACCTACATTTGATTTGCCATCCTGATCCTTCCTGCTGAGGCTGGGAGCGAATCACAGAAACTTGAAGTGGAGGTGGTGCAGCAAACTGGGGCGCCATGAGCATGTTGTTGAAGATGCTCTAACGGGTCCTTTTCGGAAACTAGCCTCAATTCTTCTCTCAGCTGCAGCAGTGAAGCCCCATGGAATCCCAGGGACTTCAGTGGGGTTGCAGTGGAGGGAGAGTAAGATTTAACCTGCTCCTTTTAAGGAAGTTCCTTTGGAGCATCTCCCTAGGCTGATCGGGCCTGCACTACAGAAGTCAGTGGGAGTTTTGCCACTGACTTATGTGAGCACAGGTTGAGGTTCTTCACGAGGCGTGGTCCATGACATAGCAGATGGACCCAGCTCAATGAAGAGGTGCAAACTCTGCGGCTGACGGCAGCTATGTAGTGAATGGAACGTCAAGGGGGTCTGGCTCTCACGGTTGGAAGCTTGGATGAGAAAACATCCTTCGTCTGACAGACAAGGCCCACACAAAGGCCGGGAATCAGAGAGATGTTAGAAAGGAGCCAAAGGGGAGTTTCCTTTGATACAAGACCAGGTATAAATATCAAAAGTCTCCAAGTCTAACTGGCTTTTTACTACAGCTCATTGGTAAGTGTTAACATGGACATAACACCACTGCTCTTGGCATCAATATAACCAGAGATGGGCCCAAGGCCCTGTCTGTCCATCCTTCAGTGCGTGGGCTAGCAATTTTATTTTGTTTGAAACTGCATGGCATGCGCGTTAGTTTGTACAACTGACACCTGGCCAGATGTGCAGGACTGCACACCTGGAGGAGAAAAGTCCAGGAGGCTCTGGGTTTGTGCTATGAACCGGATAACTCAGTTAAAGTCAGAGGAGTTGCTCTGAACTCACACAGCAGAATCCGGCCCCTTGTATCTAAACAACACAGCAAGCCATATGACGGCTCTTTGTCTTTTCATGAGTCAGCTTCTTCATTTTCCCTGTACTAGATACTGCTGGCCCCTTGATGGACGGCCAAAGGAGGGAGACTGGAGATGCCTGGTTTAAATGTACTGCTGGTATGGCCAGAAACCACTTAGCAGGAAGCAGCTGCACATTAGAAACACAGGGCTTGAGTCTTCTCCTGCAACACTGACTTCAGTGCAGTTACCTGGGCTGGATGCCGGGCCTACGGCATAGCTCACATCCCAAAGGGATGCAACGGAAGGGGATTCCTGACCAGCTGGTAGCATTGCCGAGTAGCCCACAAGGGAAGCAATTGGGGCAGTTGACTTGGGCCCGGGTTCTCATCTGACTTGCAGCCTAGCGTCATTTCTGGACAGCCTTCGGGGGGGAATCGTGCTAATGGTCATGTCACTGCTTCCCTCAGGCCCTTTTAAAATCCCTGGGCCAGACCCTCCACTCCAGAGGAGCGATGTCCACTTACATCAGCGGAGGAGTTACCCATCCACAACCATTCTTCCACTGCTGGAAAACAGTCATTGTGGGAATTACTCAGGTGAATTATCCCGCCTGTTTTGGAGAGCTTTTTATACAAACTGTATGAAGTCCTCTTGCGTCATGGAGGAGGCCAGCCTAGATGAACGAATGGTTCCTCCTGACCTTCGAATCTATGAATCAAACCAGACCGAATCCTAGTTCTTTTACTGTCAAACCTACCGCTTCCAAATGGCTCGTCCTTCCCGAAAGCAGAAGACTAAGTCTATCATCTAGGTACCCATGATGCATTAATTTAATGTATCTAATTTGGGGGCCCACTTGGTTTTAAAAGAAAAGTTCACAGCAATAATAATGCCATGCTCGGTCTTATCTAGCGTTTTTCATCCACCCAGCCCAAAGCCATTTACAAAGAAGGGCAGTATCATTTCACAGATGGGGAAACAGAGGCAAGCCAGAGACCCAAAGCAGTGCTCCATCCATGAAGCCACACTGCCTCCCTTATTCATAGCCAAGGGTGGCAAAGGGAATAAGCTCTCCAGGGCAGGGGCTGCATCTTTCTCCAAATGTGGGCAGTGTCTGGTAGATGCTACAGGACTGGAAATAATAATCAATCATGCAGTCCTTTCTGGTGCAAATCTCCCCCTAAAGTCAGTGAGAGTTTGCTTTGAGTGTGACCCCTGATGGAAGAAACCTGCCCATGAAACAAGCCTAAAAATTTAAACCCTCGCATCCACTGGAAAATCCACTGTAAAAAAAGAAGCAGGAGGAAGTTAATAGGACTGGTCAAAAATGATGCATGTGAGCCCAGATTCTGATCTACCTGTGCCAGTCACAGAGGAGTTACTCCTGAGTCATGCTAGTGTAAGTGTAATCAGAATTAGGCCCCCGTGTCCAGTCAATGCAGTGTATACGCTTCAGTGCCTCATCCTCAATAGGGAGGATGCGAGATTTATGCTGATGGAACGAGAGCAGAATCTGGTCCGATCCGAGTTCAAATGGCTGTAAATCAGGGCAGAATCTGACCTTTCGTTTAACCTGACATCTCTCTAGAACAGCCCCATGAGATCAAAGTAGAAATAAAAGCATTGGCCATTCTGTTGCAGGAGGATGGGGGAAAGGAATATTTCTCCTTTAAACCTCCCATTGGCTCAGTGCCTCAGCTCCCTGGCAGCATCAGTGGGGTAAACCTGACCCTCCCCTCCTGTTAACTGTAGCAGCCACACCGATCTATTCCTCCGGCACAGAGAGCTAGACGCTGATTTCATTTACACCCGTGCCAGTCTAGAGTAAGCCTAAGAGCTTCCGTGGAAACTAGCATCAGACTCTAGCCTGCATTCCTGAGGTTAATTTCTCCACTTTAAACAGCCCTATAAACTACAGTTTCTCCCAGGAGGATGTTGCAATTCCCCTTCAAGACAAACTCCCTGTTATAAGAGACCGCAGAGGCATGGAAGCAGTTCTCTGAAAAACACGGGCCGTTTTCCTTTGCAACGGTCCCTGATGTCCAGAATTCTTTATCGGCGTGAATCAGAGCCGGAGACAAACCCCACTGGGGCTGGAGTAAACACAAACATGAGGCTACCTCGGAGGCTTTCCCAAAAATGGAAATAGTTTTCCCCACTCCCGGTTTGCAGAAGGCCACTCCCAAACATTTCGCTTCCTGGCTGGAGACAACGGTGGAGCAGCTCCTACAATAAGATGCAGCCCAAGGGAGGGGGAGACAAAGCTGTCAGCATTTACCCGAGTCATGTTAATTTAATTTCCTGCTGAAGTCAACAGAGCAGGATTAAGAACAAGTGACCAGTAAGAAACAAGCAAAACGGATCAACTCAAGTGATCTGTTGTATGGATAAGATTAATAACCCTCCTTCCCCACAACTGTGCCCCGCTCTTCAGCCCCACCCACCAAGTTCTGGGTCTTGTGCGTTGCCCTCCATCCCACACCTGTGTCACGCACGTCTGTGGCATCAAGGGGACTCAGGCTTTTCGTCCGTTTGCAAGTGCCAGTGTGGTGGGAAACCCCTTCTCTCAGGGTTTCCAGGCCCATTCCCAGGTGGGAATGAACTGAACTAGACTGAAGTAAAAGACAAAGGTACCCCAGTAGGATGATCTTTCTTATCTGCTACAGCAGGATTCCAGTCACGCAAAAGCAAGAAGGGAATGCCCCTGTATCGCAGTACATGGGTTTTTATACCTTTTAGTATAACAAAGACAGACACTTCTATTGGTCATTGATTACAGATCACATCAAGGCTAGGTCAAAAAGTCTAAAATTCTTACAAGACTATAAACAAGGTCTGGGAGATAAGATAACACCACAGCTGTGAAACAGGACAAAGGAAGTTCAGTAATTGCTCTCTCTATAAATTAAGACAGGGGAAGGTCCAGAGCGGGTGAGGTCCATAGTACAGTAGGATTTTCTTTGCTCACATTTCTCTAGTCAAAGTTTCTCTGGTCAAGTAATTTTCCACACCACCAGGCACACACAGATGTAAACAATGCACCCCCCGCAGCAGCCCACCTCGCTGCTGTGTTAACTTTCCTATTGCAAAACCAGAACGGTAACAACATGAGCGTTAAAATCACAGCAGCCCAAAACTTCTCCAGGCATTCTGGGAAAACTGCAGCCGTCAGTCTTTTCTGCTTGAAAATACACTAAGTGTACTATGATTACGCTACATCCCAGAGTTTCTCTCTCTTTACATGATGCATATTTAAAAGGATCAAAGCAAGAGACCTTGCTGCTTCCCCTTTTGCTGCTAGCGCCTCCTCACTGGCTCCCCCCCCCCCCAAAAAGGCACATGCTGGAGCAATTTACAGGTGCAGCCGAAGCCCGTTACTTAATGCCAACATGATTAAAACAACATTATTTTTGTAGGATTCCCACCTCGCCCCTAGATGGACCCTCTGGATCTTAGCAAGGCTTGGAATAGCAAAGAGAGAACAGATCTTTTGCAGTACTCACCAAGTACACGAGAGTTCCTTTCCTCTGGGACTGCGTGCTGATGTGCCTTTGGTATAAATACCAGCCAGACTATGAAACCTCAGAGGCGGATCCTCCTTAAACAGAGCCCCTAAAAAGGCCAACTGATGGTGTGTTAGCCATATGGCCATATAAGGTGTTTTATTTCATTATACTGACCTTGGACTCCTGGTAGAACTGAGCACAGTTAATTATTATAAGAAAAATGTATGCAAGGGTATTCGGGAGGCAACACCCCCTTAGTGAATCTGTTCCTTTTATGCTACACTTTGATAAACAAGTTCGACACAAGTCCTTATAAGCTACATTCAAAAAGGAAGTGGAGTCACCTACAATTCCTGGAGAGAGAAAGATACCAAGAATGGCATTGGGGCCTCAGCCGTCTGGCCTGAGGGTCTTGCTCGCGCTTCAAAATTCAGAGTAAAGGAGGAATGCCGGAGAAGCGGAAGTATTTCATTGAAAGCAACGATTGGTATTTGGTGCTGTCTGCAGTTCTTGGACACATCTTGCTATTTATGTGGTTAAAGTAGGGGTGTGAGCAAGCAGTTAAAACCCAATGTGAATCCAGAGTCACTCCACTTTTACAGTGGTGGACACTGACTTAGGGCCTGATCCTGGAACAAGATCGCAGCACATGCACAAAGCTCCAGTGACGTCACCGAGGCTCTGCCCGCTCTGAGGATACTGCAGGATCGAGTCTTTCTCAGGGTGTAAGTGAACAGAATTTGGCCCACCTGTGTGGGGTAAATCCAGAGCACCTCCACAGACTTCAAAATCGCATCTCTGGGTTTACACTGGTAGAAAAGAGTTGGATGTGGCCCAGAGTCTGAATTCCATACCAGCATGTCAGCACCATTATCACATTACTCTCCCTTCTATTAGAGCTGTCAACTTAATTCCAGCATTCTGCTATGGCATCCCACCCAACCTAGTTACTGTACTAAAGTCACTGGAGTGCCTCTAGGTTTACACCAGCTGTAAATGAGAGCAGGGCGTGGTCCGCCATCCCCCTGACAGACCTGCCAATCCCACACAACGGCCCTGATCTTGCTGCCATTGACCTCAGCGGTAAAAATCCCCGTGACGTCAGCAGAGGCAGGATCGCGTCCTGTATGGCGGTTGTAGCGGGACGGATGCTCGGTTGGCGCGAGCCGGCCACGTAACTCCAGTGAAGTCCTGGGGCTATAGGCAGACATGGGAGCTGGCCTCAGATTTAGCAGGATGTTAAAGAACAAAATTCTCCCCCTGCCAGTCGAACAGGACTGATCCTACGAGCTCTCACTCCTTGAGCGTGCCATACTCAGCGTTCATAACTTCCCTAGGCCTACTTGTGTACTTGCCTAATCCACAAGTACACAAGAGCAGCGCATCTAGGCAAAGAACAAGTATCAGATTTCAGACCCAAGTCCAGTATGGGGGGTGGTGGTGTCCCATTGACTTTAATGGCAATTCTGCATCCAAGGGACTGGAAAAATCCAACCCTTTGCGAGTGGGGTTAAATGTAACTTCACCTGTCAAACAAAGTGTAGCGTAATGTTCTGGGCATGGAGCTGGTTCCTCCCCAAAGCTGGTTACTTTTCAGCATGATCTTTATCTAGATTACACCCACCAAAGCTATGGTAAAAGAACATTAAGATGGCAAAGTCAAGCACTCGAACAAGCTAGGAAATGCCAGAATTAAGGTTGCCTGTGTAACCTTAATTCAACCCAGTTCTGTGTATGTGTAATCCATGCACCTCCTGGGGGCGGCGTTCTGTCCCATCTAATGGCACTGAGACCTCTTGGAGAGAAAGAGATTAATGATTCTTCTCTACAGCCTTAGCTAAGAGCCAGTTGGGTTTTGGCTCATGCAGTAGAAGTTCACACACTAAGCTCCAGAGATCCCAGGTTCAATCCCACCAGCCAGCAACCAGGATCTGTCAGTGTTACATATGCATTATGACACAGTCTTCAATTACATGAGCACACACTGGTTTTTCCACACCGCCCGTGCCTCACGAAGCACTCAGTATAGAAACAAAATCAGTCATGTTGCCGAACAATGTATTTTCCTTAATCTCACGCTTGGAAAGGGCTGACCTGCTTTGGCTGAAATCTTCCAACAGAAAATTCAGCCAAAGGCAGATGACCCAGCATGGAGAATTTCAGCCCAAGGGATTTAAGTCTGATAACGTTATAACCAGCTGATAACAGGGTCTGATCATGGGAAATGTTGCACAACCTTAGTGGCAGGGGGTAGTACCAGTCCCACCTGTAATACTGTGCCTAGGCTGAGCCCTTTAGATGCTTGTTAGTCTATTGACGTGCTCCTAAATCCCCTCAGCACTGAGGGAAATCCCAATCTTATCTATCTGTATCACAATAGCGCCCAGCTGAGGATCAGGGTCCATTGTGCTCGATGCTGTATAAACGTATAGTAAAAAGACAGTCCCTGCTGGGGGTCTCGCAACCTAGAGTTATGGCAAGACACGGCCTGTGGACGATACAAACACGGGTGCTGAGGGTGAATTGGGATTAATCCATCAGTATTAGTAACAGATTTAATTTATTCAAAGCCGATGGAAATGACAGCACTCAGATCCCAGCGATGGGTTGCCTGAGCAGACACACAAATGGACATCAATATCAGAGTCTTCCTGGCTGGAAAATTCAGCTTCCCCGGCCTCAAATGACCACAGCCCATTAACTGGCATGCTGAACAATGCGTTCTGCTTCTCTCTTTTTTGTCTCCCTCCAAAGTAGATTGTCTATTATCTATTTATAAAGGGCACAGGAGCAGGGCCCTTTCTAGTATTATAAAGTTTTCTCATATAGCCGGTGGGGGACGCTACCTACTGTAAGCCACAGCGGAGCAATACTTACCCGGGACTCTAAAATAAATGAGAGTCATTTATAATATGAAAGGAACTCACCTCTGTCAGTTTGTAAGAAGAAATTGTGGTGAACTAGCCAATACATACCATTGTCTGCTGCTGGACTGATTCAGAATGGCTCAGTTGTGTGTCACTGGCCCCATACTGCTAAAAGCTAAGTGGAGAGTCTCCTTTAGCTCATCACTAGCGTCCGCTGGAGCAGCTGGACTGATTAAGCCCTCGGCATTTCGTTGGAGCTGGCGTCATTGAAGATGTTTCTTGTTTGCCCAGGCCCAAGCTGTAAGATCCTTTTAAACGGAGCGTTTCCCAGGCAAAATCCTATTGATGTTGATGGGAATGGGCCATAGCAAACACTCGCTTATACCGGGGGATGCCTGGGGGGGGGGCTCTGCTGCTGCAAAACCAACTCAAGTGAGGGAAGAATCGGGCCTCCAGCCAAAAGCGAATGAGGACCACAACGGCCAGGGTCTTGTCTCCTCCTGGAGCCGCAGGGTGAATCCCATCTTACCTGAGCTACGTTTTAGCTTGTGGCTGCAAAAGATCCAACCTCAAGATTTAACAAGACCTGGCTCTTACATCATCCTCTTCATCAAAGCGTTTTATAAAGGGGCTTAGTATCATTACCCTCCGTCTTACAGAGAGGGGAAACCGAGGCACAGGGCAATGAAGTGACTTGACCATGGTCAGCGGCAGCCAAGCCAGGAACAGAACCCAGGTCTCCAGAGACCCTGCCCAGTGCTATATCCACTAGGGATGACTGCAGCTTGCAGCAAACGACAGGGAGGGTGCTAGCAGAACAGCCAGTGGAGACCCCCAGTACGGAGTGCTGACTGGCAGATCAGTGAATGTGCTTAATCAATCCCCGCATTACCTAGGAAGGAAAGGGGGGCATCTTGAGGGGAAGAACGGGGCCGGGGGGCATCTTGAAAATGACTTAGAATAGTTTTGTCTTGGATGCAAATGACCCCCCTTGTAGGTCTGACATCACGCCAGCTTGCAAGGCCTAGTTGCAAGCACTGAATCACCCCCTGGAGCGCTGGAAATCTCCCCTTTCCAATCATATAAAGCTCCCATTTTTAAATCCCCGTCGTTCTGAAAGAGAGCAGATTTAACGCCCTCGGTGGCCTGGAACCAAACGGTTTCAGTGGCAAGCGGGATGGAGTGGCCATATTTTGGGGAAAAGAAGAAAGCGTTCTGGATTCCTTGGGGCTGCTCAGAGATCTGGCGTGTCAGAAAGAGTTCCAGGGGAAGCCGCTTACTCGGCTGAACGTAGATGACACGGTGCTTTGAGAGCTTGGAAGAAAGGCACCTGTGGAAGGAACATGTTATTTTCTATTATAAATAGCTCCGCGGCCAGGAAGTGTTGATGGTGGCCATGCAAACGCTGACCCTCATTATTCTCTGCCAGAAGAGAAGTCAAGCTAATTGCCACAGTCAAAATATTTCCACGCCAAGAGAGGTTGCTTTTAAATCACCAGAGCTGCAGCATATGGCCGGTGACGCTAGTTCAGAGAAGCTGTAACTAATTGGAAAGCAGGGCAGCTGGTGTAATAAATAACACAGCACGCCGGCCGTCGGGCAAAGCAGGGGAACATGCTGCCTTTGTGAAATACTTAATAAGCCGGCAGCTAGATTCTATGCTATTCACAAATGCGAAAGTGTTGCCTAGTGGATAATGTTAGGGCGTGGGAGTCGGGAGACCTGGATTCTATTCCTGGCCTACTCGTGACCTAGGCAAGTCCCAGCCTCTCTCCGTGCCTCACTTTTCCCATCTGTAAAATGGGGGTTTTACAAGAGCTAGATTATTAACAGACCAGGCCACCAGTGCGCTAGGTGCTGTACAACCACAGAACTAAAGGATGGGCCCTGCCCCCAGGAGCTCACAGCCCAGGAGAGGCCCCCTCCCGCTGACAGTCTCAGGAGAAATATCACGGCTTGACTTCCCCGCTCCTCCCCAGCATGGATCCCTCCAAGGTGGACAGTACGTGAGCAGAGCCGTGTTAGGCGGCTGGATAAGGAGCTGCCCATGTGACACCTTTCCAAAAGGCCCCTAACCACAAGGTGTCAGGTGCCTTCTAAAGATCCTGGAATTTAGGGGCTGCCACAGAGGGGATCGAACCGGTGATCTCCTGAGCCAAAAGCGCACGGTAGGCAACCAACGCTGTGTTGCAGGGGAGGCGTAACACCACCTATCCTCTAGGAGCTAGTAACACAGGCTCACCAGTGAGGTACCCAACCTTTTCTCCTCCCTGGAGTCTAGGGCACTCAGCACCTGGCAGGATCAGACCCCGGGTGCACATGAACTAAGAAAATCCCCTGAGCAGGATCAAATCAGACTCCCCACCCCCGTACGGCACAAAGGAAGCCCTTGACAGCAGCCAGTCCCCTGTCACAGTTGGTCAGCAAAGGGGACCTGGGAGCCCATAGAGGGGCCAGCACCTCCCCAGCTATGCAGGCGTGTGGCCTGCCAAGCCAGCCGAGGTTACAGTGGCCACACCTCTCTCCAGATCTCCTTCCTCCCCTCTGCCTTGCAGAGCACGGCGTACTCCAGCTGCGGGAGGAGCCCTTGGCAAGCTAATAATGAAGCCCCGGGAGCCGGCCCGAGATCCAACCAGCTGCAGAGAAATCCCCCGCTGCCTTTTTAAGGGAAACGTGCCTGTGGCCCAGGAGAGAGGAGGGACCCTCCTCGTGAGTACAGCAGGGCGAGAGAGAAAGGATATCGCCGGGAGAGCAGGGTGTAGCACAGCCAGGGAGAAAGCAGGAGTTCCCAGCGAGGAGGCAGCCGCGGACAAGCAGGAAAACAACATGTGGCTTTGATTTCCTCCCAGTCCAAGCCGTTTGCAAACACCGACGGCCAAGGGAAGGCAGGGGTGAGCCCTGGTTCACAGATTGGTAAACGGAGGCACAGGAAGGGCAAGGCCCAATTCCTCCCCCCTCCTCCCCCCAAAATCAACCACGGATGTCAGAGGCCTGGATTTCGGGGAGCCCGGCTTGAGCCCCCTTGGGCCTGATTCTCAAGTGCTGAGCACTTGCGATGCCAATCAGCATTGAGCAGAGTGGCCAGTGCTAAGTGCCCCTGGACTTCTGGCCCCTGCGTCTCACGGGGGGCACCCCACGTCTATTGCAGGGCTCCAAAAAAATCAGTGGCCTCTTCGGAAAGTTTGGCTCCAAGCGACTTCCCCGAGGGCACGGGGGGAAATAAACGTCAGAGGCAGGAGAAGCCCGGCTGGGTTCTGGCTCCGAGTGGTGGTTGCTGTCTTCTGCTCTACGTTCAGCCCACACCAGGCCTATGGAGATGTGAGCTAGCTAGTGGTGGCTGGCCTAGAGCTAGAGCTTGCTCAGCCTCAGCTGGTGGAGAGGGGCTTCTAGCTCAGGCAGTAGAGACGCCTGCTTTTAGAACTAAGGTCACAGGTTCAATCCCTGCTGGCCTCTCCAAACCAAATACTCCAGCTTACACCCCAAGGCGTAGGGAAGAATCCACTGGCTGCTAGAGCCACCCATTTCCAGCCGACAGCACCAGCATGGGATTCATTCCCTGAAGCAGCCCCACCCGTCATCCTGCCCCGGGCAGAGCCACTCACAAGTGACGCTCACCTGAAAAAAGAAACGATGACAAAATGAAGATTGAGCTCCAAGGAACCTAGTGAGCTTCCTGGGCTAACTGCCTGTTAGTCAGCTTGATCCAGGAGATAGGGCCCTGGGTCCGACGTCAGGAGACCCAGAGACTTTAAGGCCAGAAGGGACCGTTGTGAGGATCTATCTGATCTGCTCATCACAGGCCACAGAACCTGGCCACCCACTCCGGTAACAGACCCCGAACCTGCGTCCTATTGCCAATGCAGCCACCGACTCACTGGGAGGCATTCAGTGCAGTTCTGCTCTGTAAGAGCGAGACTAAACAGAGACACGCGAACCATTCTCTCTCCCCATGGAGCCCCCATGACCTGCGTGAACCCCAGCCACCCAGGAGGGCTCCCTGAAAACCAAAGGCTTCTCCCTGCCCCACCTAGGCCCTGCAAGAGGCAGACGCTGCTGGAGAGTCCTGGGCTGCAATTAAAGGCACCGATGCCGGGTTTACATTGAACAGCATCCAACGATGAGGTCATGGAGGCAGAGGGCTGCCATATATGACATTACCAGAGGGAGGAGGGGAAGCTTTTAACAGGAGGCAGCTGCTGTGCACATGCTTTGCACAGCTGGACACTGCTCTACAGCAGAGGTGGGGGATTTAGGAGTCTTCAGTGGTAGTGGAACTGCTTTTCCTCCATATTTGATTCACAGAGGAAGCTAGTTCAGAGATCAGAAGCAGATTTCCCGCCCCCCCCACCCCCCAGAGCCCAGCCCACTGGGTGCACTTGGGAAACCAGCCGGGAGGAAGAATTTAATCAGAAAAATGTGAATGATCATTAGGATCCATTTAAGAACACCTTGCCAGATGCCCCAAAAGCCATAAACCCACAGCTGAGGAAGAAAGCTGTACTGGATAAAAAACAACCCAGTTTAGAGGGGTATACAAAGTATACGAGCAAACAGAAGAAAGGGGAAATTGATGATAATGAATAAAAATAAAAAGTTAGGAACTGTATAAAATTGATAAGGGAAGCAAAGGGACACAAGAAGAAATCTGTTGTTGCACAGTTAAGGACAATAGGGAGATTTTAAAATATATTAGGAAAAAGAATCCTGACAATGCACCAATATTGGTCCACTACTGGGTAGAAATATTAGAATTACCAATAATAATGCAGAAAAGGCAGAAGTGTTCAATAAATATTTCTGTTCTGTATTTTGGGAAAAAACACACAAAAAACATCACAATCTCATATGACTACACTCTTTCCATTCCACTAGTATCTCAGGAGAATATTAAAAGTTAGGTATTTTTAAATAAGCTGGTCCAGATAATTTGCATCAAAGAGTTTTAAAAGAACTGGCTAAGGTGCTTGCTGGACTGTTAATGTTGATTTTCAATAAAAATTGCAGCACAGGGGAAGGTCCAGAAGACCAAAGATAATGTTGTGCCCATTTTTAAAAAGAGTAAATAGGATGTCCCAGATAATCATAGAAATGTCAGCCTGACATCAATCCCAGGCAAGATATGGGATTTGATGAATAAAGAATGAAAAGGAGGAGAATGTAATTAATGCCAGTCAACATGGGTTTATGGAAAATATATCCTGTCAAACTAGCTCAATTTTTTTTATAAGATTACATTTTGATGAATAAAGGTATTGATGTAAGATACTTAGACTTCTGTATGGCATTTGACTTGGTACTGCATGACATTTTGATTAAAAAACTAGAGTTATATAATATTAACATGGCACACATTAAACTGATTAAAAACTGGCTAACTGATAGGTCTCAAAATGTTATTGTAAACAAGGAATCATCATCGAGTGGGTATGTTTCCTGCGGGGTCCATCAGTGATTGTTTCTTGGCCAGATGCTATTTAACATTTTTATCAATAACCTGGAAGAAAACATTAAATTACCACCAATAAACTCTGGAGATCACACAAAATTTGGGGGGAGTGGTAAATAATTAAAAGGACTGGTCAGAGACGCAGAGCCAGCCGGATCACTCTGTAAACTGGACATAAGCAAACAATGTAGGCCATACTTACAGGCCAATGTACTAATCCTCATATGGCTCTCGTGGTGCTTTGAGTTTGAGATCCCTGGATCAGATGATCACAATGGTCCTTCTGACCTCGGAATCTACAAATCCCTGCCCTGAAACGCGTCCCATCTACGAAGAAACAGGAAGTTCTTTCTGGATGGGGGACAAAGCCAGAGAGAGTGAGTGAGTTGCCCAAGATCAAGGCCCTGAGACCAGGGCCCCAGCGTGCAAGGTGCTGTACAGAGATAGTCCCTTCCCTACAGAGCTGGCCTAGGGGGAAATGAGGGCAGAGCAGGGAGCAGAGCTGAGCTGTGACTGGAGCCAGAGCTGGAATGAGGAGGCTGG
This sequence comes from Dermatemys mawii, assembly GCA_007922305.1. Lineage (NCBI taxonomy): Eukaryota > Metazoa > Chordata > Testudines > Dermatemydidae > Dermatemys > Dermatemys mawii. The sequence continues at coordinate 11,226,300 of ML677387.1, forward strand.
CTTGGGCCCTGGCATGTGTCCCCCAAACATTCTTCTGCACCCCAGAGGGGCGCAGCCCATAGTTTGGGGACAACTGATCTAAAGAGACAAGAACGACAAAAGGCAGGATGGGAAATAAGCACAGAAAATGAAGCAACCCGCCCAAGGCGGCACAATCCATCAGTGGCAGAGCCAGGAAGAGAACCTAGGTATCCTGAGTCCCAGGCGGCTGGCTTAGCTACAAGACCACATTACCAACCAGACCAGCTTTTTTCTTCAAAAAAGGTTCTCCTCTCTGAAAGAGCTTCCCGTTTTCCCAGCCCACTTAAATCACAACCTTAAATAACTCCGTGGCGGTGAATCAGGGCAAGCAGCTTACACTTCCGCCCCGTGTCCTCAGCCACTGGAGTGTTAGCCGAGACAGAGCTGGGATCGCTGAAGGCACAGGGCAGGCTGCATCCCTCCCAGAGCAGTTCAGCATCTGAGAATCTCTCAGCGGAGCTGGAGGAATCATATTCCAGAACCTCGAGCTAGCAGGCAGGGAAGAGATTATGCAGGAAGTGGGGAGCAAGGACAAGCACAATTTAAGAGCATCCTTACAACTCCCTAACAGGAAACTGTATGGGCCCAGGGTAGCAAAGGCATCTACTCTACCAAGTGCCATTTAATCCTTAACAGGAGCTTCAACGCCTCCAGGAACACGGTCTCTTGTTCAAAAATCCAGCTCCGTACACTAAAGCCCACGGCCCCCGAGCAGGGCTGTCCTAATAAGGAAACGGTCGGCCAGCGCGGCCAGTCAAGCTCCCAGACTCACCCGCGCTTGGCATCCTGCAGCCGCTGGAATGGAATCCAGGCGACCGACACAGAGCAGCTGGAGGATGCTCTGAGGAATCCCAAATATCTCGCTGTCCGGGAGGCTCCCGAAGCCCGTAACTCATCATTTTCTAGCTTCTCGGCTTGGATGACAGAGCAATGAAGACACCACCTAGTATCGGGGTTAGCTGCAAACAGAAGCACTGACAGTGACTGTGTTACAGTAGAGGCAATTGGACCGTGATCAGCTGGGAACATACATGGGCAGATGAAACACTGAGAAAGGAGAATGCTTTTCAAGTTCAAAGACTACTTGCCCCATTCTAGGATATGAAGCAGCACTTCAATACATGGCCACGGTAGTAAGGTATGGGGGGGGGAAAGGAATTTAAAATAGCTGCACATTCTGCGAATTGAAGCCAAATGAAAGTTCTTGGGAAGGATGATTTGTAGTTAACAGACAGCATGTGTGTGACCTGGAAGGCCGCAAGGCTTAGTGGACAGAGCACTGGAGTGGCATGCAAGAGACCTGGGTTTTATTCCTAGCTCTGCCACAAAAGCTGGGTGACATTGGGCAAGTCATGTCCTCGCTCCGTGCCTCAGTTTCCCCATCTGTAAAACAGGAAGGACGATACTGACCTGCTTTGTAAATTGCATTGAGATCCAGAGCTAGGTGGTGGTATTCCCAGCTGTCCCACAGACTGAGAGATACTTGAATAAATCACTGTCTCAGAGCCTGACCTCTGTCTCTCGGTGAAGCTAATCCATAAGTATCTGCAAACCGTCATATGAAGGTGGGAGCCAAGCATGTACTTAAACAGTTTCTATTAAACATTTAAGCTCCAATAGCATGTATGGACCAGTACAAAACATACAATCTTTGCCTCAAATGCTCATGGTTAAAGCTCAGCCCAGATTGGGACGTGTTGTGTTTGACGATACAGACGGCAACCGTGATTCGTCATTAAATGGCGTGGGCGGGCTGGAGCCTTCAAGAACAAGACTGAAGTCTGCCTAAGGTAGCATGACGCTCCTCTAACGTGCTGCGTCAACTCTGCCTCTCAAGACGGCTGCTGCCTTGAACGGACCGCTAGAAAACTACCCCAGAAGCTACAGTCAACACCATCCGGAGACACACACACACACACACACACCCCGCCCCTGGGAAGGCCAGGCACCATCCCAAATGCACAGAGCGGTGCTCTCAAAGCATGTTAAGATGTGCCAAAGCCATAGTTCACCTTGACGTTAGGTGACCCTCTACTATGTCAATAGCATTAACAACCCCAAGAGTTTAAAAAAAAAAATCCCGTGTCAAGTCTCCCAAATCATTACAAAAAGACCCCCATAATTTTGAAGCTAATGCATTAGAGAGTTCTCTATTTGCCTTCTGGTTTATGAGCCTTTGGGTTGGATGGGGGTCACATTTTCAAGCTTTTCACCCAAACCGTAAGAACTTTCCAAAAAAGCCTTGCTTAAAAAAAAAAGGAATATATAAGAATCTCAGCTCGGGGCTCCAAGAAACACACCAAATATTGCAAGACTGTTAAAAATCACAAGCACTCCCAGCACGGCGTCACTGCAGTTTGCCTTTCAGGCCAGAGAAAAGCAAGAATTCGGAGCAAAACGTCAGGGGCAGACCAGGAACAACTTCACGTTTCTGGAAGCCCCATAAGAAGTGCAGCCTCTGGGAAAGGTAAGTCAGTCCAAACTCAAGGTCAGTCCAAAGGTCCTTCTTCAGGAGTGGCCTTCTCCTCACAAAAAGATTCCAAACAAAGAGCAAAGCAACTCAGAACATTTGGTCCCAACCAAGGCTTTAGTCTCCACACGGGACAGGTGAAAACTCCCAGCAATATTCTATGCCCCTTTGAAGGTCCATCTACACTGCAGAACAGCCGCGTTTAACTTGGGGAAGCTACTTAGGGTTAAAAGACGCGCCATCTTGGCTTTCACCTCAGGTTAGCAGCCCGAGTTCAACCCGAGGTTGCCCTGTAGGCTTGAACGCAGGCTGCTAACTAGAGTGAAAAGCCTAACTGAGTCACCGGATCTTTACTGCTGTTGTACCCCAAGTTAAGAAGAGGCTCAGAAAGAAGTGAAGATAGGGTCCCTCCATCCCCAGCTGATCTCCCATCCCCTTCTTCAGTGGTCTTTCAATACCTCCCCAAAGTTACTTTCCCACAGCAGCAGCTGCGGTAGTTGCTGTTCGGGGGCAGCAAAGAGGCGGGAAGGGAGCTATGAGGTAACATCTCCACAGAGGCATGGACCACACTATGCATCAGTCAACAAATGCCTGGACTGAAGATTTTGAAGCTGAATTTCAAAGGAGTCATTGTCATTGGACAGATACAAGCAAGGGGGTGAAATTCTCTGCAATGCTCAGTCTAAAATCCAATCCAAAAGGGGAGGATCAATTCTCCATTCGCTAGGACCAATGGTCTCCAACTTGTAGATGATACACCAGGATCGAAGGGTCAGATTCTGAACCCCTTACTCTCACTGGATAGTTCCTTACTCCACCAGTTGGTCTACTGAGGTCACTGGGACCACTCATGGAATCTAGGGCTACTAAACAAAGTAAGAGTAACAGAATCCGGCTCAAAACCAGTGGTCCCGTAGCCCCATGGTTGTCCATAAGTTTCAGGGGGTCTGCCAAAATCAACCCGGCTTCAGCCCCAGGCGGCAGGGCTCCGGGAGGGAGAGTCCAGCTCCATTCTGGTTCACCTCAGCGGGCCCCCCCAGCAACAACTTTCACACTAAGTAAAACAAAAATCATATTCCGGTTTTGTATTGTGCCTATCTTCTGCTTTACTTTTGTAGAGTCCAGATGTGGGTGAGTGCACATTTAACTGCATAACTCACAGTTGAGTAGGGCTTTTCATCTGCTGGATGTGCAGAAACACATTTCCTGTGGCACAGGTGAGCCAGGGAGTTTTTATAGCATATGGGGTGGGGGTGGGGTCTCAGAAAGAAAAAGGTTGAGAATCCCTGCTCTCAACAGTTCAAGTAAAGGAGCTCCGTAAGGGCAAGTCCCTAATAGCATTATCTGCTCTGCCCCCTTCTAGTTGCTAGGAATAATCTATTTCCAGTTATGACCTCAAGGTCAGAGCAAGTACTCGGGGGAGGCTGTAATCCAGGGTCTCTCCTGTAGCGGGATGCCGGGGATGTTACTCCCCTTCTCACTCCATCCTCCCAGTAAAACGGAGATCTCTCCCTCCTTTTGTATCTTGAAAAGGGTTAAATCCGAGCAAACTATTACTGCTGTACAAATAATGAACAAACAAATCCAACGGAGACATCATCATCGATCTGTATTAAACTGTACACCAAAGAATTATTTGCCAAATATTATACAGCAAAACATGTCAGTAAGGGCACATATTCCATTCCAGATGAAAAGACAACTGTGCATGGGTTAATAAAAGAAGGAGGCTCCAAATGTAGGATCTCATATACTACCATCAGCTGGTCCAGAATGAATGCCTAAAATCTTTCACTATACACTGAGCCAGAGGTCTAACTCGTTAACATTTAACGCTCATCGACAATCTAACATCACAGAGTTAGAATGTATGAAGAGTGTCATAAAGTGGGAACAGTTTCTAGCACGTGGGTACCTCCATTTCTTCTCTCAAAAAGAATGGACACAGATAGATCCAATGGGAAGAGAAAAGTCACAGTTTGGCATCTGACGGGAACAACGTATTACACTTGTGTTCGACATTCAGTGATTCTACACAACAGGCTTTCGAAAACAGATCATCTCAGGACTTCATGGGAGTGTGAACTTTGGCAAGGAGAGTTAAACTTTCTATGACTTTGGCTTCCTAGGGGAGAAGTCAAGCAGCAGGAAGGGGTTACGGAGATAAACAGGATTCTTCAAGAAGGACTTGAATACTAACAGAGAGGCATTTGGACCCCAACTTTGCCAACCTTCAGGGATGGTTGACCCAGAGAATGAGGACTGACCCATTCTGGACCTAGGGCCTGGTGAGAAGTTCAGATCCAGGACTATCTGAATACCATTAATTCTGGTATGGTTCTATCAGTTTTCCGGACCAGGGTGGATAACGGATCTCTAGGGTACGCAGGCCCAAATGCCAGAGAACTGCACTGAGGAGGGAACAAAGAAGATGGGCTAAATTTGGGGGATCCGAGTTTGGAAAGAGCTTTCTTTCAAAGGCTCTCCGGTCAGCCCAATCCAATTTCCAAGCCTTCGGATCACAGTTATTGCTATGAGTCCTTCTGGAAGGATTGCAGAGTGACTGATTATTAGGGAGTTAAATCATCCTTGTAGTGTTAGCCTTTTTTTTTTTTTTTTTTTAATGCAAATGAATATTCCCTTTTGCCCCTAGGAATCTCACATCTCCCAAGACCAGGGAGAGGCCTCAGAGATCTCAAGTGCTCCTCGTGGAGATTACCAACCTCACCGTCATTACTGAAAATCACTCTGTCCGGTGGAAACCATCTGCTATGGGAGGAAAAGCTTCCCTAGGCCTACGAGTTAGATTTTTTATGGTAAAGAAGTAGGTTAAGGCAATGGGCTTATCGAAGATCCATCAGCACCACGTCTCCCTCGGCTACTGACACGTGAGTGGAGCTCTGAAAGAAAGAGGAGAAATGGAAGGGTATTTAAATATCTTCACCCCCTACATTCTATTGACCTACTTACATGGCCCTCACTGTGGCCTCAATGGATTTTATATTCTTAGACCCCTGCCCCAGTGAGTCCCATTGTACAAATCAGGAATTAAGACACAGGGTACGTTAAGTGACTTGGCCAAGGTCCCACAGGGAGTATGTGGCTGAACCAGTACCTGAACCCAGGACTCTTTAGCCCAAGTCCAACATCCTACCCATTAAACCATCCCTTCTGCCAGGAATAAGTTATACTTCACGTTTAAAGCATTAGTCATCAGTAGACTCTGAAGTATTTAAAAATCTGAGGCAGCATTAGCCCCTTCGTTTTCTAGCTGGAAAACTGAGATACAGTGAGGGCAAAGTGACTTGACCAGGGTCAAACAGCAAGTCATTGGCAGAGCTGGGAATAGAGCCCAGATGTCCCCAGTCCTATTCTGTCATCATGACACCTCCATTAGAGTAGAGGCAAGACAATTTTAGAAATAGGAACAGCCCTACAGATAAATTTGCTCCATGAACCAACATGACTGCTCCCCCTGTTAGCAAGACATTCTAAGTCTCCTCTCACAAGGTCCTCAGTAGGAATTTAGTCCCATTCTGCAGGTGGGGATGCTGAGGCACAGAGTGGGGAAGCTACTCGATAGAGGTCACAGCGCGAGTCAGCGTGTGACAAACAGAACCCAGGAATCTGCCCTCCCCCGTCCCCAGCCCTGCACTGATTACCCCAGACCAGGCTCTCTCCTACGTTCCCGGGGGTGGACACACATCCCCGTTCTTCCCTGGATTACAGCCCAGCCTTGCAGGATAGCTACGACTCCGTGATTGACTGAACAAGCCGAATGAGCTGCAGTTCTCAGTGTCCCTTCTCTTTAGGTACTTACGGTGAAGAGAGGTGGATCTTTGCTGTGCGGATGAAAGCCCTTCTGCCGACAGGAAGAGATCTCCTCCAGGCCATGGTCGGTCAGCTTGAAGAACCCCGTCCTACAGAGATAAGATGCTCTGAACAACTTGGGCCTCTTACAAAGATCAGCGGTTTAGCAGAGTAAATCCTTTGAGTCAGACGTGTCTTAGTTTCTCATTTTCCTTCTGATGTCGTCTTAACAATGCAACTCTCACAGACCCCTCCTCCTATTTACCGAGGGTGCGTCTACATGGCATTGTCAACCCAGTCTCAGCTCTGAACCAAACCTCCTCTCCCATCCCCACACCAACCTCCCGGACTCTGGTCAGCAAGCGTTGGGGGAGCCAAGTCCTAGGATCGGCCCGGGGGCCGGGTTTGCGCCCGAGTGCTGCTGAGGATTCGGGTCCAAGCCCTCATTTTGCAGTGTGGACACAGCTGAAGGCGCAGACCCAAGTCAGAAGGTTGGCCTAGTGCAGTATGGAGGCATTTAGCATGGCTGTGATACCTAAGTCCAGCAACTGCAAGCCCAGGTTTGGAAACACCGAATCCACAAGCCTGGATCCCACAGACCCAGACCTACCTGGGTCCCTGGGTCACAGACCTAGACCAAGAGGGCCCAGATGAAGTTAGGGCTCCCTGGTGCTGCCTGGAGAGAGAACCATCCTTGCCCCAAATTGCTCACGGTCTACACAGACCAAGGAGGAATTCTGTCCATTTTACAGATGGGGAATAAAGGGCCAGCCATCTGGGGGGTGGTCAGTCAGGGCACTTGTAGCAGAACCGGGAACCGAACCGACATCTTGGGAATCTCAGTCCAAAGCCCTAACCCTGAGCACACCCCTCAATTCCACATTACGATTCTATAACCGTTTCCAACTAGTTTCTAGCGAGAGCTTGGGCTGGGATTTTCAGAGGGGGTCTAAGCCACTTTAGAGCAAGAGTCGCACTGGTTTCCGGGGAACACCTGCACCTAAGGCCTGCGGTACAAACTCCCCACGGTATTTGTACTGGTAGAACTGTTGGGCCCACGAGAGGTGATGGATAGTGCTAAAACAGTACCTAGTGTAGACGCAGTTAGACGAATATGAAGGTTCCTATAACTGCATCCGCACAGAGGGTTGTGTTATTTTAACCACACCAGGAGACCTAAAGCAGCACAGCTTGGGTGTGTAGACAAGGCCTAAGTTGACAAGACCGTCAGCTCTGTAAGGCGGGGGCCATCTTTGTACAGCACCTAGCGCAACAGGATCTGGCTCCATGCCTGTGGCTTTTAAGTGCTACATAATACACCTAACAAACAACACTTTTGAAAATGCCATCTGCCCAGAAACAACATGCTTGCAAACACACACACTCCCCAACTTACTCCTGGTATTTGGGGGCACACACAATGGCAATGGATTCAGCCAGCATCATCTGATAGGAGCAGTGCGTGTGCAGGTCCACGCTGGAAAGAAAAGCTGTTTGCGTAGGGTGAGTCTAAACATGGAGACATAAAAAGGAAAGGAAAGAGTTAAGAAGCCTGGTTCAGAGATCAAGGGATCCAAAACAGTAGCAATGACGGACAAAGTGGTCACAAATAGTACAGCTTTTTTTTTACTCCATAATCTTGCCTCTCAAAGCACGCTTAAGTACAGTTATATGCACCCCCACATACGAGTCCCTTCACACACTAACAAAGTGCAGCCTCTTCTGGGGTAGAGCACGTTAGCTGTTTAACACTAATAGCCACACCAAACAGGGCAGGAGGTACGAAGATTCTAGAATCCAGTCAAGACTGCAGGGGATTTTAGGGTGGCACAAAGCAATTGGTGAATCAGAATTTGGCCAGAACGCTGGATTTAACACCCCAACTCTTATGAAAACGGTCCTGGGGACTGTCGGGACCTTTGGTTTTGTGTCTCATCCCAGCCTCCTTAACAGTAACATCTAAAATAATGAAGATCAGTTGGCATCAGATGGACTTAGATCCCGTCACACGAGAACAAATCTCCCGCAACCCTTTGCCCTCCCCTATGGGAGGAAGCAAGTTGTCTTTCTGAAGGTCCCTTGGCTCTTTGAGAGGGAGGACGCTGGGAAGCTCATGCCTAGGGGGACAACCTGGCCAGTGTCTTGCAGTTGCCAGTGTTTGCCAGGCACCTGCCACATTGGAAACGGCGTTCCGCAGCCTGCAATGCTTTGCTTGGCGTTTGGCACCCCTCCGAAGGCGGAGTGTGGACTGGGAACAAGGCCAGCTCTGGAAGCAGTGGAGGAATCTGGAGCTGACTCGCCATGTGGTGGGGCAGCAGATGGACGCCTGGAAGAGGAGCTGAGGAAAGCACCGTCCTGGGGAACCACCACGGGGGTTAAGCGGAGGCACCTGGTTCAGAGCTAGAGCTTCAGAGCGGGACTTCAGCATCTGGGACAATGGCTCCGTTGTTGAGGCAAAACACCCGAGAAGTCTGTGCAGCTCTCAAGTTGCGTAAGTGATACACTCTACCTCTTGAGCGCTCCCAGGGCAGGGGGCTGGGAGAACGGGCTCACAAGACCCTCTCTCATCTCCCAAAGCCCCGCACCGAACAGAGCAGTTTTCCTAGGTTGAGGCTGACTGGATACGGCTCTAAGCAGCCAACGCCAGCGCTGCTCTCTGCTCTGACGGAGGTGGCACTTCAGCCCAAACAGAAGTTACAGAGCCTGCTGCTTGGGCTGGGGGAACGCTTCCAGTCAAGAGCCGTATGTTCAAGGGGGAAGTATCGATTTTCCCGGGGGTAGTCGGGGGAGGAAGAGGCCCGGAGAAGGGAAGGAATTTACCCAAGAATTTGTTTCAATGCACAGCCCGTTTGGGAAGCTGTGCACGCAACGATCATTGCTATATAATGAGCTAACAAAGAGGATGGGGCTGCCAAACCCATACAGGGTTTGCCAGACTGGATCAGACTATCTGGCCCAGTATCTCACCTCCAGCAGTGGCCAGCACCAGCCGCATCAGAAAAAGAAATCCCAGAGAGGACACTTTACCTATCCCCTTAAACTAGCTCCCCAGCATATTAGCTAGGAGTTTAAGATCAGGCCCACAGGCTCAGGGAATCACTTACGTGGATCCATCCCAAGGTGATGAGGCTGTTCTGATCCTGGATCAGGAAGAGTTCTTCCTCGTTCTCAGTGTTGCAATAATCGGGGCCTCCATGTTGTTTGGGGACAATGACGTGCGTGATCGTGAACTCGTTCCTCAGCTGGAAGAGAGCAGGGAGAGGGTGGTTACAAAGAGGACAGTGATCAATTGTTCTCCATGTCCACAGACAGCAGGACAAGTAGTAATGAGCTGATTAGGGGTCTGGAGCACGTGACTTATGAGGAGAGGCTGAGGG
>ML677387.1:11236377-11299287 GCA_007922305.1 Dermatemys mawii
GTGTGGCAAATTGCCATATCTCCAGGATCAAGTCAGCCATCCAACTAAGTCTCAAATTTCTTTAAAATAGGAAATTTACAACAATTAAAAATGTCCTGTTTTCCTGCTGTTCTGGTAATATGACCAAAAAGCCAGGATGCAAAACTGATCAGAAACAGAAAGTGAAATGGACCAGCCCATTTTCCCTTTCTCTGGCCTAGTAAAATACCAAAACATCAAATGGAGAAAGGAAGTTTGATTTAAAAGAAACCATGCTCCATTGCCGCAACCAAAAGGCTGAGTAACACAGAAGACACATTGGGCCCAACTGTCATCTCTCACTAGCGTGACTCCATCACCATCGGTGACATTCCTGCCAGTTTGCACCCAGGCGAGTGGTTAAAATCAGACTCGTTAATATTCCCCCTTTCCCCATCTTGACAGCATCCCTTTAGAGACCAGAAATGCTTTCAGAGGGGTTGATATTTTTAGGGCATATGTGGAGGAAAAGGACAGAGGGAAAACAATCAAATGGCAAATCAGCACCGACTTAGCTCCACATTTCGATCTCTGATTAGCCACTCCAGTGTGTATGTAAGAGGAGAATCCAGCCCTTGATCTGAATCAGACTAGGCACTGAATCCTGCAAGGAGCTGAAAACTGAGCCCAATCCTGCAAGGCACAAAAGCACGTGCTTAGCTGTAAGCAGGAGAACAGCCCTATTGAAAAGCTGTGTCGGATCAGGGCCAGAGTGCAGGTTCAAGGGGAAGGAGCTATTCACGGATGGGCGGCGCACGCACTCATCACCCAGACAGTGAGGATGGAAGCAGGGACGAGGAGAGAGAGAGAGAGAGAGGAAGGGTTTCTAATACGTTATGTGTGTACGTTTTCGCATAGGACACCTGAGACGGATGCCATTTGTGGCACCTCTATTAGCTTCAAGCCGAGGTTCAGGCCCCGGTGTCACTAACAGGGGTTAATTCCAAAAGGTACTAACTCTTTTCCGGGCTCCCCAAAGCTCCAGGTTTCAGAGATCTGTCCACAACAGGCAGTTTTGGCAGCACTGTTCCTACCCCTGGGCTTGCAGGTGGGGCAGGAGAAGCGGGAAGCTTTGGGGTTAAGTCAGTCGGGGGCTTTTCCACTCCTGGTATCAGGGGTCCCCCCGGAGACTCGGGGCCTAGCTCTGGCTTCCCGAATTCCTGCAGGATTCTCAGACGCTCTTTCTCCAGCTCCTTGCGCCGGATCAGCTCCTCGAAGGCGTTAAATTGCTCCTGCTCCGCCTGCTGCTGCTTCATCTGGGCTACCCTCTGCCTCTCCTCCTCCAGCTGCTGCTGCAGAGCCAGGTTACGCGCAAACTCCTCTTCTTCCTTCTTCTGCAAAGGGAAATGTGCAGGGACAAGAGACAGGTGTCACTGGGTCTTAACTGAGCAGGGAACAAGCCTAGGCATTGTCCGTCCCTTAGACTATCCCTTCCCCAGCAGGAATCCTCTGCAGACTAGCTTCCCTTCTGCATGACCTGCCGAAACACATCCACACCCAGGAAGGGGCTGCAAAGGGCAACCAACCAGATCACATGTTAAACCAGCGGAAGCCCATGGCAGCTTTGGCCCCGGGACCCCAACGGGCTCCCCCATACAGCTCCAAGCTTGTTCGGACCCCCATTGAAGTGTGTCTGAACTGACCATGGGATCAGATAAACAAGGAGGCCGGGGTGGAGCAGATGGGGTAACAGGAATAGGATGCGTGCAATTCTTAATAGCAGTCACGTCTTGCCACCTGCCCTCAGATGGCAGTTTTCTGCCTGCATCGCAGCAGAGGGGAGGTTCGAGGAAGGACCTGCGGGAGGAGAAGGTGACGGGCTTTATGGATTCAGACTGGGAGTCTTTCCTCCCTGCGTAAGGGCCAGGCAGGGAGAAAGCACAGAGGTGATTTTGGAAGAAGCAGGAGACTCTTCTATGAGAAGGCAGCGACATGCACAGGAAGTTAGCTCCCACCGCTGTGCAATCTGAGGCTGCAATGCTACATTGCAGAATCCAGCTACCCAGTGTGCAGGTTCAAAGACCCTGGATATCAGTTTCCTTTGCAGCTGCAGGTTTTACTTGGGGTGCAGACGTTTCACCTCGCACCATTACTCACCTTTCGCTCGCTGTATTCCACATACTCTTTGGTGTATCTCTTTAGCAGCTCCTTCTTCAGCTCCTCGGCTCTGGGGAACGCAACTTCTTTGAGTTTCTGGAGGGGGAGGGAATAAATGCGGTGTCAGGACAGCAAGACCAGGTGGGAATGTAGGGCTGGCAAGCGGAAGACCGGCACTCAAAGTCCCGTGTCCTAATCCTGGGCCATCATGGAGACTTGTCATTTGGGGCCCTATAGTGAGAGGTGCTAAATGCTCTGAACTGAACAGGGGTTGCCAGCAATGAGCACCTCAGCCACCCCTTCCCCTCCACCCCAGAGCCAAACCTCAGTGAGCCAAGCTTGGCTGTTCTGAAGCCTGTGCCCACGACACCCCCAATGCCCACACGCACGTGAGGAGGTGAACATGCAAGTTGGCCTGACACACCTGTGCGAACCATGTACTGACAAAAGAGGCCAATGAATACCGAGACGAGGATGGCAATTTGAGGACCAAAACGCCGGAAGACCTAGGCTGAATATTAGGGAAAGATACTTTCTAACAAGACCTGCCTGACTGGGAATGATCTCCCATGGGACGGGCTGGAAGCCCCATTACTTCGAGAGCAAGCAGTAGCTAGGACAATACCACAGACAGCATAGCAATAGGGAACAGGACTGGAAGCCTAGCTGATAGAGAACGGGAGGAAGAGGTACTTGAACTACCAGGAGGCACTGTGGCAACATTTCCAAACTGGAATTCCAGTTCTTGGCTTCTCTGTATTCAAGTTTTTGACCAAAAAAAAAAAAGAATTTTTCCACAGAAACCCCCTCCCTTTTTCCTGACCAGCTCCAACAGAAACAACCCAGCCATGGCAGGATGATTGACCATGTGACACACCAGGTCCTTTACTAGCACCAAGCTCTATTACCTTAATATTTTCTAACAGAGATTATTGAGAGAGAAAGAGACTCTTGGGAACACCACGGCGAGCGGCAATGCTTTACCTTCACCGTGTCTTTCTTCTCAGGGAGGACGGCGGTTTTGTAATCGCGATGCTTCGGCAGCTTCTCTATAAACAGCCTGCAAACACAGAGCAGAAAGACTGAGTTTCCAAACGGCGGCTGCAAGACGCAGGAAGAGATGGAAGACAACGGTCATTCTAAGCTGGCTTTCTAGCACCCCGGCACAGACGTGCTCTGTGTTCCCACTTGCGGTGCCCGATTCTTATATCCACTAGGACGCTCTGCTTGCACATTACCCATCGATAGCAACTTCCACAGATTAACCTCCTCCCAGGCTCTCTGAGATAGAGACGGTCTTTGTTCCGCATTTGTACAGCGCCTGACACACTTAATTATTTGTACTATCGAAATGTCCAGAAGTTCCAGTCACGGACCAGGACGCCCACTGTTCCCGGTGATGTACAAAAACTACTAGTCACTCCACAATAACCATTTCCATTCAGTGATGATAATGGATAACAGCAGCAACTTCCATTAAAACAAATTCCAACTGGAGTAAAATTAAATAGACCCAGAATATGGCAGACTATTCATGATGGGCCCCAATTCAGGGCGATACTTAAGCACAACAGCTGAAGCATGACAGTTGTTCCATTGACGTCAGTGAGGAACTCATGTACCTCAGAATCTCGCTAACTCAGGGCCTGCAAAGGGGAAATGAAACCATTTGTGCAGTAGCTGGGGAATCAGCTAATTTTCCCCATTCATGAGATTTAAATAAAAGCGAGCGTCTGAGTTGAGAACCAAGAAGAGACAGAGGGAAAGAATAGAACAGGACAATTATTGATTGATCTATCCCCCGCTGTCCAGTCCAAGCTTCTAGCAGTCAGAGGCCTAGGGACACCCATAGTGCAGGATTGTGTCCCTGACTATGTTGGCTAATAGCCATGGATGGACCTATTCTCCAGGAATTTACCTAATACTTTTTTGAACCGTTTTGACCTTCATAAAATTCACAAGCAATGAGTTCCACAGGTTGACCATGTATTGTGTGAAGCACTAGTTTTAAACCTGCGGCCTATCGATTTCATTCAGGGACCCCTGGTTCTTGTGTTATGTGAAGGAGTAAATAACACTTCCTTATTTACTTTCTCCCCACCAGTCAGATGTTCTAGACTTCAATCAGATCTCCCTCGTAGTCAACTCTTTTCCAAACTGAACAATCCCAGTCTTTAATTTCTCCCCATGTGAAAGCTTTTCCATCCCCCAACCATTGCAGTTGCTCTTTTCCATTTCTTTTTTTGAGCTGGGGCAACCGGCACGGCATGCAGAATTCCAGGGGTGGGTGTACCAACTTTATATACATCAGCATTACATATTTTCTGTCTTATTATCTACCCTTTTCCTAATGGTTTCTACCATTATTAGCATTTCTGACTGGCACTGCACACTCAGCAGGTCTTTTCAGAGAATTCTCCACGACTACTCCAAGAGCGTATTCCTGAGTTGTAACAGCCCATTTAGACCCGATCATTGTGTATGTGTACTTGGGATTTTGTTTTCCAATGTGCGTTACTTTGCTTTTATCAATATTGAATTTCATCTGCCATTTTGTTACCCCATTCACGCAGTTTTGTGCGATCCCTTTGCAATTCCTCGCAGTCAGCTTTGGTCTGAAACTATCTTGAGTACTTCTGCATCATTTGCAAACTTTGCCACCTCCTCCCCTTTTCCAGATCATTTATGAACACGCTGGACAGCACAAATCCCCTAAGGCCTTGGAGGACCCCGCTATTTACCTCTCTCCGTGGTGGAACACGACCATTTATTCCTACTCTTGGCTTCCTATCTTTTAACTCGTTACTGGCCCATGAGAGGACAGTCTCTCTACTCCTACTCGCAGGCCATATTAATGCTTACATGGCATGTAGAGGAGAAATGCTATATAGAAATTAAAACTGGAGCAAAACGTAGCCAAAGATCCAGAGGACTTTCATGACAGTCCTGCTCCAGCAAGGTACTTACTCGCATGCCTAGACTTAAGGCTAAGCCACTATAAATGCCAACTATTATGTATCTGCTACAAGGAACTTTTCGCTGCGTGACAATCTTACGGAGTGGCATCCACTCCAGTGTCTGAACCGGACTTTCAGCCACACTCCCAAGTAGGAGCAGCAATGGTGACGGGCAGATACCCAGTGGGGAGAAGAGGGACAGAAAGGACTAAGCAGAAGCCCAAGGAAGCATGGTACAAGGAAACAATCAAACCATACCTGACCCAGTTAGAATTGGAGCTGGCACGGTAATCACAAAGATGATCAAAGGGATGGAGTGCAAACAAAGGCAGAGGGAACTATATTTAGTTTGGAAGAGGAGCACGGGGGGGATAGGATAGCGATCTTCAGACACTTGAAAGGCTGCCATAGAAAAGATGGAGAAAAGTTGTCCTCTTGCCACACCCGGCAGGAGAAGAGGGAATGGGATCAAACTACAGCAGAGCAGATTCAGATTAAATCGCAGGAAAAACTTCCTAACTGTAAGAACAATAGGAGCAAGAATGGCCCAATCAGCCAGCAGCCTGTTAAAGAGCATGAAAAACATTCCTCACGCCGATTGGTGTTCCCGGCTGGCCTCCTGCTTCCCGCACACAGCTGTGAAGCGGACGATGCAAACCTTTGATCATTGCAACCTACTTTCGAAGCTGGAGAGGAAGAGGAGACATTCGGACAGGGCAGGAACAGGTGCTGCACATCTGGGGTGTGGGGAGATGGCTGGGTTTCAGCACATGCTCCAAAGGGGGATTCCACGAATGAGGAAAAGCCACATGGCAGAACCAACATGATCATTAAGACAGAAAACCCACATCCCAAGAAATCGATCAGGTCAGAGAACAGAGACATGAAAAAAACCCACCCATGTGTTACGAAAAGTCTCTGTTTACGCATCCCTTACTCACAGGAGTAACTCCTTACTCGTGGGCGCAGTTAGAGGGCATGTCTACCCCACAGAAATACCTGTGACCAGCTTGTGGATTCTACCTGCAAAACCCTGCATCAGATCCGGACACACAGTGCTGCACTTGTTAGCATTGGTTGTCTCCCTGTAGGGGCTAGAGCACATATAAAAGGTTACGAATCAGTTACTGTCTCCAAGCTAACAGATACATTCACAGGACCACAGCATTTCAAATCCCGGCAGAGGTCACTCCAAGTTGAGGCTTCTCTGTGGATTGAACTGATGAGCTCTGGAAGTGAAAACATGACCTACCACCGCTTGGTATGAGCAGAGACATCCCACCACTGGGGGCAGAGAAACAGCCCTCCTGTGTTAGCGTGCGGTTAAAAATCGAAGTTAGGACAGTCAAGAGTTAAGGCTCCTACAGCTGAACCCCACCTCTGTGCGAGCCAATCACAAGCCCCTCCCCTCAAGTCTATTTAAACTCAGCATGATGAGGGACTCCCCCTCCCCACCATGCAAAACCAGACCAGACAGAAGGCTGGATGCTGCCGATCTGTTGAAGGATGTAACGCACTCAATGCTGCAGGAGATCTCGCTACAGCCCAACGCCTTGGGGGAAGCATGCAAGACAGTAAGTCTGTGCACCCCACCCCCATAGCAGGGTGCCAGGCCGCTCGGGGAACAAAGTAACCCTGAAAAAATTCAGCAGTTTGTGGTCAGGCTGCTTACAGCCCCGATCCCTGGCTGCAGCCAAAGAGGGCGTGAGAAAGGAGTGGACAGGGGAAGTGGCTTTAAGTGCCAATCCTGAGAGTGCTCCGTGCGGTAGAAAAACTCTGCTCTAGCTTGTGCTCATTGCCAAAGGAGCCAGGGACTTGCTAGGACCCAGGATGTCAGTCCCCGCTGCTTTCCCACAACCATGCCTCCAGCGGCAGGAAAAGTCACAACTGTGCATCCCACATGCGCTAGAGTGAGCTTCATCCAGCTGCCTAAAAAGGGCCAAGAGCCAGAGATGTACTTGTGCAATTAGAGAAATCAAGTCCAGCCAATGCATAACACACTGCTGGAGTTACACTGATGGAACAGGGCAGTCTGGCCCTATAGCTGGAAAGGGGTGAGCAGGGCAGATTCATAGGATACTAGGCCAAAAGGGGTCATTTTGATCCTTTACTCTGTGCATTATGCAGGCCAGAGAATGTCACCTCGTAATTGTTCCATCAAGCCCACAACGGCTGCTTGGGCTAGAACAGATCTTTTCACAGTCTTGTCCTAAACCTTTGAGCGATGGCAAATCCACCACAACTTGCTAATTACTGGCTAATTACTCTCACTGTTACAAACACGCACCTAGTCTAAATCTAAGTCTCGCTTCAATCTCCAAGCCGGATCTCGTCCTGCCTTTGTCTGCTAGATTCGATGACCAAGAAGCAAATGCAGAGAGCTAGATTCAGGCCTCCTTTACAGGGACTCAAGTCTGGAGTAATGCCATTGAAGTCAACGGAGACGTTTCAGACTAGCGCCGAAGTAGGTGATAACAATTCTGGCCCAGAGAGACCAGAGGAACTATATAAAATATCCTGCCCAGTAAATCAAATTTAGGTAGAACGAAAGACTAATTTCAATTCACCAGCATTAGGAACAGCACAATGCCAGACCAGGTCTCCCTGCCCAGACCACATAGCTTCCAGGGCAAGGCTCCTGGAGAGGTAGCTCACCACCATCTGTTACCATTATCATGGAGAAGCGATTAGAACATTTGTTTAGCTAAAGGAGGTTTACGCTGCAGCGTACAAGGAACGGAGCTGGAAAGATTCCACGTGGTTTTACACTTACCAGCCTCCCCAGAGCAATGTCCATAAAAGCCCAGGAAGTGGAAGGGGGGAAAGAGAGGCTGGAGTCCAAGCTCATCAGAGAAAAATGTATTGAATTTAACAAGGTCGGGTGAGGAAAACCGTACAGACGCTCTGGAAAAACAAGTGCCAGCAGGACACTGAATGGCATTGTGGGTAACCATCATATGTTGGAATGTGGGCCTCCCTTTTTAAAGTTCCTGATTAAAAGTGCATAAAATAAATTGGAGCCGGAATTTGCAAATGAGCCAAAGGGAGTGTGATATTCATTGGGACTCAGGCATCTAACTCCCTTAGGCACCTGTGAACATCCCAACGTTAATGCATTAAAAGAGAGCAGCCTACACAGTTCAACCTTCTACCGCTTGAGATCCCAGAATGCAAAAGCTAAGCAGGGCTTGGGTTAGCAATTAGATGGGAGATCTCTAAGAAAAAGCCACAGCTCTGTGGGAGGAGGTGAGGGCAATTCACCGCTAGGTCCCAGACGGTGCTGAGCACGCACGAAGATGGGTCAGAGTTGATACTGGCCTCTCAGGATCAAGCACTTAATACACGTCCATACTGAACCAGTGTCCTCAGTGCAGCCTCTCAAATGAGCCTCTGACCCTTGGTAAAAATCCCAAGCACTCCATATTATCCACAGCCTGGGGTTAAGCAGCTGTCAGGTTTCACCCCAGGGGTGGGTGCATTTCAGTGCTGGGTGAAGCGATCACCCAATACCGTTACATTTGGAAACCTCCATGGCATGACGCTCTATAGAGATATGACCCCACGTACAGCACGGAGAGGAGCTGGTGACATCTCAACGTGGGGACAAGGAAAAGTCTCTCCCTGCCAATCCAGCGCAGAGAATAAGGATCACAATGCACCAGATTCAAAACAGGGATTTTCAAAACAGATTCAAAGAGCACCCTGAGGAGACACCGTTGCCTGTGCAGAGGACTCGAGCTCCACCTCAGTCTCGGGAAATTGGGATCTCGCATGCGGGCTGAGCAGTCCTGAAGGAGGAACTGGAGCAGCAGGCAAGCCAGGGAGGTTGCTTGAGGCAAATTTTCTGATTGTTAATTTCTTTGCCAACACATGCCAGCCCCAGGAAGTGATCAATCGATTGTACGCCACGTGTGGACTGTTTCAGAACAGACTGGGAAAGGCCTCTGCTCTCAGATCCTGACGAAACGCTGCAGTCACCTGGCAGCAGGAGGAGCAAAGGCTGACAGTACCAGTGGGTCGAGGGCCTCAGCAGCAGAATATTTAGCAATTGAGCGATGAGGAGAGGGTATTTCCCAGTTTCCTTGGGACAGCAATAAACTCTGCCTCCTCCCCCACCCCTCTGCCAAGATCGTGCTGGTGCATCCGTGAGAGCAATGCTAGCAATCAGAGTAAGTTAAGATCACCCTGCAGTCCAATCAAGGAAGCCCCAACATCCAACCCTGTCCCAAAGCCCAGACCCCAAGATCTGTCGCTGGTTTCTAGTCATTGGCCGGCAAATGCTAGGTCAGATGAGAACGCACATCCAAGGAGGATGAGAATGAGAAGAGTATTAAGCCGGGCACAGCAGCAGGAGAGAACTGCTTTAGGGCAGGGGTGGCCAACCTGAGCCCGAAAAGGAGCCAGAATTTACCAATGTACATTGCAAAGAGCCACAGTAATACATCAGTAGAACCCCCAATCACCTCCCGCCCGCTCCCAGCGCCTCCCGCCCACCGACAGCCCCGCCGATCAGCACCCCCCGTCAGCTGTTTTATGGAGTGCAGGAGGCTCTGGGTGGGGAGAGGAGGAGGAGGGAGGGCACGGCAGGTTCAGGGGAGGGGGCGGGAAGGGGTGGAGTGGGGGGAGGGCCTGTGACTGAGCCAAAGGTTGAGCAGTGAGCATCCCCCGGCACACTGGAAAATTGACACCTGTAGCTCCAGCCCTGGAGTCGGTGCCTGTACAGGGAGCCGCATATTAACCTCTGAAAACCTGCATGTGGCTCTGGAGCCCCAGGTTGGCGACCCCTGTTCTAGGGTAAGGGGGTATTGTCAGAGATAGGGGGCTGGCATTGAGTTAGGAGGGGGAAGCAGGAAGAGAGTTCAGTTCTTTAAGGTTAGTCAAGCTTCCCTGTGGTAGAGAGATTGTTTCTAGCTTGGATGGTTTGGGAGAGGTTGGACTTTAAAGCTGACCCCTTGGGTCTAACCATTCAATAGTAACAATACTTGGCTTCTATGTAGTGCTTTTTATTCATTGTGAAGAGGAGGGAAGGGTCATTTGTCATCCCCATTTTACAGATGGGGAAACTGAGGCACAGAGCAAGGACATGACTTTCCCAGGGTCACACAAGGATCAAGCAGCAGAGCCTGGAACAGACCCCAGCTTTCTTGACTCCTAGTCTCCCCTGGATTGTAATGTATAGTGCAGGTCACCCGAGACAAGACAACAGCCCCAAAGAGCGTAAGGTAAGTTATCCCCATGCAAAGCAAAGGAGCCCTTACGTGATATACTTGTTGTACAGTATGAAGGCGCGCTCAATGTTGCCTTCTTCAGAGTAAATCGTCGCCATGCGGATGATTTCGAGCCCAGAGCGGTAATACCGCCGGGGCGGGACATCCTCATTCACCTCCACGGAGCTCCCCATCTGGATCAGCCTCCTGACTCGCTCCTCCGGAAGGAGGCTGACATCTGTGTGGTCAGGCATGAGGGTCAACGGGCTAAGAGAGAACGAACACAATACATGACTCCACCTGACTCCTGCAAACACCCTCTTCACCTTAGCAACGCCAGATCCCACCCTCTCTTCCCATCGGGGCCCCTTCAAACAGGTGTTTGAACGACTAGCTTCCTCCTCTCTGGTTCCCAATGATAATTTCAGGAGCCTGAGGCAGGCTGCAGGCAGAACACATTGCAAAGGGTTCAGAATGGAATGCTTTCACACAAGAATCCTTACCTGTATCACCGCCCTGTTGATAGAGACCTCCCGCTGCTCCCCGACGGGTGCTAGCCACCTGAACTCCTAAAAATAGACAGTTTCCAAGTATCACCCACTAGGAACTAGACAATTTATGGGTTAAGCCTTCAGTGAAAAGATAGTGCTGGACCTGTAATATCCTGTAAATCCCTCAGCAACATGACTGCATGATTTCTTGCATCCTCCCACTAAACAAGGGGAAAGGTCTTGAGCAGAGACAACAGAGACCTGGGGACGTGAAGGGCTACAGGCAAAAGAAGTGTCATTTCCAGCTTTCTTGCAAGACCCCCTTTTGAAGGCCTCAAATCCTGCCGTTTCTTCGTTCTCACTCTACCAAAACACCTAATGAACTCAATGGGAATTTTTCCTAAATAAGGGCTATAGGATTTGGCCCTTAAAACATCTTATATTCTGTCATCTTATAAACAGAAGAGAGTGGAATCCACTTTCATGACCTAAGGCTGCACAGTTCTGAGCTCCGTCCCACAAGAACAAGGAAAACCACTGTACAGGAGCAGAGCTGATTGCTGTCCCGCCCCTTCGCAGCGCCTGCAGAACCAGGCTTACAGTGAAATAATTTCTCCCACGTATCTGCCTTGGCGGTCAAATTCCAATCTGCACCTCGCAACCCACTGATTATCCAGGGCTTTCATCCAACTTTGCAATAAAGGGTGTTTCAGTTCACTAGAAGTCCACTCCCCTGCATAGACGAGCACACCTTTACGGCAGTATCTATATACTTGCCAGTACGTAACATACCACTAATAGAGCGCGTGGTGTTGAGGTGGCCTAATAAGACACGGCTTCCTCAGCGCAGACATAAGAGATGGGGCAGGGGCAGCCTTCGGGACAAGCCCCCTCGCTTGGGGGGCAGAGTCGCCACCTGCCCGGGGGGTTCCCGGGATCAGCCCTTCTTTGAGGCAGCCGCCCTGGGAAACCTGAAAGGGGGCTCAGGACAAACGGCCAGGGCAGGGGGGGGGCTGTGGATCCCCGCTGTCTTCTGGGGGTTCCCCCTCTGGGGTCCCTGCCACTCCCAGACTCGCCCCCCCTTACCCCAGGGCGGGGGGGGGGCTGCGGATCCCCGCTTTGTCTTTGGGGGGTTCCCCCTCTGGGGTCCCCGTCACTCCCAGACTCGCCCCCCCTTGCCCCAGGGTGGGGGGCACCCCACCCCCCCGGAAGTCAGCACCATGGGGGGGGGCAGAGACCCGGAGGGCTCAGCAAAGGCCCCGCCCGTCGCCAGCTGGCCGGGCCCATCTCCTGGGCGGGGGGGCTCACGCCTCCCACGCCCCCCGAGATGGGCGGGCCCGGGGCGCCCCCAGGCCTCACCCCGGAGCCCCGGCGCCGATGCTCCGCGGCCTCAGGCGAGCGGGGCGGCCGCGGGTCCTCCAGCCCGTCGGAGAAGCGGGGGTGCGGCGTCAGCACCCCACAGCCAGCTCCCCTTCCGGGTGGCCCGGATGCCGTCAGCCTCGCTCTGGACCCCGGGCCACGCCCCTTTCTGAATAAACTCTATGCCGGCCTCGGGCAGGCCAGCCTCGCTTTCAACAGCCAACCAGACAGCATCGCCACATCCGGGTCTTCCCACTGAGCCGCCGATATCCGGTGGGGAGTCTCTGCCCTTTTAACTCCTGACACACTTCATTGGCCTGTCCAGGAACAACGGAGACGCAGCGGCCGGAAGTCCTGGGAGGCGGCCATCTTGGTATAGGCAAGGGAACAGGAAGTGAAATCACGATGCCTCTTAAAGGGGCCACGGCCTGGCAAGGGAATAAGGGGAGGCAGGGGAGGGTTGGGGGCTTAGCCCTACCTGTCCCTATGTCACCTGCCTCTAGCTACCTCACTGTCTGCAATAACGTGGTGACCAGAGGTCCTACTTTTAAAGGGACAGTCCCAATTGTTGGGTCTTTTTCTTATATAGGCTCCTACTACCCTGTCCCAGTTTTTCACATTTGCTGTCTGGTCACCCTACAACCACCTCTCAGTCTTAGGGCTCCTACAGTTGCTCAGGTGCTAAAGACTTGGGATTCAATTCTTGCCATCCAGGGCAGTGTTTATAGGTAAGGCCTAAACCCCAAGCCTGGCTCTCCAGGCTGCGTGACGAACCTTGAAAGGGGACTGGTTAGTACCATATTCAGTACCTAAAGGACTTCGTCCTGTATTTCAGCAAATCTCACGCAAACCATCACGCACAAGAGACATGCAAATTAATCCTTGAGTTGTACCATGAATACCGTAGGATGAAGGGCTGAGTAAAAATAATTTGCAGCCCCCCCCCCCCATTCTTTCCTTGAAAAGATGGCACCACGCGTAACAATGGCTTAAAGCTTGTGAGCCAGGTGCTTTCCTTGCAAAAAATTTTTTTAATGCATCACGGTCTCACAACAATTCCATTTGTCCTGCACAGTAAGCTCCCAATGCCAACATCCTGCCATGAGTCCTAGGCTAGCCTCTTCACCCCTTCCATACAACGTTCTTAAAATAATTTTACAAAGATGTGGGGGGGAGGGAAATATCCCAATTTTACCGATGAGGAAAATGAGGCACAGGCAAGTCAAGTATAAAGTCAAACAGCAAGTCACGAAGAGCCAGGAATAGAAACCACACCAGTTACAAAAGGTACTGGCCTCCTAAACCACCTCACAGAAAACACAGGTGCTTTGTCTCCACGTAGGATGTTACAGTAAGAACAGCTCTGCGTTTATTATCTTGCTGCAAAGAAACCCCCTTTTTAAGCAGTGAAGACAAAGCTTAAATGACACTATCTTTTCCAAGTTCTCACATAACTAGGACCATTATATGTTAGCCTCACTAAATGGGCACAAGCAACTTGCTTTGAACATCCTTGTGAGTGTAGTGCTGGTAAAAAGAGGTGCCAGGCTGAAAGCCCTGGAGATCAGACTCTTTCGTTTCTCCACAGTGCAGGAAGAGTTCATGCATGTCTCATGGACATAAATGACAATGTGATCAGCTCTGTGGTGAGGAGGGAGTCTCTGCTTCCATCCTTGGCCTCTGTGAGACTGCCACATAGAGTGATAACTATGGTGGTCTGCAACAGACACCTGTTTCATGGATAGTGGATAAGGAGCAATGACCTTGCTGACATTCAATTTCAAGCTGGATGGGATCTGAACCAACCAACCTTTGGGCTTCCTAGAGCCACCCAGTCCCTCACCTGTTACATTTAAGAGAATACTAAGGTTAAAAAACACTTGTTTAAAACAATGTAAAATGAAAGGGATTATGTTATACTTTGCTCCTCTTGGACAATGGAAAAATTAGGCTATCAAGTAGAACTCCTCCTAAGTTTTCCAGTTCAAGGTTTTTCTTTGGCAAAATACCAATTCAGCAAAATCAAAACATTCTGTAGAAACTTACAGTTTAGATAGAACTTAAGGAAAACAGGCAACCAGAAATCAGACTTCATAGGGAGCCTGGCAGCAAGCCAAAGAATTCTGTGGGAAATCAATCAAGGGGGATTTTTTTCAGTCTTTCCTTCCCATGATGTTTTTTTAATTTGATCTTTGGAATGAAAGTTCTCAAAAATTTGAAGATTTTTTTCATGGGATGGAAATGCTGATCTCTGGCTAGCTCTACTATTCAGTTTCACTTTGGCTACCTTTCCAGGTATTGCCATGCCATGCTTCAGTTATAAACAACTGCAGGGAAAGATATTAGTTTAAAACACAATTCCCTTAGAGTTTAAACAATGCACAAGACATTTCTCATGGAAACCTCCTATTCAGTTGGGTCCATCTTTATCCACGTAGAATTTGATAAGTCATTTTAACATGGATGTCACAATATTTCAATACAGTAAAAAGGTGAGGGTTTGTTATGAAGGTGGTTAGGAAAAATAAAACCTTTAAAAACAATCTCAATATTAAAATTAACTATTCCTTCCTTTGTGTTTCCTAACTGGTGCTTGGCCAGCGATGGACACCACAGCAAAGGAATTAAAATGAATAAAATATTCCTTCCTGAATAAAGCTTCTAGATTAAAAAAAACAACCACCCCAGAGTGGACTGTATATAGCGCACTACCAAGTTCTTCCACCAGATGAGCCCCTCATGTCAATTTGTATAGCAATTCCTTTTGGGTCTTCTGGATGTTTTCATTAATATGTTTCCCATCGTATATGGTTAGGAGTTTTCACTGGAAAGTATCGTCCGTTGTAACCATTATACTGTTTGTTATAAGGTAGTTGAACGGGGTAGTTGACAGGTCCCGAGTTGTTAGGGGGTATTTGCTGGGCCAGGTTGGCTGTAGGGACACGTTCCTTGGAATAAGCAGATCTCCCATTGTTGTAAACGCTGTGGAAATTCCTGACAGGGTACAGAGCTCTGAAAGAGAAAGATCAGGGTAATTTACCTGGATGGCCAAACTGTGAAATCTCAATTCTTGAAGCTCCTAAGCCGCACCAGAGATAAACTACACTAGCGAGGGGGCATCAATTGTACTTTGACAGGGCCCTATTAGTCATGTTAAGACTTTCACTCTCTTAATACTTTGCATTTACATAGCTCTACAGAGGAAAACTGCTAAGATCTTTTACAAACATGAAGCTTTATGAGACCCTAAAGTGGCAGTCAAGACTTACTACTGCCCCCCTCTTTTACACAAGTCAACTGTAGCACAACAAGTCTTCATAGAAGATATTCCCCTGCCTCCCACCCCATCCAGTTTGTCCTAAAAGGAGGAATACCCCCTTCTAGCCCCCCACATTTTGGCCCACAAGGAGTAATTAAAGGTTATGAAACATTCCCCTGGCCACTTTTGTTTGATTGTCAACCCTATACTGGAAGGGTCAGTTCAGTATTATGTAACAGAGTAGCTCTTAAAGTGCATTCTTGTTCTTTTATCTCCTCCAACTTACAAAAGGCAACCAGATAAGTTTGTAACGCCCAAATCGTAAACTATGGAAGAATTAAATTCAGCTCAAGAACCTATTAAGATTTAGGAGGAGGAAGTTCACCCACAGATCCATGAAGCAAGGGCTAGAGAGGGTTAACTTAATAGGTGGGAGCTGCAGATGTGGGATCATACCATGACACTTGATGGGAGAAAGTGCAAATGCCTACGTCCCAGTAGTCAAGAGGAACCATTTACCTTTGTTCTCTTTTTCTTTTCTTTCCTCGTGAATGAGGGAAGAGCCTATGAACAGGAGAAGAATTACAGCCTTATTATGACTGAAAGGCAATTTTGCACAAGAGTCACTGAAGTCCGAATCATCGGGTAGGTGCTAACGTATCTTAGAGTAGTAAAACTATTTCATTACCTCTACATTCATTTATTATGCATCTCCCACAATGTATCTAAGCACAGTGCAAAATTTAAATAATTGCCACAAAAGCAACCAGATCTATAGGTCTCGTCCATACTATGGTCGAAACAGTCTTAGCAACTGAGTTTAAACTCAGTTCATAGAATCATCCAGTTACAGAAATGGAAGGGACCTCAGGAGATCACCTAGTCCAACCCCCTGCTTAGAGCAGGACCAATCCCCAACTAAAACATCCAACAGATTTTTGCCTCCGATCCCTAAATGACCCCCTCAAGGACTGAACTCACACCCCCGAGTTTAGCAGGCCAATGCTCAAACCACTGAGCTATTTACCCCCTCGCCTCCCCGACAAAGTGAGTTTTGGGACCAAGATTTGAACTTGAGTGACTGGCTTGCAATCTCATGCTCCTGTTTTTGTCACCTTCACAAATATACCTTTTCCCTTGATCCAATCCATTCTACCAGACCAGAGGCTGGAGACGAAAACTAAATACCAACCTGCTGTTTGCCGGCTGTTCTGAATACGGATGATGTCTAGCTACTTGGAAATCCAAATTTGGTGCTGTGCTGCTTTGTCCTTTGATGAAGTCAAACATTAGTCCATCTGGAGCATGGTTCCTGGAACAAAACCATTCCATTAGCTCAGCCCAAATCTAAAAAATCACCCAGCCCAAATCTAAAAAATCACTAAAAAATTGCAGGGAAGTTTTTATGCTCCTTACGGTCTCAGTGATAACTGCACCTCAAACCACTTTAAGAAGTGAGCATGATCCATTTTAAAGATGGGGAAACTGAGGTACTGGGAAGCAGAGGGACTTGCCCAAGGTCAGCAGCAGAATGTGGAACCCAGATCTCCTGGCTTCCAGTCCTTTTCCCTATCCACTGATCCATGCTTCTTCATCAGCTAACAGGAGCGAGAAAGCTAACCTCAGGTCCATTAAATAGCTGACACGGGCTAACTATTCTTCATTCTAGCACTCAGACACAAACCTATACAGAAACAGCGACTTACATTCTGATGGGGCCCTTCTGAAGGTCTTCAATATAGTTCTTCCTCTCCATAGAATGCCCTCGTGACCTGTTGAACACTATGAGGAGGGAAGAGTTCAGTTACAAAACACCGTTATACACTAGGATAGGGGGCAGATCATGTGTTGGCAAAGCACTGAAGACACACACCATATTACCAGTAATAAAGAATTCTGAGAATGATTTTAATCCCTTGGTTATGACACTGAACACACCCCAACTCATTACCAGTAATTCAGATAGGGTCACATGAGCACAGGTTAAGCATATAGGTATCGGAAGGTTGGATATTAGGAAGAAGTCTTAAGGAACAGAAGAGATGCAGACTGGAACAAAGAGATGCCATTTAAAACATCAAGGTGCAACTCCATCTCTAATGTCCCTCTGATAACAACTCATGGTTGCGTGAATGACCCCACTGGGCAGAGGTCTTCTCTTGATTATAAAGAAGAACCACAGAGCTATGAGCACCAAAGTTATGAACTGATCAGTCCACCAAACATCTCATTTGGAACCAATGAGGCAGCAGCAGTAACCCTCCCACCCCCCAAAAAAGCAAATACCATACGGTGCTAAACATAAACTCCTCAAATAATAAAGGGAAAGATTAAAAAAGATTTGACTCTGTAAGGAAACTCTGCTTGTTTCATTTAAATTAACATGGTTAAAAGCCGCATTTTTTTTCTGTGTAGAAAAGTTTCAAAAGCTGCATTAAGTCAATATTCAGCTGTAACCTTTTGAAAGAGCCACCGCAATGTTTTGTTCAGAATTACGAACAACCCCCATTGCCGAGGGGTTCATAACTCTGAGATTCTATTGTAAGAGACGCAGTGAGATGGTCTGGCAATGGAGTAGAACATTGCTCCATTTACTTTGCACTCCCACTCATAAGTCACCTGCATTTCAAATCCAAGGAATCACGGACATCAGTCTGGCTTAAGATGGATTCCAAGGGCATTCTAGCAAAATCAATCCATTGTCACAATAAATCTCTTCCTCTTAGCCCTCCCATTTCCTATTAGCCAACCACTCTCCAAATCTTACATTTTCCTACGGAGCAAAACTTGTTACAAGTTCTCCCTCAGTGCTTCTCTCCTAGCCTCAACCTCGTAGTTCTCCTAGAGCCTAGACCTTTTTGATTGTAAGCTACTACCCAGTGTTTCGCCCCATAAAAGAAGCAGGAAAAACAGTGATCTCCTTATACTTACGCTCTATAGCGACATTCGGTTCCATACCTTCAACATCAATTAGGTACCTGAATAGAGCAACACAATACATGAGCTCTAATTACGGAATAATACTTAAGAATGAAAGACAAACCTCTATCTCTCTGGATGCCTTTATTTACAGGCCACGATGGGCAATATAAGTACACTCAGCTTTTACAGCAGAGGTACAATTCTGATTGCTGTACAAAGGCTTGGGCACAAAAAGCTTACATGCCCTGAGAGCATCTGTTCTTATGTGCCTAGAGCACTTCTAATCTTGGTCTGTTCAGGAAATCCAAGATTTGATATGGTCACTGGGCCAGTGCACTTCACATTAGAGTCCAGGATTAGCTATAGTGAGGCAGACATTGGAGAAGTAATTTTCCCATCCCTTGTGCTACCTAGAGAAATACTCATCTAGCACAGCTTAGCTACAAACATTTAAGTTGACTCACCTACAAACAAGGTAACCAGTTCTGTTTAAGCCATGGGTGCAGTGAACTCCAATGAGTTTATCTATGAGACAGGAAATTCAAGTTATGCTGTTTAATATAGTGTTCATTTTCACAGGCAGTGGGCATCAGAAAGGAGAACGAAGCAAATCTGATCACATTGTTAGTCATTCACCAATTACACCAACGTAAACAAATTAACATCTCTACAACAGTACTTAAAGACAAGCTCGCATGTATGGCTAATTATCACGGATTACTCAACTCTTGCTTACAAAAACTAGTCAGGTCACACAATTTAGTCACCAATCTTGTTTAGGAGAAAACATGGGTGCTTCACACAAGGAACATAAAGACAGTATGAAGAGCAGCCTTATGGCAGGGTTCTAATGAATGTAAGCCTGGGTTAATGCTTAAGCACATACACAATATCTGAAAGGAAGGGACATTGACACACATTAGAAATTAAATTTGAGCTGGGTAACTAACATTTTTCTATTTGGTGGCAGTAAAAAAAAAGGAACAAGTTTTAGTTTATGTTGAATTGAATTTGATATTTTAAAAGAATTTTTGGTGAACCTCAACAGATCTGCAACGGTCTAATAGCCATTGATGGACCTATCCTCCATAACGTATCTAGTTCTTTTTTGAACTCAGTGTTCACTTATCCATGGATCCAAAGTTACTGCTGTCACCAAAGAAAATGGCATTGCTGCCTTGACATCCTCTTTGAATCTTCACGTGCCAAGATGAGACAAAACCCACACGGGTTACCCAAGGCAAGGAACTAATTGTACACAAGATAAGAGCATTTCCCTAGCACGCTGAAATCTACAAGAGATTGTGTTCATTATAGCTCAAGACATTTTAATTACAATGGAGTTTTCAATCAAGGGAAGCAGATAAGAAGAGGCAATCTACGCTCACCGTTATCTCTGTTCTCCCATAAAAACTCTTTCACGGCACATTTAAATTTAAAAATGGTTTCGTTATCTGGTACTTCGTGTCCAACTGTCAAGATCTTGGAGTAGCACAGTGTCTTTGGTAGTTCCTACAAAAAACAGAGGGGAATCCAGCACACTTTTGTATGGCACATAAAACCAAATATTTCCATCACTGAAAGGTCCACGTGCCTTCTATAAAACAAATGCTTCTATAGTTTAAAACTAAACCTGAAAGGGTGCCTGTGAGATTTTAGTCAGGTAAGTGAAATCTTCTACATTAACTCAGGTAAGTTTTAACAGCATCATATAGTCACATATACTATGCATCTCTCAGAAGTTCTTAAATACAATTATGCATAAATACACGAGTAAAATTTGCCTGAAACAATTCTTGCAGTGAACCAGAACTGATGTAAGGGCTCTAATAAAACACACACCATAAAAAGAGTTCTAAACTAGAGTAGTTTTACACTAGACTTTTATGGAGACTTTACAGCCTATATTCAGTAACAGTGATTCACAAATGACTACCAAGATGCAAGATCTGATAGCCCACTTAGTCCTCCTAGTGACAACTGTGAGGTACCCACAAAAATATTTTTGACCAGCACATTCCTTTGCTATTGTTTCTTATTTGTCCCAGGTTTCCTTCCCATCTGTCTTTTACAAACACAAAGCACATGTAGCAGAAGGGCAAGGGGAGTATTTTAAACAACTATTTCCAAGTAATTAATGCCACCAATAAATAATAGTTTGGACTGGAATTTTGAAGTCTTTGTTTAGTGGTGCTGTGAGTGTGAAATGACACACCACGGTAACATGTAGTCAGAGTCCACCATATTCAGAGAAATTTGAAATCCACTTCATTCACTTGGGCATAGTGAGGATTTTTAGCCCCTGATCCTGCTTTTAGATCCAAACAGGCAAAATCTTCTCCCCACCCCCATGACTACAGTACCCAACTCTCACAGTTTTCAATGGATTAATCCTCCCAATGACTCTGAGAGATGGGAAACTGAGGCCCAGAGAGGCCAACCAACATGCTCAATGTGCCATAGAAAAATCTGTGAGGGAGCAGAAGTATTGGGGCCTAGGATAGCTGTTGCATCCTAACTTACCTCTGGTTCATAATAGCGTGTTGTGTATGTTAGATCAATGATCATGCCAAGTTCTTCTTTCTGTTCTCTAATTTTCTTAAGGAGGTCAAAAGGAGAAAATCTGTCTTTTGGGGCAAGTCTCCATTCAAAACACTGGTGAAAAATATTAATATTTAATAGTATACTGTGCATCATTGTGGCACCCTATCCAAGAATCTCAAGACACTTCACAAATATAGCACTTCATAACAGTTTTGGGAGGGAAAGTTCCCATGCACTCTGGGAACCACCGTAGTAAAGACTTACTCACCAACCTATAGCATAATGCTGTACCCCCTAAAAAGGTAGATGGTGTCAGAATTTAAGTATCAAACAGGAAGAGACCTCAGGTATAAGCAGATACATTAAATACTGAAACACCTTGATATTGATTTACTGAGAGCATCTTCCCCCCTGACATTAGTGCACCAGACTGCTCAGCTGTGTTCCAAGAATCCCACACACTATAGTGATTGGAGCTCTCTACATGTAGCCCCATCTGACAGTACTCCTAAGAGGATACACAAATGGCAGAGAAATGCATCTAAAGAGGTGGAGATTCACCTTTGAATGCTGCTGCTGGTGCCAACTGTGTGGCCATCTGTCACTATTCACAAGCTTACCATCCTACACATTTTTAAATACACAGAAATAAATAGATGAAAATCTCAGCAAAGCAATTGAGACACTATCACAAGGAGACAACAAGAGACTAAAAAGCAGAATCATCTAAATATTTCTGATAAAGGAATAACAGCTACTACTTATATTGATAAAGAGGACAAACACCTTAGTAGCTGGTTTAAGATTAGCAGCCGTGTCTGGATACTCCAGGTGAATGAGGTGGGCCAGCAGGAGTATCCTTGATGTAATTCACTGGCTATTAATTTGAAATTATTGGGACTAGTAGAAAGATCAAGGGACACAGATTGCTCAATCAAACGTACTAGATTACAGACCAGAACAGTTCTGCATATTTAAAGGAGTGATTAGACACATGTATCTCTATAGTGGAGAAAGATCTTTCAACATTACTGTCACAAATAGCTCAGTTTAACACACGGCAAATACATCATGATCTATTTTTAATTTCCAAACTCCAACTGAAATGATGGAGGCACAATTTACTTTGATGCAGATTGCCACATTTATATCAGATTTTTTTTAGAAGCAGTTCTCTGATGCCCATCAAAATGATTCATTCAAATGAATTCCGTGCGAATTACTATGGTAAGATGCTCCATATGTGGAACTCTCTATCCCACAATACTTTATAGTAGAAGGATACCAAAAAAAATATCCATAATGTGCCTAGAATGCCACATAAA
Source organism: Dermatemys mawii (assembly GCA_007922305.1). Lineage (NCBI taxonomy): Eukaryota > Metazoa > Chordata > Testudines > Dermatemydidae > Dermatemys > Dermatemys mawii. The sequence goes on from ML677387.1 coordinate 11,258,557, forward strand.
ATCACCTATGGCTCAAGTTTTCAGAGCCATGTGTTAACTACCCTCTAAACATCTGGCCACTCATATTCAACAAGTTTTGCGAGAAACCTCCACAAGCTGCTACCATTGTGCTTTGAGTAACAATAGAAAGGACACTGCAGTAGCTTTAACTTTAAGCTTACTACTTCTGAATTTTTAAAGGGTATTGGTCCCATCAGCTTCTCTTTTCTATCCTAGTTTATCATCTCCAGATTTTCCTTTGTGTTTTCATTTAGCATAAATCAAATTTTGGCCATGTCTACATCAGGATTACTTTACCAGTATGGGAATAACAGTATGACCTATGAGCAAAGCGCTGCTTGTGTGGATGCAGTTATACTGGCAAAGATGTGCTTTGTAATATGATAAAACTGCCCTACACAAGTGAAACAAAATACTCTAACAGAAGAATATTTGGCACAATTGCATCTACACTAGAGGCTTCTACTGACTAGCTGTTGGTGATGGGGTATGAAGAGGTGTGATTCCCTGACAGCATTCTCTGGTGTAGACCTGGTCTGAATCACCAGCATGTTCAGTTAAGTTCTTCTCAGAGAGTGCAGACATTGGAATAAAGTTCTCCCCTCAACACATCCAACCCTAACATCTTTGAAAAATCCCTGCTCTGAGATCACTAAGTCCATGTTTTCTGTTACAATTAAAAAGTGCAGATCCAAACTGACCCCAAAAGAGGCCAAACTCAATCATCTTTCCCTTACCTTTTTTAAAGGAACTTTGAAAGCGATGAACCTAGTACCTGACATTCTTTGTCCAAGCGGGAGATAGTCTGTCCATCTAGAAGAGACACGTTGTGATTAATGCCACAACTTTCCATAGGTGGAATCTTAGGGAACGTCAACTCTGCGAAGTTGTCAACAAAACTTTTGTCTTTCACAGGTACTTAAAAAAGCCCCACTGCGAAAGACAAAAGTTTTGTCAAGGCAAGTGGCGGGGGAGAGGCTGGGGGGCTGGAAGTATTTTGTACTGACTTTTCTAAAAGCCGCAGGGTGTAGACAAGCCCCTGCCTTTTATATTCTGTCTTCATCCCATGCCTCTCTTTTACTGGGCTTTATTTCCTTCCTACTGGCAAGGCTTCTTACAGACTGATACAGATGTATTACCAAACCCCAATTTCTGTGTGTCAACCAATCCAGATCAGTTAGCATCACCGATGGAGCTCTTTTAAAAATAATTTAGGCCCAGCTATTTATATTAGTGCTGCAACCCTAAATTAGTTTCTTGCCAAGTCACATGTCTGTCAATCCCACCCCCCATCCACATTCTATGGGGCACATGTTCAAGTAATAAAATAGTCCTCAGAAATGCAAATTACTGGGGAGATGCTAGCCACCGCTCAGACAGCATTTTGCACTCAATGCAGGGTTACATGTGACAAATGTGAGAGCCAAACTTACTGGTGTCCTGATTCCATAGCACAGTCTAGCCAGTGATCTCATACAATTCACAGAGGGCCTCCCCAAGGAAACATAGGGGCAAAGGCTCCGTTACTGTTGCGTCCAGCCCTCTACACGCAGCCCCAGACGCACTGGATGGCATGGGGGATGCACCTGAAGGGCAGGATCCCAGAAGGCCTCGGCTCAGTGGATTCGGGGAACAGGGGAAAGGGGGATTTCAAGTCCCCGATCTCACCTGGAAAGTGAGGCACCAAGTGGCCAGTAGCTGAGGGGAGAGAGGACACGGGGGGGTTGCTTTCAATGCGGCTCCATTTCGAAACACGCGGCGGGAGGGGCTCCAGATAACACTAACCCCGCCCCCCCCCGTACACCAGGCCCCGCAGGGGTCTCACGCCGGCGGCGGGGGCCCAACCGAGCGGGCCCAGGCCGGGGGAGCCGGTCTCACCTGTCGGGCAGGTGGGTCTTGCTGCTCCCCGGCATATCGCCGGCGCCGTCCCGGCTCGCCCCGCGAGGCCCCGAGCCCGCCCCGCCCGAGGCCGGGCCGCGCCGCCAGAGCCGCGCCGCCAGAGTCGCTCCCAGCTCGTGGCCTCGTACAACCCAACCGGCGCTCGGCGCTTCCGGTTCCGGTTCCCACGACCTCACGCTCGGGACGTGACCCCGCCAGACGCAGCGTGCCCCGCCCATGCTGACATCATGGCCAGCCCCGCCGCTCCCCACCCGCCTTTTGGCCCTTTTGCCCCGCCCCTTCAGCTAGCCCCGCCCCTTCGGGGAGCGGTGGATTGCGGCACGCGAGCCTCGACCCCGCCCAGCAGGGGTCGGCCCAGTCCCGATCTCTACCCGCTTCCGCCATCACCCACAATGCTCCTGGAGCGCAGTCTCAGTGTCTCCTTCTCTGTTACCCACAATCCACTGGGGCCCCGCCCTGGCATCCCCTTCACTGTTACCCACAATCCACTGGGGCCCAGCCCCAGCACCCACTTCAGTGTGACCCACAATCCCCTGGGGCCCCGCCCTGGCATCCCCTTCACTGTTACCCACAGTCCTCCTGGAGCCCAGTCTCAATGTCTCCTTCTCTGTTACCCACAATCCACTGGGGTCCAGCCCCAATGTTCCCGAACGCGGGTTTGGGAACCAGTGCGCTAGATAATATTGCAGTACTTTATCAGTCAAATTACACAGGATGACAGTATCTCCACATAGACGTTACGCCTGGCTCAGGAAATGTCCCTGGTATACTCACAGATTCATGGAGTTAAAGGCCAGAAGGGTCTTTAGATCATCAAGTCTGACCTTCTGTACCACACAGCCCATTCCATTTCACCCAGTTACCCCTGTTACTTCTGTTTGGCGAATACATCTTTTCCGGAAAGGCATCCAGTCTGGATCTGAAGACATCAGGAGATGGAGAATCCACTACTTCCCTGGGTAGTTTAACCATCGTCACTGTTTAAAAAATGGTGCTTTATTTCACCTTTGAATTTTTCTGGCTTCAACCTCCAGCCATTGGGGTTTGTTCTGCCTTTCTCTGCTAAATTAAAGACCCCTTTATTACTTGCTGTTTTCTTCCCATGAAGGTGTTTATACGCTCTAAGCAAGTCACCCCTCATTCTTCATCGTGATAAACCCTTTAAGTCTCTCACTCTAAGGTACTTTCTCCAGCCTTCTGATCATTTCTGGTGTTCTTCTCTGCACCCTCTCCTGCTTTTCCACATCCTTTCAAGACATGCGAACACCCGAACTGCAGCAGTGGTCTAGTATCAGACTCCCCAAGGCCATATACAGAGGTAAAACCACCTCCTTTTGCCTATTCCCGTTTATACATCAATGGAGCCCATTAGCCCTTTGTGCCACAGCATCGCAGTGAAAGCTCATGTTAAGTCGCTGGTCCATTGTGACTCTTAAATCCTTGTCAGAGTCACTGCTTTCCAGGACACAGTCCTGCCTCCCCACCCGCTTTCTGTAGGTACAGCCTGCCTTCCTTGGGCCTAGATGATAACTTTGCATTTGACTGCATGCATTAAAATGGATTTTGGTGAATAGGCTCCGCTTACCAAGCTGTACAATCACTCCATCTGACTGCCCTGTTCTCATCATTGTTCTCCACTCATCCAATCATCCGCCAATTTATTCAGCTGTGATTTTATATTTACTTCCAGATCACTGATGAAAAAGGTGAATGGGAGGAGGGAGAGGAGGTATTGGCCAACGTGTCCAAATTCAGAAGCCTTCAGGTTAGACACCTGAATAGAAGTTGTCCAATGTTCCGATTATGTGAGAATTCAGCAACCATGGAAGTCGCTGGGAGTTCAGTCAGGTGGCCCGGAGCCTCTCAGTTTGATCACGAGTCTTGCAATATTGGGGTGTATTTTTAATGCAGTAGAATCTGGCGTGAATACAACAGAATCTCTGCTTTTGTTGGATAAGAAAAATAAGATTCCAGTCCTCGTGACAGAGAAAAGCTTAAAGCCATGAAATCAAATGGTTCAAAAGCTGGCTGGCAAATGAAGAAGACTCTCAATTGAAGTCAGCAGGAATGGGATCAGGATTTCATTCCTACTGTAGTATTCGTTAAAGCTCCTGATTTTTAAGCAACACCAGTGATTTTGGGGGCGGATTCATGATTTTTGGATGCTTCGGGTTGGCAATACTGCTTGAAATCGATACTGTGGGTACTGTCTACATTGCAGCTGGGAGGTGTGCTTGCAGCCCATGTAGACATCCCTGAGCTAGTCCTGATTGAGCTAGATCAAAGCTAGCTTGGAGAACAACAACTGTACCTGGGGGACGGTGTCACCCCGTGCCCAGAACAGCTGGGAGGAGTATTCACTGATGTTTGTATAGGGCAAAGAGGTTGAGTTATCCCACCTGTGACCTTGCTGGGGCTTTACCCCGAGGCGGGATCATTTTCCATCTTCACTAACTCACCCTTGCCTTCCTGGTGGCAACCCCCTCGCCCCATTCCCCAATAAAGCTCTCCCCCAGTTATGACCTCATCTTTCATCGTAAGATTCCCTGCCCTTCCCCTCCCCTCACAACCTTCACCGACATGTTAGAATCTTCAGGGTTACCGTGGGGCTACCACTAAACAAATTTGTATCCTCACAATGTAACAAAGCATTCTCTACCGGAAGTGTGCTCCGGTCAACTGGGTTGGGGGGAGTTGTCCCCTCCAAGGAATATTGAAATAGATATAGCGCTAGTTATTTCCTCTCAGTCATGGCAGGTAGGGGATAGGTATTATCCAGAGGGCCAAACTGGGTCCATGATTCATAGGTAGAAGGGAGTATTTGTAAGCACAGCGCCCTCATGCCCATGTGGAAGGATCACGTTGCTTCCACAGGACCACTCTCCCTTCTCCAAGCTGGACAGGTCAAGCTAGGCATGGAGCTAGGAAGATCATGTTGGGGAACTTGTCACGCGCTGGGGGTTCCAGACAAGTGAAAGCAATAGATGGTGGGGAAGAGGTGAAGGGAGCACCTGGGGTGCCAAAGATACAGGGATGTGGTTCCTTAGAGTTTTCATGTTATCAGCTTACAAAAGGGATGGGTGTGGAGAGTGGGGCCAATGCCAGGAATGGGATGTCAGTCTCAAGCCTAAGAGAGACCGAAAACTTGAAAGGTCTTTGTTTAAAAATGAAGGCGCTGACAGTAGTTCCAGCAAACAAACCAAAGGAAGTATTTCTTCGCACAATGCACAGTCAAACTGTGGAACTCCCTGCCAGAGGATGCTGTGAAGGCCAAGACTATAACAGGGTTCAAAAAAGAACCAGATACATTCATGGAGAGTAGGTCCGCCAAAGGCTATTAGCCAGGATAGGCAGGGATGGTGTCCCTAGCCTCTGTTTGCCAGAAGCTGGGAAAGGGTGACAGGGGATGGATCACTTGATGATTCCCTGTTCTGTTCATTCCCTCTGGGGCACCTGGCATTGGCCACTGTGGGCAGACAGGAGACTGGGCTAGATGGACGTTTGGTCTGACCCAGTAGGGCCATTCTTATGTTCTTATGTCCCTGCTCCTGAGTCACCCTGGCATTGTGAAAGCAGAGGCAATCTCGAAGTTCTGTTTATAACTGTTTTTCTTTCCCGTATTGTGGCATGAAAGATCCACACAGACAACAAAAAGGGGACCCTTAACTGACTGCAACATGGACACAAAATTCTCTCCTGAGTTATACAAATCTTGACAAACCATTTAATGACAGCAGTGGGGGCCCCATTCAGCTCTCAGACACACCCGGGTAAATCCGCAGTGGCTTCCCTGACTTTGGTGAAAGAGAGGAAAGCCTCAGGCTTGTCTGGTGAGTGGATGGATGGGCCAAGCGAGCTGCCTGTCCCCTGGATTGAATAGCAGGTTGGGCTGTAGGTTTGAGGTAGCTACTGCAGGGTCTCTAGTTCTCAGGGCAGAGTCTGGGGTCGTTTTCCAGTCCTTTAGGGAAGGTGGTGGTTGCTATGGGAGCCTGGGAGATGTCCAGCTCATCCGTTTGTTTTTCTGTGCAGAGAACTACAGCTCTCTATCCTCAGAAGACGCAGACCCTGATCATCTGAGCTTCCCCGAAGCGACTGACAGTCTTCCAATGGGAGGAGGCCTTCAGAACTTCTCCAGGCCATCTGTACCAGCCACGGGCTCAGCATGGCTCATACCTTCTGGCTCAAGCCAGCCCATTCAGGCTAAGCCAGGAAACACCAATGCGTTTACATATCAGCCTTCAGAAACAGGCCTATGGCCAGAGGTATGTGGCACTGGTGCACAGATACAGCTCTCCAGTTCAGCTGCTCCGTACCCCACCGTCTACGAATGGGGAGTGAAGGGTCATTCCTATGGAGCTGCGGCAATCTCTGCCCACTTCCCTGTAACCCTTGTCACCCAGGAAGTGCCCAGCCCTGCTCCCTCTGCACCCCCTCAGTTTAGCAACGCCAGCAGAGTCAGCCCCGTGGGCCACCTGTATGGGCGTCGTCAGCCTCCCGCGAACGCCCGCTTCGTGCAGATTCAGTCCCCAACTACTTCACTTCAGGCTCACCAAAGCCAAGGCCGTGGCCAGCAAGTTCCTTTGCAGGAATGGAGAGGAGCCTACCTTTACAACCGCGACACGAGGACTCAGGAGTCAGGAGAGAGGGGCTCCATCGGGCAAAGAGGCAGGGTTATTAAAGTGCCAGCCAACACCCAGAGTGAAATGGTTCTGGTCCTGAAAGCCATCCAGCCAACGCGCACCCGCCCATCCTCTTCGGCCAGTATGTACTATCCAGTTCCAGCCCAGCCCAGGGATTCTCAGGCCATCGAGCCAGGGTTCAAAGGTGAGTAGTGAGCTGAGGAAAGGAAGAATCAGTTGCCCATTCTGTCAATGTCCGTCTTTGGTATATGCACAACGCACATGATAAAAACAGCAGGTGAGTGGGGTTAAAACCATCATCTAATGTGTAGGAAGAATGGACCGTTTGCTGGTGGGACTCACGATGAAGTAACTAAGGGAGGGTCGAATCTAAAGCATACTGAAGTCAAGGGGAGTCTTTCAGAAGACTCCAAAAGACTTTGGATTAGGCCATTAATGAATCCATGGGTACAGGTTTGGTAGTCCAGCTAAGAGGTTCTTCAGGAGTACTCATAATGGGGGTCCCTGGCTGCTAATATAATGTACTTCCTCGTTCTGGGATGATGTCCCCAACCCCTGTTGCTGGGTGGTTCAATTGCTCCACTGTCTTGAGACCCAAACTAAAGGCTGTTGAATTTACGGGGAGATTTTCCATTGACTTCCTTGGGCTTTGGATCAGGTCCTGAGCAATTAGTGGTGAAGGCAAAGGACCCATTCACACAGGGCTGTGTTCCAAATGACATTTTCAACCCCAAATCGACTTCATTTTTAGATGAAAAAATGGGTAAAAAAAATCAGAAATGAAAAGAATGGCTGAACAATGGAAAAAACAATGATGTGAAAAAGAAATGGCAAATTTGGATAGCTTTCCTCATAGAATATCAGGGTTGGAAGAGATCTCAGGGCTGGAAGAGATCTCAGGAGGTATCCAGTCCAGCCTCCTGCTTAAAGCAGGACTAACCTCAACTAAATCATCCCAGCCAGGGCTTTGTCAAGCCTAACCTTAAAAACCTCTAAGGAAGGAGATTCTACCACCTCCCTAGGGAACCCATTCCAGTGCTTCACGATCATCAAGCACTAAGCTTTGGTAATGGAGGTTTAGCAACATTCCAGTTTGCAAATACGCATTCAGTATTGGGCAACTGATAGCTTGATCTTTATAATGGATGTGCTAATTCTGCCACACCGTTCAATACCATGGAGCCACGCTTTACTGGGCTCAGCTTCCCCAGACTCTTGATACTATAACAAAGTACAACTCTGAAACCAAATACACGAACACAACAACGAACCTATGGGTCGATCCGGCGCTTGAGTCTAACTGAAGCCCCATAGCGAGACTTCAGTGCCCTTCTGCACAGGGGGAATTTCAGCCTTAGTACAGCGTGTTGGACGCTGTTGCTGCCTGGCTGCACCCGGACCCAACAGCTTCTGCTTTGTGCGTGGCTGATTTTTCCTGGTTCTTTCGTTTCAGGGGCGGACCCCTTGCCTGGAACGCTGTGTGAGCCCAGGAACTTCTGCCTACAACCAGGCTCAGCTCAGCAGGGAGGCGGAGTGAAAACAATCAGCCCAGAGATGCTTCCTGAGGCCCTGGATGGGTCTCAGATGCCTCAGGGATCACAAGGGCCACCACTGTTCCCCTTAGAAATCCCGGATATTAACCAGCTAATGGCCTGCATTGAGTCTGTTCAAGCAACGAACTCCCTGTTACACAGCGACAGACTCGTTGGTCCCAGGCAGGCGACGGGAGGCGATTCCCTCCAAAAGATGCCTGTAGGGAAACACAGTTCTCAGGAGAGCGTCGGGAGAAAGAATATCATCAAACCTCCGCTCACCACTGATTCCCAGGACGGAGCCTGGCATCTCGCACCTGGGAAGGGCAAATCGCCCAGAACAGCTTCAGAGCAGGCAGAACCCTCGGCCCTTCCTGCCCCCGTGTCCCCATTGGGGTCAGACAAGCCTTCTGCTGAGCGTGGACCCGGACTCGCTGATCCCCAGCAATTAGGAGCAAATCTTCCCGAGACACCAGCGACTACTGAGCCAGCCCAGTTCTCTGAAGAAGACCAAGCAATGGGCGCTAAGAGGCTTGGGGAGGAGAAGGAGACAGCGTCAGGAGATCATCTCCCTGAAGATCTGTGGGAAGGGAATCTGGAGAACCGTCAGCCTGCTGAGTGCACCACTGACACCAGAAGTGTAACCGCCTTAGGGGATGGGCAGGAGACTCCCTGCGCTGACACGAAACAGAGGCCAACTGACCTCAAGAGGCAGCCTCCGCGGAAACCGGGAGACCAGGCGGATTTTTCTAAGCCTGAAGAGCGGCAGCACAAAAGACTGAGCGGCTCTGGAAATGATAAGGGGAAAAGTACACATCAAGGCAGGGGAAAATTAAAACCGGAGGATAAAAAACCTGGAAGTCAAGAGGATGGGAAAATCTTCCAGCCAGAACGAGAGCCTTTTAAAATGCCCCGGAGCCACCTGGGGCTCCACATGCTGGAGTCGATCCAGGTTTTCCACCCCCTCGGAAAGAAACTGCTTCCACTGGGCCTTGCTCGAGGCACTCCAGCGCTGCAGTCCAACAAGGCTGAAGGAAGCTCTTCCGGTGCATGGCCAAGGCCACTGCTGGGGCTCAAAAGAGCCCCGGGGCCTCCTGAGGACCCAAGGTCGACCTGTGGGGATAGCAGGGACGGACAATGGGAAGTCACTGGCAAACTCTGTCGTGCCCCAGGAAATACAAGGCCAGTTGCTTTAGCGTCACCGAGACGCGTAGCTCTGAAGCAGGGCTGTGGCCTTCTGTCTCCTGCCAAGGCCTCTTTTGGGAAGGGCCTGCTTCTGCCCCACGAGCGCACTCCTCTCCTTGCTCTCAGCTCCGCGCCCGCCTGGCGTCCCGGTAGGGTCACCCAGCCCACTCCTGCCATCCTGAAGAGCCGGCCCCTCCAGGAGCTGGAAGTGTCCCTGCCCATCCGCTCCGAGCAGAGAGGGGAGCGAGACGCGATGAAGAGGCGAGCGCAGAAGGAGAGGGAGCTCGCTGCCCAGTACACGGCCCTGGGGAAGAGACAATTCTTCGTGGAAAGAGAGAGAGACCTGACGATAGCGGAGGAGTTTGGCTACATCTGACCTCTGTATATAGCGGTGCCATTGCCCCTCCTGCTAGCCATACCCCCAGACCCCTCTTCGGTTGTTGCCCATCTTGGCCTTGAGTTCTTTTAGGAAGAGCAAAAGCCGTGGCCATAGCCATGGAGTTGGGGTGCCGGTAGCGCCCTGATCTATTTCCTGAGCCAGAAGCCATTTCTCCGCGGTGTATATTTCTATTTATTCATAGTCCTGTATTAAAATCCTAGGTCATTCTTGTTTCTCAGTCTCCAATGGAGTCAGACGGAGATTTCACAGAGGGCCTGTTTTCGGACACATTTTAAACACGGGTTCTGCCCTCACCTTCTGCATGGCACCCTCCCCTGGGCAAAGAGTCAGCCCCGGGCCCGGGCTCCATTTACGTCCTACCAAAGCTCTCAAAATAGAAGTGAAGCGGTGCCCAGGCCACTGTTTAAACATTCAAGGCCCCGCTTCTCTTCTCATTTCCACCAGTTTCACGCCAACGTAACTATTGACTTAAATGGGGATACTCCTGACTTACACCAGCGTAGGGAAGAGAAGGCCATTGAGTTTGGTCAGACCTAAGATAGGTACCACTGGCTTTACGACCCTAATCGCATGGTAGATTTTAGTCTCAACAGTAAGCTGGCCAATATATTCATTTTGGGGAGCACGGAAACGATTCACAAACTCAGGTTGAATTTGGCAAATACTGTAGTTCCAACTGAAAGAAAACTGAAAAGAAAAATGTTGGAAATGTCAAAATGAACCATTTCGACCCTTCCATTTGAATCAAGATTTGAAATGTTTCATTTGACCTGAACTAAATCTCTGGTTTTTCATCTCATTGAGGGAAATTGAAAGATTCAGTTCAATACTAATAGATTTTTGGTTCAGCCACTGAACCAAAAAAAATAAAAATAAATTATTTGCTCAGCTCTACCTGTTCACCTTTCAGGACTGGGACTGTATTGCTCCCAGGTTGCTTCCGATTCTCACCATCCGAGGGCACCAACAACCTAGAGGAAAAGAAATTCCATTTCCAGAAAAGGTCTTTTTAGGTTGTCTCCAAAAACAAGCTGGAAATTCCAGTGCTGGTCTTGTTCATGGCAAATAGGAAATCGGCGAGCAAAACATTGCAGCCTATGGCCTTTTGGATTTCTGTTTAATGTTGGTTAAAATTTAAAAGCTCACACAATGATGAGCATTTGATAGATGAATGATAAAGTACGGATGTATGGTGATAGATAGATCCAAAGCCAGAAGGCTGGAGAACAATACTTTACATCGTTCTAGTGTCTTTCATGCAAGGATCTCTAAGCACCTTCCAAAACACTAACTCATTCAGCAACCCTGGGAGAGAGGCCAATATTATTATCAACATTGTCCGTATGGGGAAACTGAGGCACAGAGGTGAGCGGCCTGGTTTTCCAGAGGTGCCAAGGACCTGCGGCTCTCACTGAAATCAGCCAGTGCTGAGAGTGCCCAGCGCCTCGCAGCAGTGGGCAATAAATGATGTACCCAAAAGGAGTCAGGGGCGGAGCTGAGAGAGAACCCAAGAATCCTGGTTCCCTGCTCTGAGCTCTAACCCTTCGATGTGTTGAGGGCCAGCCTGTAATCACCAGCGGTTACTTCTTTCATGCTTCCCCAGTCCCCACGCCGTATAGCAGCAAGTGCAGCGGGCTGAGCCTCGGGGTGGGGAGTGTACGGACACCTCCCTCTGAGCAGAGCAACCTCTGGCCTCGGAGCTGGAAACGAATCTCCCTGGCCGGTCCAGCAGGCCCGGACCGTGCACAGGACTGGGGGAAGGCAGCGCACTCCCTCCTCCGCCATGGGAAGCTGCCTGAGCAAGCACCTTGCTCCAGGCTTGTTGATACATAAGCACCCAGTCGGCAAGTCTGTGCTGGCCCCTGGAGTGGGAATGCCAGAGTCACACCTAGACCTTCCCCTCCCTGCTGGCTGTGTACCAAACCTCCCACTAGACAGCAGCAGCTGGGCCCAAGTCAGATTCTGGCTTACTCTGAGCCCCCTCCGCCAAATTGTTCCTGAACCCCCAAGACAGTGGGTGCCTGCGGCTGGTCACCCCAGTGGGCAGAGATGGGGCAGTGCCACATGGGGGGTCTCTCAGATCCCCTCCTGAGTCAAGGGCACTGAAGCGTCTTTCCCAGATTTGCTGGCAAGAGAGTCCGTTTGTCAGCGCCACGGAGCAATGTTCGCTGTGCCTGCGTCTAGGCAGCAATTCCCGGAGGGAATCGGCACCTGCACGGGGCTGGGTTGCTTCTGATGCAGCTCCATGCCCTGCTGTGACTCAGTTTCCCTAGTGCAGCTTGGTTATTCTCAGCACAGGCTGCCTCTGCTGTTGTGCCGTCTGCTGTGTTTCCCAGGCAGAGCTGAGGCTCGGCTTTTCTTCTGTGGTAGAAAAAACAAACATAACAAAAGATACACGAATGTCTCCAAATAGATGAACCATTTGCTGCCCAGTCTTAGCTATACTTTCAATGTTTCATTCTCTGTCATATGAATGGTTCTAATAGAAATCAATTATTTGTATGAACGAACCAGTGTTGCTTAGCAAAATCCAACTAGTTTAAGAGAAAATTACTAAAATAAGATAAAGAATAGAAGCAAAATTAGGAGGTGGGGGAATAGAGAAGGGAAGGAAGTGGGTAGAGAAGAGGGGAGGGTGACCAGACAGCAAGTGTGAAAAATCTGCAGGGTCTTGAAGGATAACAAGCTGGTATATCAGCCGTCTGGTCCCCTTCAAAGAGGGGGATCCCATACTTTAATAGGATCATACAGATCCCTCCAGGACAGTATCCTATATCTCTGAATTTTTCCTGGCTATTTCTCTTACAATTCTTGCCATTGTGGCCAAGCTCACGATGTCGAAACTCCAGTCTTCAGCAGCTGGTCTCTTTCTGGATTTCCATTTTTGCAGAGCTACTCTTTGAGCAGAGCCCTGATCCTTGCTGAGCCAAAGTGGTTCAGCTCTAGTCAGCTTCCATTCCATATCCATTAGCTTTAAAATGACACGTTTAGCCAACTCACCTTCCTGACTTGCAGGTCTGGCTTTACCCAGCATGCTGTGCTTCCTGGCCATTTCACCAAGGCCTCTGGTCGGGTTTTGCGCTGATTAGCAATGAGAACCAAACCGTTCCATATTTCCTGGCAGTGTAATGAGATCTGAAAGTGGAAGGAAACAGCCCCCAACAAATAACCCTCAATTCAGGCGCCTTCCCTGGCTGGAACAGAGCTGGGTTTTTTTACTCTACGCATCCTCATTGAAGGCGGCGTGTCAGGGTCACGTCCAGAGCCCACCACGCTACAGCTATGCTCTCATTCCCTGGGGCCATGGGAAGCAGAGCATAAGTTAGAGCAGCCCCGAGGTTGCTGTGACTTACTCCAGGGGCCATGTCTGGTCCCTCAGTGTATGGGGAGCACACAGGGGGATTAAAGCCACTTTAAACTTCTCCTTCTTAGGGAATCGGCTATTTAATGCCATCAGCCCAGTTTAGGGTGAGCCCCTAGATTGGATAGTTCCCCACACATGAGGGGTTGCACTGCCAGTTCCCTGGGGGCAGGGAGTGAGGGGAGCGCACGGCCCCTGTCTCCTCTCCTGCCCCCGTAGCCCTGCTGGTCTTTCCAGGCTGCCCTCGCGGAGAGGGAGGGTTGGCACTGAAGCGCCCAGTGGCTCGGGAAAGCAGAGCGGGTTGCGAAAGGGGCCTGGAACAGCCCGCTGGGAGAAGAAGCACCTCACCCCGCCCTGCCCCATCCCGGGAGCAGAGGGAAGCGAGCCACTGCAGCTCCCGGGCCCCTGGGGAGGCATCAAACCAGTCGGGCCAGTTTCCGAGGCGCCCCAGCTGCAGGGATGATCGGCTGAATAGGAGGGAGCGCCAGAGCCGGGGATGCCTCTCCGTGCGCCCTGCGTGGTGTGCGGGAGCTAGGCGCACTGAAGGGGCCTGGGCACCTCCAAGGAGACCACCTGGCTCAGCGGCTTCCAGGCACGGCCCCCACGGGTGGGAATTCTCTTCCTCCAAGGCTGGGTCTCCTCGGAGCTCCATTGCAATCCAGAGTCCCCCACCACTCCGGGGCTGTCTCTGAGCCCATGTCGGCCCCTCAGCCCAGAGCTGTCCGGGGCTTAGCATCGACTCTGCCCCTGTACCTGTCTCTGGCCATCGCCTGGCTTCTCCTGGATCTGGTTGGCTCCCAGCAATGTCCGCCGGGAAACCCCGTCCTGGTCCACCAGTTCGCGGATGTCAGCGCCGACCAGCGGGTCCCCGCCCAGCACCGGCTCCCCAGCGCGCTGGATCCGCTCTACGGCGTCGTCCGGCGCTGCCTGGATGTGGTCCAGCAGAACCCCTTCCCCACAGGTGAGCCAGATCGGGATCAGGGGCAGAGAGCCCTGGGGCAACCCGGGTACCGCCCATACCAGAAATACTGGCCCTGACAGTGGCTTGTGAGCCCTGCCAGCTCCTGGGTAACCTGCCCCCAGCGCTGGGCCCAAGATGGAAGAGGAGAGCATCCTCGCGGGCAGCCTGGCTCGTCCTGGCGGGGCGGTGGTGGCGGGGGGGGGGAAGGCGAGGGGTGGGAGAGGCGGCTGGGGTCGGGGGTTCGACGGGCCATTGGTTTTGTTTTCCCAGAGCTGCTCCGGGTGGCCCTGAATGAGCCTGCGTCAGTCAGAACCTCTCAGGTGAGCGGGAGTGGGGCTCGGGCCTGTCCTGGGCGGCTTCGCTTCCCTCCCTCCTCTGGGAGCCCCACCTGTGGTGCTGCGGACACAGGGATGTCCTTGGGTGACCGCGGGTGGTGGGGGGGGAAGAAGGGTGGGTGAAGGATGGGCCCGGGGGGCAAATACACATGGGGCTGGCTGAGTGAAACGCGGGGCAGGGGGAGATGTGTGGGGTGAGGTGGAGGGCGTGGGAGGGATGGGGCTAGGAGAAGACATGGGTGAATGGAAGGGAAGGTTTAGGGCCAGGAGTAAGTGGGAGGTGGGGTAAGGGGAGGGTGTGGGGAAATGGTGGGGTCAGGGCAAGAAGAGGGTGTGGGGGTGAGTGGGGGCAGGGCAAAGGGAAGGGGTGGGGTAGGGGCAGGGGATGAGTGGGGAGGCAGGGCTAGGGGAGGGCGTGGGGGTCTAGTGGAGGCGGAGCAAGGGGCTGTGAGGATAGGGGGCAATGGCAAAGGGTTGGTGTGGGAGGGAAGGGGTGGGTGGGGGAACGGGGGGATGGGTGGGGGGCAGGGTAAGGGGAGGGCGTGGGGGATGGGTGGGGTCCAGGGAGGCCCCCCTCCCTGAGGAGGCCTTTGCTCTCTCCCCACAGGTGGTGCGCTACCAGGCCGGCTATGTCGTCTGCGCCGTGATCGCTGCGCTCTTCTTCGTGGCGGTGCCGGCGGCCGGTCTGTGCTTCTGCTGCTGCCGGCGCCGGCGGCGCTGTGGGGGGCGCATCAAGGCCGACCGCCGCTCCCTCGCCTGCTGGCGCAACCTCCTCACGTTCTGCCTCTCCCTCACCACCGCCATCCTTCTGTGAGTGGCGGGGGGGTCCCCTACGGGGGTCAGGCACCATCTGTGATGGATGGAAGGGGGCAGAGACGGCGGACGAGCTGCTCACTGGGGATGGGATGCGGGAGCTAGTCCAGGGGCACCATGAGGAGACAACGTACCATAGGGCGCCACATGGGGGCAGGGCTGGTCTTTCCACGTAGAGCGGGTGCCACTGGGGGCATTTCGTGGGTACTGGGGCTAGCATGTCAGGGGCTGAGGGAAAAGGGGCGTTAGGTGCCCTTTATGCAGGAGAGGATCTGGGGCAAGGGTACCCTGGCTATCACAGCAGGGGCTTGGTCCGCTTCTGGCCCGAGGGCAACTAGAAACAGAGACACCCCAAATCAGAGGCTGCCTATGAAAAACATGGCCTGAAACCCTGAATTTTCACCCCATCCAGGATGAGCTCCCCCACTTCCCCCCTCACCCCAGCAACCCCCAGTGCCCAGTCCCCCTGTTCTCACCCTGTCCTCCCTGACCACCCCCAATGACCTGCCCCCGGGTCCCTGTTTCCCTTCACCTCTCTTGAGAGCACCGAGAACAACTGGGATACAGAGTTGGGACGAAGTCTGGGGTCATTTGCGTAGACCTGGGGACTGGGTTTGGACAAGCCATGGAGCCCAGAACTGGCTCTGAAGACCCCCCGCCCTCTCTTTGGGGTTGGTTCTGGCCCATTGCATGTCAAAGGGCAGTGGGACGATGGGAGATGTGGTCCCTCTTTGGAGCGCTAAGGGTAGGTGACCTGCTTTGGCCCCGTCTCCCGCAGGGCCGGCGTGATCTGCGCTTTCATTGCCAACCAGCGGGTGAAGGAGCAGCTGGAGCCCGGGGCCCGAGCCGTGCCGGCTACTCTACACACGTTGAGGAAGAATATTGGCAGCATCCCACAGGTAAGCCGGAGCCACCTGGCCCGTTGGAAGAGACATGCAGGTATTGGGCCCGGGAGCCAATGCTGCACATCAGCGGGGCTGTGGCATCCCACTTGTCTCTGGACTCCTGTCTAGGCCCGAAATCTCCCTCCAAGCCCTCACTGCTTGCACAGGCTTTGGCAAGACAGGCATCGTCTGCCTGCTGGCTGGGATGGGACTGATGGGCAACGGCAGAGCTGGACTCTGCCCCAGCTCTGCAGCGCTAGCGGGGAGGGGATCCCCCGTGGCAGCAGTAGAGTGTCCTGCGGGTGAGGACTAAGGCGCACGGTAGAGGGGAGGGAGCCCAGGACTGGGGTAGGACTTAGGCCAGGCAGATCCGACGGAGATGAGCCCATTCGATAGATACCCTGAGAAGGGTGGGTGGACAGATGATCGAAATCTCGAGAAGAATAGATGGTGGGGCATGTATGTGGATGGAGAGAGAGAAGGGGTGGGTGGGGATGGATGGATACGTGAGAGAAGAGACTTGGTGCTAACTGAGGCAGGCTAAAGCAGTGAGTTTCCCTGACTGATCCAGCCTTTTCCAGCGGTGATCTCAGTAGGGGCCAGACGATGATTTGGGAGCTGGGTTTGCAGGGAGGCCCAGGAGGGCGCCATAAATATACCTCTCCCAGAAGCCCTTGTGTAGGGCGTTGGGCCCCCGTCCCAGCACCCGGCCACAGAGTCCCTATCAAACCCTTGTCTTCTCTAGAGTGTGATTAGAACCCGCCTGGGGGGAGTGGATTTAGCGACCATGGCACTGGTCACGCGTGACTGGTGAGAGGGGACCCAGGCATGCCATTACTCACGATTAGACCCCACTGGGACCAGTCGTTAGCCACAGAACGATGGGGATCACGACCCCTCCTTGACAGCTGACTCGGCTCCTTATGGTCACGATCCACTGCAACAGGACGAGGCGTTAGTGGGACAACGAACCGGGTCCAAGCTCAGAGGCAGAGCCAGGCCTCATGGGCCCAAGCGGTGGTAGGTCCCAAGCCAGCGGACCATGTTGCTGCAGCCCCCAGAGGGTGGAGTGAGACCTGTCTCTGCTTCTCTCTCTCCGGCAGGGGGTGCAGTCTGTCGTGGAGCAGTTTGTGGTGCCCAGGCAGCAAATAATCGGCGACCTGAACAGTGAGTGTCTGGCCGTTGGCCTTTCCTCTTCCAGGCCCGAGCAGTCTCCCCGACTCCTGGGAGGCAAGGCACTTGGGGGAGGGGAGGAAAGCTGGTCCGTGACCTCCAGCTCCAGCTCTCCTCTCAGAGCAGTTCTCATATGTTTCTTTGCCTGACTCCGACTCTCTTCCACCATTCCCGGCTCCCCGCGACATCATAGCGAAGCTCCCATTGACTTGGATGGGAGCAGAATCAAGTCATTAAGCCCCACCTGTATCCACAGCATCTGGACTCCCCAATCACCCTTACACTTGTCCTGACCTTGTGGGAAAACGCTTCCCATCGCCCCAAATCAACTCTATCCCGGGCGCCCTGGCTCTTTCTCAGCGCTGCCCTACAAAAGGAAAATTCCCACTGGACCACGTAGCAGAGATTTTCTGTAGAGAGATTTTGAGCAGGCCTAGGTGTACATCAGGTCCCTGCCCTCGAGGGGGAAGAGAGAGAGTGTGACCATCCCCAAGGTTCGCCCTGAGGGAGAGGAAAAGCCAGAAATAATGCCAGATCCTGCTCTCAGTTACCAGAGCAATGTCATAGAAGTCGCTGAAGATTGCGTTGGGCAGGATACTGGCTTTGTGTGCATTAGCGAGGGACAGAGCCGTGTAACGGCTGCAGCCCACCGGGGCTGAGAGACACACCGCTCCAACCTGCTGTAGGAGGCGTCCTTCCGCTCAGGTCTGTTGTTCATAAAGCTGGGTTTCCGGACTCCAGCTCCCCACGGGCGCGAGGCTCTGCCTCCATGGAGCCTGACTGCAGCCTGTAGCTTCTTCCCGCTTGTAAAGAGGGTCAGTAGGTCTGCCAGGCCGCTGGGGAGCCACTGCCTCTTTGAACAGCCTTGGTCACACCTCCCAGGTACCGGGGAATTAAGGTCGGGAGGTGTGCTGTCCACAGTTTATGGCACACCCCTCAGGCAGGGGCGCACCGGCAGGAGTCTGTAGCGTGCCCCTCAGGCAGGGGAGCACCAGGTAGGGTTCGGGGTGCACCTCACAGGTGATGGGGCACCAGCAGGAATCAGGGTTGTCTGCTGCGGGCAATTCCGGCTCCCCCTCGGTGTCCACCTCCGTCAGCCACGGGTCACCGCTGGGCTCCGGGAGTCCCCCGGGGCACTCGGCCGCTGGCAGCTCCAGTTCTCCTGCAGCGTCCGCCTCCGTCAGCCACGGGTCACCGCTGGGCTCCGGGAGTCCCCCAGGGTACTCAGCGGCAGGCAGGTCTGGAAACCCCAGTCCTTCGCCTAGACCAGGGTTCGGCAGCAGGTTAGGAAGGGAGCAGGTAGCGGTCTGTGTCTGACCACCTCCCTGCGGCTGCCCTGACTGAGCCAGGGACCCCGCCCTTTATACTTCCCGTTCAGCCCTTCCCCTTCCTGGGGGCGGGGCCAGCTTGGTCTGGGCCCGCCCACTCCAGCTGCGGGAGTGTTTCTTTAGCCTCTGGCTCGGACGGAGGCCACCCAGACTCCCTACACCGCTTCATGCAGGGTGGGGGCGACCTCTCACAAAGCGGGGTTTGGTGCTTTTCAGATGTCAGCCGCAGCATCGGCCTCACCATCCATTCGCTGCTGAAGGAGCAAGTGTATTCGGTGCTGGAGGCCATTCAGGGCAGAGCACAAGGTAAGATGGAGGCACACCTTCTCCTGCCAGTGAGACTGTCCTTCACGAAAGGCGCTGACTTTAGAGTCCTCCAGACTAGGCCTTGGAGACTCCTCATGCCAGACTAGGATGGGGACGGGTCCAAACCTCTACCTCCCAGAGATCCCCTCTGCCTGATGCTGGGATCCCTGCCCCTCCCTCTTCCCCACACTGGGCAGGGCCTGGCTTCACATCTCATATCCTGAAGATGCCGTAGAACTTCCTCTGGTCCTCTCCCCTCTTCTGGTGACCAGACAGGCTATCTCTAGCCAGAGGCCGGGGAGCTTGGGATCTGCACTGAAGATGGGAGCCTGTTGAGCTGGTCTGTGGCTACTTGTGTAGCAGCAAGGCAGGAGGTCACGAGGGGAACAGCGTTAGTGGCACAGACGTAGTGGAGCACCAGAACTAGCCTTGGGTTTTCTCTTTAAGACCTACAGAACTCGCTGCACCATTTACAGATTCTCGACAAGACCGTGCGGACTCTGACCCATTTCCAGGATGAGCTGGGCCTGGCGTTGAGAGATCACAAGGAGAGCGTGGTCTCCCTGCTGGACAGTCCACGCTGCACATCCTGTGCCCGGGCGCTGGGCAAAGCCCAGAGCTTGGAGCCGGGAGCTGACTACAGAAGGGTGAGTGCAGGATCAGAGAGAGAGACTCTGCCGAGTCGTAGAGGGGAACTCGCTGGTTCATGGAATGATGGTTTCTTCCTGCAGGTCCCTTCGGTGGAACAGGTTTTGAAGACACTGTCTGGGCTCCCCAAAGCTAACTTCCCAGACTTGATTGACCAGGTAAATGGCTGACAAGGCCACAGGCCAGCACCTGTGAAAGCTGGTTCGATTTTGCAGGAGAAAACGTCTCTTTTTGGCTCTTCCAGGGCAACAGCACCTTCAACTCGATGCCAGACCGAGCTGTTACGAAGATGGCCCAGGTTGTGCAGGGTGAGCAAAACTCTTTTACAGTCAGTAGGGTCTTGCACTTCCCAACTCTGGGACATGGAGCTATGCAACCACAATGCCTTTGGTTCTTGAGAACTGCCCCTTTAAATTCCTAAGAGAAAAGCCTGTCTGCAGAGACAGCAGCCATTTTGTTCCCAGCATGGCTTCAGACTGTTTAGATATGCACCCCCTATGCTCTCCTCTGGGGACTTTACTTTTGTTCCTTCTTACTTTGTTGTTTCCTTTAATCCATGCACCTGCCAGGCACCGGGGCCCAGATCCTCAGAGATGTTTAGCTACCTAACTCCCACTGATCTCAATGGAAGCAGGGCACCGAAATACCTCTGAGCATCTGCCCCCTGGGAAATGATCCTGCTTGTATTCAATGAACTGCAAGAAAAATCTTTATATTGGGGTCATAAATGCTTGGAAATTGGAGTGAATAGTGGCAAGACTGAGAGGCACTAAACCATAGGGGAGCAGGAGACTCAGCCAAAGAGCCACAGCACAAACCCAGGCTTCCACTGTGCTTGGTATGGTTCCAGACAGGAGAGACAAAGAGTGAGAGGGTAAGTGACAGGCCCAGGGCCATCCAGCACATCAGTTGCAGACAGAATTATCCACAGCAGGGGGTTGGACTAGATACCTCTTGAGGTCCCTTCCAAGCCTAATCTTCTATGATCTATGATTCTGTGATCGCAGAGAAGGACCAAAGCTTGCCTGTGCTCATCCCTGTAAGCGGCAGGGCTCCCACTAAGTCCCCCCTACATCTCCCACTCTCACCTTGCAGACCTAAAGGAGGAAGTGAACAAGGTTAGTGAGAAGGTCCAGTCTATTGCAGACGGCTTCCCCGTCTCCGATTACACTCAGCCCTTGAACGATGCCCTGATGCAGGCCGAGAACAAGAGCCGCCCTTACCTCCAGGAGGTGAAACACTATGAGAAATACAGGTAATGGGGGAGTGGCTGCCACTGTGTGAGTCTAGGGGTCTGATTCTGAGCTCACACCAGTGTGAATCAGGAGTCACTCCAGTGAAGTCAAGCAGGCTACACCTGTATAAAACCAGGGGAAGTGGAAGCAGGCTGAAGCATTCCCGGCTGAACCTCTGGGAATGGCTAAATCCCTTGGGTATTACCCGCCACACTCTGCCATTTGAGCTAAAGGAGCCACTCTGTTAGCAAGAAGCAGTAGTAGGCTGTTATCCTCTGGTGGCCCACCACCAGAAGAGGACACACACACACTGTCAGTGTGTCACACTTCTTTAAGAGGGTTCAGAATGTATCGGACCAGCCCTAGTTGCTCCTGCACTGAAGTCCCTCAGCTGCTGATAGTCCACTGAGGAGTTCAGGGCTCTCAAAACCTTCCAGCGGATCACTTGACTTCTTGCCAGCAGGCCCTGGGTGGCTCTGAGGCTGTGCTGAGGCCATAAAATGGCAACACAAAGACCTCAAATCCAGCCTAAGGCAGAAATCTGAAGCAGAGAAATCTGCTTGTCTCCAGGGGCAATTTTTTGACTTCCTGCCTCCGCTGACTGATGGTGGGCTCGGGCCTGAGGCTGAATTTAGGGCTTGCTCCCAGTCATGGCAGGTGATTGGTGCAGGCTCCCTCCTGCCACCTGGGATGGGGGAAATGAGCTGAAGGGGGTGGGGGGAAAGGCTCATTCTTTAACTTCCCTCAGGCTCCTGACTTCTTCTCACCTCTTCTCCCCACAGGTGGATTGCGGGCATTGTGCTGTGTTCCGTGGTCCTGCTGGTTGTAGCCTGTAACCTCCTGGGGCTGTGCCTTGGGGCCTCTGGGCTCGCCATGCGGGAGGATCCGAGCGACTACGAATGCAGAGGGGAAGCTGGGGCCAAACTCCTTTTGGTGTAAGGGACTATTACTGTACTGGGCGGGACAGGGGTGAGTTCAGGGCCCTCATGGGGAGAGACTCTCTCTGTGATGTGGTGGCGTGTGCTACACAGCAGGTCAGACTACTTGATCTGGTGGTCCCATCTGCCCTGAAACTCTGTGATGGGCACATGGCACTGGGCATGGACTGGAGTCCAGCCGTGCTCTGTCAGCTGGAAGGCTCTTCATGGGGATGCAGCACTATAAAAGGTGGATGGTGTTACAGTCAAAGTGTGGGGTGGGAACAGAGGGGTCTTCTGGCTCGGTGGTAGGCAGGAGCTTGCCTAGAAGCTCACTTCTTGCTTCTCTTCTCATTTGGGTCTCCTCGGGGATGGCTAAGAGGCAGAAAATTTCTTCTGTGCAAATTTTTCGCAGGCCACGTGCTCCAAAAATGTCTTCTGGGCACATTTTTGTGCGCGCGGTGTTTCACCGTGTGCGTGGGGTTTAGGATCTGTGCGCTCGCGCACATGCACACAGCTTAGAGGGAACAGCGCCGAGAGTCCCTTCTGGCCTTACAGTCTATGAATCTATGGCCTTGGTGAGTTTGTTGTTTGGTTTGTGCGCTTGGGGGATGAGAGAGAGAGAGTCCTTCTCGCTATCCCTGTGTTGTGATTCACCGCCGAGCACGCTGGAGCCTGGACTGCCTCTGAGAGGCAGAGGGACCCCGCAGGCCTGAGGAACCTTATGAGACACTGTAACGAGAGGTGGGACTGCAGCACATGTAGGCCCATGTACCCGTTCCAGCTTGGCTCTAGCTAGCTCAGGTACCAATAGCCGTGAAGCTGTGGCAGCATGGGCTGTACAGGCCCACCTGGGACCCTCGAGTGGCTGCCGGTGACCCGTGTAGATGTCCTATGAGCCAGTGCGACTGAGCTTTTATTCCTTTCCCAGCACAGAAAGGTTCCTTCTTCTGGAGGCCGCCTCAGGAGATGCCGCTGTCTCCTGCGGCAGTTGGGTTGGCGTTCGCTGGACTGCGCGGGGCTGCCCCGGTCTGGAGTCACGCTCGCTCCGTCTGCCCTGGTCCCTGGGGCCTTCTCCCATAGTGGGAGTGGACTCGAACCTGCCCAGCAGGTCTGCGGTTAGGGCCTTCCGTGTGGGATGCATCTGTGCAGCCGCAGAGACGGGCCTGCGGAGGCCAGCAACACCACAGAGAAGCATGGCGGATCCCAACTTGCCCTCCTCTTTGCTTGTTCCTGCAGAGACCCTGCACGGAGGCCTAGCCAGCAGGGCGCTCCCGGTAACCTGTCTCCTTCTCTATTGCAGGGGCGTTGGCTTCAGCTTCCTCTTCTCCGGGCTCCTGATTCTCTTGGTGTTTACCATGTTTCTGGTGGGGGGCAACGTCCAGACGCTGGTGTGTAAGAACTGGGCCAATCAGGAGATTTACAAGGTGGGTCCCTGCGTTCTTGGTGTGCCAGGCACACTCCCCAGAAGCTGCCTAGCGCACACTCATTGCCATACGCACCCTATGGATTACTGTATGCACACACCCTGTCTACATGACACCTGTGCACTCTGGACTGCCGGATGCCCCCACTGTGCTTATTACTCACCCCACCGCTCTATCACACACTCACCCCCACGCCCACCTGGGCACACTCAGTGCACATGCACCTACCACATATGTACACACTCATTACGTGCTCACTCAGTGCACACTCACACCTGCAAGATGCCACATCTCTCACACACAGTCAGCTCTCTCGCGCACGCTCCTTGCAGCGGACCCATGCTGTCGTCGCAAACTCCCGCTCCCTAATGCAATCACAAAGACACGCTCTGGCCTGCGTTTATCATTGCCCCATGGCTGCTATACTCTCCTGATATACTGGGGCCACAAAGCGGTCTAATCCTGGGACTGATCCCTGGGATGTGGGGGGCCCTGGGGTTAGAGTGCCTGAAGAATTCCCCTAGAGAAGATGCCGGGGTTTTGTGGGATATGAGCAGTGTCAGGATTAGCCCATGATGGGGCAGGTGACAGGGAGATTGTGCCCAGGCACAGAGGTTGGGGGAAGCAGCCCGAGAAGTCTGGGATGAGGGGAATGTCCATGATACCAGTGCTGGGATGAGGAATTGCCCATGGAGACAGGGATCCAGCTGTGCTCCCTCTCTGCTCCAACACACCCCGCTCTCCCTGACTGGGACCCTCTTCATGCCTCATTTCTCCCTCTGCTCCCCAGTTTATCGACACTCCCGGGAACCTGCCGCCATCCATGAACCTCACCCAGCTACTCAGCCTGAAAAGGAACCTTAACCTAACCTCTGCTTACCAGTGAGTACTCTGCTATGGGGCTGCCCAGGACTAGGAGACACCCCTGCCCCCCATCCTGAACACCGCTGTTCATGCTGTCCGGCTGCTTCCTATCGGACTGGCCTCATTAGGAAACTCCCTTAAACGAAGGCCCAACCGTCTCAGACTTGGGGTGGAACTTCAAGCAGAACTAGCCCCCCGCCCTGATTTTCCAGCTCCCCCTGACTTCTCTGGATGGGACAGGTCGAAAATGTTCTAGCAACTCTTTTTCAACTGAAAATTGGGTTTTGGGCTAATGGGGCATTTTCCCAGGAAGCAAGCACATGGTTCATCAGAATTTGGGATTTTTTTCTCACGAAAACTCAGCCATTTTCAGCCCAGGCCAAAAACGTTTTTGTTTTTAGCAGGTGGTGGCTGGAATTCGTTGGTTTTCCGTTTTTAATCAACTTTTCCCGGGGGTGGGTGGAAATATTCATTTTCCAGCCAGCTCCTATTGTGGGTGGATCCGGACGCCTTTCGCTGAGGGGCCCGCCTCTGTATTAAGTGCCCAACAGTTGAATACTTACCCAGAAGCTCAGATTCCACCTCAGGTTGACCCTCATACAACCGAGGAGCAAACCTGGGCTAGTCTCACTGACCTGAAAACACCCCACGCGGTCAGTTCATCGGACTGCGATCTCCAGCCCACCTGGCCCATTCTAAGCTCCTCTGAAATCTCCTCACCTCGCTGCTGACACCAGTGACTTGCCACCTATCAATTTCCCTGGCTTTAGGGTTATGGTAGCGGAGCCTGCAGTGGTGGGTGCTTCTATTACCAGACAGGCTCCGGGAGCAGGGCCTGCTGGAAGCAATTCATCCTGGCCCCCACAGGACAGCCTGAGCCCTTCACCATCGGCCCGTATCCCAGGGAAAGAAAGAAGGGTACCACACCCAGTCATCTCAAGGCAATGGCCTACCGAGTCTAATGGAGACAGTAGAGTGGGAGAAAAGGGGACCCAAAGACTCCCATGGCCTGAATTGGGAGCTGCATGGTACCAAACTGGACTCGGGGTGCTAGGGAGGAGAGTGAGACTGCAGGAGCCATGTGGGACCCTGGTATAGGCTGGCTGTAGGCAGATCCCCTCGGGGAGCGCTGTACAGGAGTCTCCTCTCACCTCTCCCGCCCATGCTGACTCCCCTCCTCTCTGCTCTAGGGAGTGTAAGAAGGGTACAGGGCTCTGGGACATTCTGCAGCTCAGAGATGCCTACAATCTGGAAGATCACCTCCACCTCAGCCAGGTGAGCGGGGGGCTCTTCCCCGGGGGACACCTGTCCTCCCACTCCCGCCAGCCCTGTGGCATCCCTGAGCAAGGAGGGGAGTTAAACCTCCACGTTCAGACAGTCTCGCACTGCCCCCAGATCGGCCCCCTTAAAGGGAAATTTAGTCTTTACCTTGATTCAGCCAAGGGCTTCTCCAAGGGACCCAGTCCCTGGCCCTTCTTTCCCGGTGAATCCAGTCTCCATTTTCCATCCAGTCCTGGGTTTTCTCTAATTTCCTGCTCCCAGCACAGATGCGGTAGAACCGTCTGTCCTAGCAAAAGGGGAGATTCTTCCTTTTTCATCTTCCTCCATTCTGGAATCATAGAATAGCCAGGTTGGAAGGGACCTCAGGAGATCATCTAGTCCAACTCACTGCTCAAAGCAGGACTAATCCCCAATTAAATCATCCAACAGACTGCGGAGAGGCCGTGGTGAGAAGGGAATTTGCCCTTGCAGCTGTGTGCATCTAAAGTACCATGCCTCTCCTCCCTGAGGGGGTGGAAGCAAAACGAGGGCTTAGGAAAAACATGAATGCATGTAGCTCCCTGCCTAATCCACAGAGGGTGTGAGTCCATTATAGTCCTCCCTAGGAAGCTTTAGTTCTGGAAGTTCCCCGGTTCAATCCCCAGAGTATCAGCCCAGATAACAGCCATCCCCTCAACACTCTGAAATAGCAGGAGACTGATTTCTCTTGCATGCAGAGTGGGCCCTGTTTGCTCAGGTCCAAGATTCAGAATTTCCAAAGGGCGCTGAGTAATTCACACCCCCGGCAGCGAGCTGGCCTGAGTGGGACAAAGGGTCTGAGACGAAGTGTGTGTCTAAGAGGGAGGAACCTCTCGGATGCTTGGTGAGGCATCACACAGGTCGTAATGTCCTGTTTTTATAGCACTAGGATGGGGCACGCAGATTTGTCTTTACTGAGTTAACAGGTTTGGGGGTCATCTGATTTGCCTTTACTGGGTTGACTGGTTTGGAGGCCATTCCGTGGCTCTAGCTCTACTGGGCTGCCTGGTTTTGTGATGCTAAGGAGGAGCAGGGTCCCCCAGCCTATAAGGAACTAGGGCTGGATCCAAATCAGGAATCAAGGGAACTAGACTTGCCTGTGTTGTGGGTCAGGGCCTGAGCCAGTCCCAGCCGCCATGGGGCTGGTGGTTATGGCCCTGTCTTGCCCTCAGTACACCAGAGACTTCCAGAAGCGCCTCGACAACTTCAATCTCCACTTTGAAGAAATCCACTTCCTCGACAGGGCTGGGAGACAGGACCTGGAGACCTTCCAGCAGAGTGGGATTGACCAGCTGGACTACCCCACGTTCCAGGCCGAGGTGAGGGGTGCCGGAGCAAAGCCACAGCCGGGGCGGTGACATCGGGCAAGGGGTCGCCCTTGCGGTTTCCATCCTCCGTGGCAGCCCAGTTCTCACCCTTGCAGATCCCTGGTCTATTCCCAACCCTCCCCTTGCCCTGATGGAGGCATCTGCCCCGTGTACAGACCCCCCGTCCTGTCTTCCTGTCCTTCCTCGCTCCGCTCTCTCGGACAGACTCTGCACACCTTGTGCGAGCTAGTGAAATAGTCTTTTCCCCAGCTTTGCTGGTGGGGAAACTAAGGTATGCAGAAGTAGCGTGCTCGGGTAGTGGATTAAGGCATTGGACTGGGGGGCTCGGGAGGCCACTGTTCAAACCTTGGTCAACCACAGATTCCTCTGGGGGTAAATCACATAATCTGCCCTGTATTGCCCACCTGTATGCTGGTAATAATCCCTGCCTACCATTCAGGGCCCTGTGGGAGGGGAATGTCCATTAAGGATTGTGCTGAGGGCCATGTAAATAGCTAGGCGGAGTTGCTAAGATCACACAGAGAGCCCATTGCACAGCTGGGAATAGAACCCAGGAGTCCTGACCCCCCTTCCCCCACTCCCTAACTCTAACCACTTGAAAACACTCCCTCTTGGGGGTTCGTGGTAGAGGGAAGGGTGGGGGAAGGAATCCCTGCGCCCTCGGCCCACGTTCTGCCCCGGGTCACCCCTGAGCGTTGAAGCCCGTGGGGTGCCATGGCGGTAGCTGGAATCAGGACCCCGCCGGTGGTTCGCGGGGTAACGTGCTGGACGGAGGCTCATTGCCGGTGCTCACAGAGGGGTCACAAAGGGGGCCCCGCACTTTGGGACCCTTGGCTGGTGTGGGGCTGCTCACACGGCTGGCTCCTTTCTCCAGATGCAGAACCCGGTGGTGAGGACAAGCTTGCAAGACCTAGCCACGGACCTTGAGGGCCTCCGAAAAATTCAGGCGAGTGCAGAGTCGGCCTGCAGGGAAAGGGAGGGGAGAGGCGTGTGCTTTGTCTCCTGCTGCCTAGCAATGCCACCTCCCTGTCTTACCCGCTCCCTGCCCAAGGGCTCCCGTGCTTCCCAGCGGACCAGGAAAACCATCAATGACCCTGGTCTCCCTGCTGTCCCACACAGAACAACATCACCATAGCAGGACGGCTGGCCGACGAGTCCCAGGCCCTGTGGAAAATCCACAACACCACCGTGCTCACCCAGGAGGCCCTTGTGGTGAGTGGGGCGGACTGAGCCGCGATCACCTCCAGGTCGGGCCAGGGCCGGACCCCGTCCTTGGCTCAGGTGCAGGCCTTGCCCCAGGGGCCTGCCGCTTGGGAAGGGCACAGGGCATCACGGGAACCCTCCCTTGGGCTGTGTCATTCGCGGGGGTGCGCGACAGACCTCCGACAGCACCGAGGAAGGGGCTGGGGGAAGCAAAGGCTTTCGGCCTGTGCGCTGGGAGGTGTGGGGCGGAGACTGGGGGCTGTATGACAGACCCCTAGGGGCGTGAATCCCAGACTAGCTGGCATAGGGGAAAGGTGGAGGGAAGATTCATGGATCCCACATTGTGGATGGGGGAGGGGGTGAAGCAGTGACTGCAAAGCGGTTGGCGTGGGGGGTCTGCCGGCTGCGGCCACAGGTGGGAGGTGGGGAGGGAAGGTTTCTCCCTCCTGTCCGCCCTTTGCTGTTGGGCTCCAGGCTGCCGCGCCCCCACCTTGAAGTGTGTGGGGGAGCACATCTGAGCCCCCCTTTACCTTGCAGGTGAAGCTGAACGAGAGCATGCAGTTCTTATCCGCCATGGCACCCCACCTCCAGGTAATGGTTGCAGGGGAAGACCATCCGTCTGATGGGATGGCCGCCGGGAGGGGGACTGTTCCCACATGAAGGGGGTGGGCAGTGGCGGCCCCAGGTCCTGGGAGCGACCGGCCTAAAACTCCCTGCCCGGCCCTATAGTGACCACGAGGAGCGAGGCCTCGGCGCTCCATTCCCAGCGGAGGCCAGAGACTTTACCGCTGCTGTGGGGAAATGGGGACCAAGTGGTGGGTTCATGGCCAGGAGCTCCCAACCCCCTGGCGCTAAGATAAGGCACCTTCAGAGGCCAAACACCTCATGGGCGCTCCCCGCTTTTCACACACATCATCCAGGGCCCCACTCTGACCTACAGGGACCCTCCCTTTCCTTGGAGTGAGAGGGGAAGTCAGTCCCCGTGGTCTTCCCGTGTTGACTCCCACCTGGTCTGGCTCTTGTGAGGTGACCCTGCCTTGGGCAGGACACGCTCTTCCTCTCTGTGTGTCCCCTTCCCATGACTGGGGTGCGTGTGGCTCCTTGTTCTACAAACCTCCCTCGATCTGAGCCCTTGGAGACAAGGACATTTGCCTTCTATTCTCTATGTTCACTGTGATAAAGCTCCAAGTCTGCACCTGTGGGTCTTGCGCTTCCTGGCAGATTTAGAGGCCTCAGAAACTCATCTAGGCCCCCAGAGTGACCTCCCTTTCTCAGTATTTTTGGCAAGAGTCACCACCTCGTGAGTTACCTTCATCACAGGCCAGTGTGCACAGTTCAGCCTCCTGAATGAATTGAGTCTCACTTCTCCTCTCGAGAGGATTTCTGTAGAGTATGGAGCGGGAACCCGGGCCCGCCCTCTACTCCGGGTTCCAGCCCAGGGACCCTAATGGTAGCAGCTGTTGGTGTCTTTCCCTCCATCACTAATGGTGCTTTGATTCCCTGGGCCACTTTCCCAAGGTTCCCTCCTCCTAGCTTCTCCCTTACCTCAGGTTGCAGCAAAGCTTCCTCTCTTCCAGCTCCTTTCTCCTTGGCTCCCCCACCTGACTAACTGGGAGGTTTTTATCTGGATTCAGCCAGCCCCTGATTGGGACACCTGAAGTCAATCAGGCTAACTATTTCTACACCTTTCTAGAAGGTTCTTAATTGGCCCCAGGTGTCTTGATTGGTCTGGAGTAGCCTTTGTTTGGCTATCCAGGGAACAGGGACCTGCACATCCTGAGGCTAATATACCTGCCTTCCAGCACTCTCAGATCCTTCTGGTCTGACTGTCACATCACCTAAGCCAGGTTTGCCCTCTCCCCTGCTCCCCGCCTCTGACGGCCAGGGACCGTCCCCTTCTAGGGAGTGTAGAGAAGTCAGTCCCCTTGAGTTGGGCTCCCAAGTCATTCCGGCGCTTTAGAAAACCCGCTCCCTCAAGGACAAGGTGGGCGAGGTCATGTCTCTTAAGGGATAGACGTTGGCTGCGGGGAGAGACAAGCTTTCGGGCGACACATTTCTACCTGAAGAAGAGCTCTGTGTGGCTTGAAGGCCTGGCTGTCTTTCACCAGCGGATGTCGGTCCAATAAAAGAGATCACCTCCCCCTCTTTTTCTCTCTGATATCCAAGTAACAAGGCTACCCCTACATTTCATCCCTCAAGGTTTATTCAGTCCTGGGCCCCACCCACACATTGCTCCCCCAGCCCTGACCTATCGATCAAAGCTCAGTAATAATAATCCTGCTTAGGCATATGAGGCCCAAGGTCCATCCCGCCCAGACTCCCATCTCTGGCAGTGGCAAGGAACTCAGCAGGGATGGGGTAGCCTCAGGTTCTTGCCCAGGGGTCACAGCAATGGCAGGAGAGCAAAGCGGATTCTCCATACTCATGGCTCCCTGTCCGCAGCTCCTGTGTGGCTCGGACCAGGCGAGCATTTCGCGGGGTTAACCTTGTGGTAGATGCTCAGCGGCCACACAAGAAGCCAGCTGATTTTGTCGTATCATGATGGAAGAAAGAACCTTCTGCCTTCAGTCGATTCCTCACCCTGCTCACTGACATCCAGCCTCCATGGCAAATCCACATCACGGGGCTTCGGCTGCCAGGAAGAGATGTCTGTCAGCCCATCTCTCCAGCGGCATGGGCTGGCCAGAGCCCAGCACCTCATTGGCTTCCCCTTGGACGCCAGATCAAACTTAAAGCTTGGCTCTTCCCCTTTCCAAGCCAATTCTGGGGCTGTCCTGAGGAACCTTCTCACTTGGTCTGATCCTGACCTTCCACGACAGATCTGCTCAACCTCCAGGGTGAGGCCTCCTTGTGCACAAGGAAGGAGCTTCTCCTGGAGGAGAGCACGAGCATAGACCCTTGCTAGCGCCTCCAAAGCTAGATGTAAAACCCACTTCTATGACCAGTGTTGCCCCTCCCCAACCAAAGACTGGAGCAAGTCTCATCCCTGCTGCTTGCGGAAGAGAGAGCTAACGATATCTCTAGGAGCATCACCAAAAATCAAGCCAAGGCCTGCCCCGTGGCTTCCGGGCACACTTTATAAACACTGGGAGGTGCCCAGATACCAGGGAGATGGGCACCAAAGAAGAATCTAGATAGAGATGTAGCAGTCTAAGCTTGGTGGCAGAAGCCAGGAATTCCTGTGTCCGAGTCCTATCTCTCTCCACCCTGCCCCTCTCCTGTGCCTCATTTTCCCCACCTGTTATGTGGGGAGAGGGAGATTTATCTCCTTCCCGTGGCTGGTGTGAGGATCGGCGCGTTAATGCTCATGGGATGCACGCTGCTGCGTGATAATCCTGCCGCTCCATCCGGAATTAGAACCCCCCTCCCAGAATTCCCCATTTCAATGGCCAACCTCCCTCCTGCCCCGCGATTCCTAGGACCACTCCGCTCTCCAGCGCCCTCTAAGGTGCCTGTCTCCTCCTTACCCCCTCCTCTCCCACCAGCCCCTCTTGAAACGGACGTTGGCCGAGGTCGCCCTAGTAGAGTCCACGCTCCCAGTGCAGGCGCAGCGGCTCCTGAGACACGTGAGTGAGGAGGGGACCGTAGCCCCCGGGGCATCGAAGGGCAGAGGTGGGGCGTGACAATCAGTTGGAGGAAACCGCAGAGATGGCCGTATGGCAGCATTGAGGGGAGGGGGCAGGATTCCTGCTCGGTAACCAGCTCCATGGGACCTGCCTACAAACCCAACACTTGCTGGGGCAAACCCAGAGAGTCAGCGTGGCCTACACTGGGGCAGATCCTGGGTAGCTGGAGATCCAGCCAGCCCACCCTAAGCCTGGGATAGCCGATTCTGGGCCAGGCTGAACCCTGGGGCCCCGAATGCCTCACGAGCCCTCTGGAAGCCAGCGTGGGCCCTTTAGGCGGCTTTCTGTCCCCGCAGGAGATCGGCTGCTTCACGAGGAAAGAACTGGGCTATTTCTCGCAGTACCTGAACTGGGTGAGACGCACGGTAGGTACTCACGTCAGCAGGGGAGCCCTGTCAGAGCTGGGGTGGCGGCTGATTTCTTTGCATCACTATTGTGGGTCGGAGCCCCGGTCCTGGGCCCATCGCGCTAGGCGCTGTACAGACGCAGAACAAAGAGATGACCATCCAAGGCTGTGTCTTCACTTGAAACCCTCGGTGTAGATGCTTGCTGCAGGGATGGGAGGCGCTCTCCGGTAATCCACGACCCCGGGAGGTGGCGGGGGAAGAATCCAGGGCAGCCTGGCCATAAGACAAGAGACAGCAGATGGAGGCAGGGGTCTCAGCCAAGCAAGTGTTGAGTTTCTTGTGGGCATCAAGGCAAAGGAAAGGTCAAAGGAGGCTAGCGAGTGAGTTTTGTGGATGAATCCAGGGAGCGCCTGCCCAGAGTGAGGGGCAGCCTGGGAGAAAGCAAGAAGGGGCTTGTTTGACATGTAATATGTGGGCAACGGAGGAGGGGATCGTGGCCAGTCGGCGGTGGAAGTCGACTTTTCAATACTGGATGAGAGGTGATAGGGCGGAGATACGTCACAAAGAGCCTGGACAGGGAAGACAAGTATCGGATGTTCGGTATGCTAGAAAAGGAGCTGGCAAAGAGCGTTATGGTCGAAGTAACAGGCTCGGAGAATGATCTCCCTGAGCGGGGCGGCTATGCAAGCACCCCATGGGATGTTCTTGTGATTCAAGGGCTGGCCTGCAGCGTGGGTTCGATTCCTGACGCAGCCTCCCTGTGTGACCGCGAACAAGCCGCTTGTTATCACTCTGTGCCTCAGTTTCCCCTGATTTGAAATAGAGATGACACTCCTGAGCTCTTTCCTAGTACTTTTTATCCATACAGCTCAAAGCAGTTTACAAAGGACCTCTGTGTCGTCACCCCTCATGACAGCAGGGGAAACCGAGGCACAGGGCATAAAACGACTCACCCAAGATCACCCAGCACGGTAGTGGCAGAGCTAGAAATGGAGTCCCACTCCAGTGCCCTCTCCACAGAGCACCTCCCACCATGGGGACTGACCTCCAGGAGAACCCAGAGTGAGCGGATCTGGCCAACAAAGGCAAAGCCCCGCTGCCTGGGTATCTGAGCACAACTGAGTTTGTGACTGTGTCAGCTTTCCCCCAGGTAACTCGCCTGGGTAACTCGCCGCCTCCTCTTTTGTTCCAGCTGACGGAGGACGTGGCTTCCTGCCAGCCCCTCGCCACGGCGCTGGATAACGGCCGGGTGATCCTGTGCGACCGCATCGCCGAGCCCTGGGTAAGGACGGCGGGACCTGCCACCGCCTGGGGCTTGGGCCCCATCCCTCCCTCGCCGAGGATCGTGTTCCTGGCCAGGGTGGAGGGGGCGGCTCTCAGGCCCTGTGGAGATAGCGCTGGTCTCTCCCAGAGCCCTCCCATCCCCAGGCACTGAGTGACGCCCAGTCTCCACTCCCATCGCCCCGGCCTGCAGGAGAGCAGAGGCGCTCTCAGAAGCTGCAGGCCAGCTCAGCCAGCCGTTTCTGTGCAAAGGGGGCAGATGTGGGGGTCCATCGTATTACAAGAGTGCCGTGAAATTGGGGCCTCACTGTGCTAGGGGCTGTACAGATAGATAGTAAGACAGTCCCTGCTCCTTGAGGTCACAGTCTAAATAGACATGAGGTGGGAGGGTGGGGAAACTGAGGCACAGACAGTGGGTTGCCCGAGGTCACTGACAGAGGGGCCGGCTCTGCAATCGGGGTGGGGTTTCGCACTCTCCCCCCCGTGCCCCGCCCAGTGGAGCCGTTCAGGGTGTTTGTTGTGTCCTTCCAGAACGCCTTCTGGTTCAGCCTGGGCTGCTGCACCTTCTTCCTCATCCCCAGCATCATCTTCGCCATCAAACTTACCAAGCACTTCCGCCCCATCAGGAACCGGCTCATGTAAGTGGCGGGCGCTGGGACCCGGGCTCCGCTCGCGTCCTCCCCACGCCGCAACAGCCAGGGACCCCCGGGGAAGGGGAACCCACCAAACAGCAGCTGGCGGGTGCTGTTCCCAGCTGGAAGAGACGTATGGGCACTAGCTGGGAACGACAGTGACAACAGAGATAATATTGGCTTCTCCCTTATGCTCCCTCCTTTTCTTCCCCGCCACCCGCAGCTCTACTTCCTCCGAGGAGACCTATCCCTTCCACATCCCCCGCGTCACAGCTCTCAAGCTATAGGAGGGATCTCCAGGTAAGGGGGAAACGAATTAATCTGGGAACTCCTATCTCGGCGGTGGAGGCCTCCTGAATCTGAGAGTCCTGAACTCCAGACCACTGGTCCCAGGGAAGCTCTAGGTGGGTTCTGGGACCTTCCTGTCACCTGGGGATGGTTGTCCTTGGACCTCTCTTTTGCAGGTCCTCTTCAGAGCTCCTGGACCGCTGAACCAAGGTTTCTCTCGGGGCTCCTCAGTGCCATGGATACCAAGCGGCCATGTTGCAACTGTTTCTGGAGGTCACCCACACCCCTGAGTCAAACTTGCCTCCGAGTTTTCCCATAGGTTTCCATTACAGGTGTTCTGGGGGGTCCAGTCTGTTCATATCTCCCCAGGTAACTGCTAATGAGTCCTTTCACTTGTAGGTCTCCTGGGGAAGGTGCCTGGATTCCTCCCAATGCCAGAACCGCCCCCCATCAGAGACACTTCCCTTCCACTCTGCCTCGCCCTCCCCGTGTTGCTTCTGAGCGGCTGGAGTAGACGCCTGCGTTGGGTATCCCGCCCCTTGGCTCTTTCTCCCAAGCACCCCTCTCTGGTGACCCCCCACTCACTGCGGTGCCAGTGAATTTGCACAGCACGGCAAGGCAGAAGGGAAAATTCCTCCCCTCCAGGGTTCGACATCTCCAGTCATCCCAAAGGGGAGCCATTAAAACCCACCGATGCCCATGTTCCCTCCTGGATTCATTAATGTCTGCGGCGTCCTCCCAGGTTCAAGCTGCTTTATGGTTCCAGCAAGTTTTTCTGAGGCTCTGTGAGTGAGTGAGTTGCTCATCTTCCCCCCGGCATATACAAAGATCCCACGAGCCGGGGCGAGGCGGGGAGGTGAAAGCCGGATCTCGGTTTTGAAGCTCGGGCTCATCTCTGCTTCCCAGGTCAGGGTTCTCGCTGGGACTCTTGCTTCTCTGTCTGGTATCCCCGCCTGGCTCTGGTGCACCAGGCTCCCAGAACGGCCTGTCACTGCTGCTTGGGTGAAAATCAACCTGGGTCTCTGGGGACTCCTCCAGGGGGTGGCGAGGATGTGGGTCTAGATGGGACCCCCAGCTGTGTGGTTGCCTCTTCTGTCCCCAGCTCTAGGCACCTAAAGGAAACAGGTCTGAGTCTCTTTGGGGTGAAGACGGGTCTCATGTTCTCTGGCCTTCTCTCTGCCAAAGGGCAGGCTAGCAAGGTCCTGTTGTATTTTAACCCATCCTGGAAAGCTCCAGCACTGGGATTCAGGGTACAAAGGGGTATGAATGCTGTAGGATGCTTATGCCATTAAAGCACAGGCCCCTTTTCTAACCATGGCCTGCTTGCTGCTTTGTGCATCCGTTCTGGCGCTGTGTTTTATGGGGGAGGGATAAATCCTCCTTCCCCAGCCCATCCGCCCAGCGAGGGCCCTTCTAGCCGGCTCCTCTGCCTGAGCAGAGACTCATCCCTGCAGTGAAAGGGGCTCGTTAGCAGCCACAACACTCCCCTTTTGTGCTTCCGCCAAGCCCTCCACAGACGCTGACAGTTTCAGCCTTCCCATCCCCTGGGAGGGGGATGTGTCGCACATCTGGGGAAACTGAGGCACGGAGCAGTCAAGGTCACACAGTGAATCTTTAGGCCACGCTGCTTCAGATGTGTAGGTGCATGCCCACACATGCATCGACACACACACGCCAGCTGGCACACATTCGCACACAGATACATGCACACACACTTGTGAGTGCACGGACACGTGGACACACTGATGCAAACACGCGTGTGTAAGCTGACCCAGCAGTACACACATCCTTACTGATACACAGGCACGCACACAAACTGACACACGCCCAGGCACCCTTAGCCAACATAAACTGGCCTAGAGCCTCTGACAGACCCCCTAAGGGATCTGTCTCCCCCCGTTTCCCAACCCTTACACAGCAGGCCACGGCCATTCTCATTGGGTTGAGCTGGATTCTGGACTCATTCGGGTTGCTGCTGTGCTCCGAGGCAGCAGGGGCTACGAAAAAGCAGAGCCAGGTGAAATTTTTCCAGCCCCAAAAGGCTCCTAACCAGCAGAGGACAGAAGGTCTGGGACAGGCTCCCAAGAGGAGCAGAAGAGGGAGCGTGATAAGTTTATGAACCGGACGGCAACAGGGTGGGCTGAAATAGTAAGGCCCTGGAGTGGGTTATCCAGTCGATCCCTTGACTCACTTGCTCTGTGCCCCCTCAGTCCGGTGTGCACCGCAGGGGTACAGGACAGATTGGAGCTGGCTTCAGGGTGGAAGAAGGTGGGTGGAGATTAAAAAGCGAGAGCGGGTTTTAATCAGCGCTGCTGAGACGAAGTTGGATCAGGGAGAGTTGGGTTGCGAGAGGGTGGGAAGCATTCCCCCCCGCCCTGCAGTTCACGGGGAAGGGATCCGTTGGATAAAGCTCCCCGCTGGGCAGAGGGCCAGCGTAAGGCCTAGACTGGCCCTCTGCAAGGCCGGGGGTGGACTGTCCCCCCAAATGGCGCTGCCAGGGGCGCGGCAGAGGCTTGAACCTTCACGAGGCAGGGAGTTGATCCCACTAGAAGACGCTCAGCACTGCTCACCGCTGATTCCCGGTCAGGCCCTTTTCAAACCCTGCCCCTGGAGGGTTAGCCAAGGGCTGGTGCTCTCTGGATACGGACGCCAGGCTCCAGCAGGCAGGGGGCGGGGTGGTGACATTGTAAATCACGAGAGGTGGGTTCTAATCCTGCCTCTACCGTTAGCTTGCTGAGTGACCGGCGTGGAGGAGGGAGAAACCATTTGTTCTCTTTCTGGGCCTCAGTTTCCCCAGTGGAAAAGGACCCTGTGCCCCATCTTTGAACGGCGCTGTAAGAGCTGAATGGTGAGCAGTGTTAAGAACAGTCTCCCCGGGAGTTGCTGTGGTGCTTTGTACTGATGGAGAGACAGGACCTGAATTTTGGCTCATTGACATCGGGGAGTGGGGGGAAATTCAGCCAGGCCAAGGGACGTCCTGGTGTGACTGAGATCAGAGTCTGCCCCCTATTAGGCCTGCCGGCTTCCAGTTGCCCTCAAGGAGCTTTAACTGCAGGAGCCTTGGAAGTCTGGGCCAGCCCCACACTCAGTGTAAATTTACTGCCCACGGTGCCAATTTACACCGGTTCAGGATCTGGCCCCAGGCCCCCCATGGCTCACTGATGACATTCAGCTTCACACACAGCATTAGCCACAAAGGAGAAAATGGGGGAAGGGGTTATAGTTAAAAGGATTCTCCCATTTGATCTTGAGCCAAACAGATCGATAGCCGGCTGAACTGAGAGATAAGAACATCAGAACGGCCACGCTGGGTCAGACCAATGGTCCATGTAGCAAGGCGGCGACTCACCCCACGGCGCCTCCAGCGGGTCATCCAGGGAATTAGCACATCCAGCCTCTGGAGCACCCTCTGCAGGCTGTAGTCCCGCTTGCCACTGGCCCTGTCCCCCTCCCTGGAGCCCGGTGCTCTCTTCCCTAGGGTGCTGCACCCCTGCAGTACCCCCCCAGTCTCAGGGTCTCCCCCCCAGGGAACCTCACCCACTATCCCCACCGTGCCTCAGTCTAGGCAACTGCCAGTCACCACTTGCCCCCATTCCCTGGGGCTGACTGCAGTCTCATTGCCGCTCATCATTAACAAGGAGGGTTTGGCCTGCTGCTTCTGCCTCTAGAGCCATGGGCTGTCCCCTGCAACCCCAATACCCTTTATTGGGTCATCCCCTAGGCCCTGCAGCCTGGGGGTTTCCAGGCCAGAGCTCCCCCAGCTCCTCTTGCCTTGCCCCAGTCCTGCACCACTCTACGTACCCTACTCAAGCTCCCAGCAGCCAGGCCTGTCTACCTCTGCAGACAGAAGAGACTGTCTCTCTGAGCTCTACACTCTGGGCCTTTTTATCAGGGCCAGCTGGATCCTAATTGACCCAGTCACAGCTGTGGCTGCTCTGCCCTAGCTGCTTCCAGTTGCAGCCCTCTGCTGGGCTGCCTTTCTCTAGCTACAGCCCTTTGCAGGGCTGTTTCAACCCCTTTGTACCTGGAGTGGGGCAGTCACCCCATTACAGTCCATCTAGCCCATTGTCCTGTCTTAGGACAGTGGCTGGTGCCAGGTATCTCAGAGGGAACGAACAGAACAGGGCAGTTTATCAAGAGATCCATTCCTGTTGTCCACTTCCAGCTTCTGGCAGTCAGAGGTTTAGGGACACCGAGAGCATGGAGTTCTGTCCCTGACCATCTTAGCTAATATCCATTGATGGACCTAACCCACAAGATTGCACCTAATTCTTTTCTGAACCCACTTATAATTCTGGACTTCACAACATCCTGCGGCAATGAGTTCCACAGGCTGCCTGTGCATTGTGTGGAGAAATACTTCCTGCTGTTTGCTTGCTTTAACCCTGCTGCCTGTACTTAGCAAGCAGGTGAGATAACCCACACACAGAGGTGGTTTGCTAGGGCAGTTGTAGAAGATGGCAGAAGACAGATGTCCTTACTCCTTGGATTGGCATCTATAAATTATTCAGCTGGAAAACAGCCCAATGCTCTGAAGTTGGCAGATGGCGCAGAGGGTGGACTGCGAGGGAAAGCTGGCTCCTGAATATCAGGCTGATCATAGCCTGACACTAGGGCTGGGAGAACCTATTATAATGAGTTATTAATTAGTTAGTGGTCTGATCGAAGAACCACAGTCGCGGACTATGAACCCACATCAGCAGATATATACACGCATGAATGTGGGTGCTACACTGAACATACATACCTGTGCAGATGAACATATATGTAAATGCACGTAAAGACGGATGCAGACGAACATAGATGTGCACAGACAGGTACACAAACATAGGGGTGTGCACCAAGGAACATGCACAAACATATATACACATGCAAATGTTCAAAAACGAATGTAGCTGTGCAGACACATGGACAATGTACACAAAATGGATGTGTGTGTGTGTGTGTGTACACATGACCATGCACACTGGAGATGGAGATTCCTTCGCATGCAGGCTCCGACATGCACATTCAGATGTGATGTGATGTGTACACATATGCACACGGACCATAAGCATGTGGACACGGACATATATCCCAACCTTTGCTAGTTGCAGGACTCCACCCAGTTATTCTAAAACATTAGAATAACATTTTCTGCCCTGTTCTTGCCTTTCCGCTTCCATCTGGGCCCCCAAAAGCCAAAATCCCACCGGGGAATTTATTCTTCCCAGCTGGAGCAAGGAGCTCCAGAGATCAGGTGTGAATCTGAGATGGGCGTCGCCAGTCCCTGTTTGCAGTCTCAGGGGCTACAGCGAGGGAGTCCAGGTTCTCTGATGCTTTCCTGAGCAGCCCCCAATTTTGCAAACGTTTCACGTGTCCAGTCGGGGAGCAGACACGGTGCCGTGCGACCCAGCTGACCAAACGCCAGAGTCTTTGCGTGTCGCCTCTCACTCTTCTGAAGTGGCCTTTCTGTCAACAGAGCCCCTGTGAAATGTAAACTCCACACCCCTCCTGGGTTCCTGCCGAGCTGTCTGCTTTCATTCGCCTGGGCCTGCGGGCTCTTCAGCACATTGTATTTCTTGTTGGGAGAGACCAGGCCAAACCAGCATCCCAAACTCAGCATTTCAGAGGGCTCATGTTCAAACCCCTGTCTCTCTTCGGAGCTGGACCAAACATGGCCCGTCCTCAGCTCTGGGGCCGGAGTCTTACGAGTCGCTGAGGTTTCCACGTGGTGGGGCTGCCGGGGTCACGGGCTGGCCTGCGTTTTAGAGTCGTTTGGTCTCTCTCCAGGGTACCCCACGGGTGGCAGATCCAGCTTCCTTCGCCTCTCTCAAGGGTGGAACCAGCACTCTGACTCTCTGGGCCGCAGCCTTTCCTCTTTCTCACCCGTACAGACACGAAGGGCCCAACTGGGCCAGCCCCCGCAAACCTCATCCCCCAGGCTTTGCAGTGACACAGACGCCGCCTCTTCTCAGCCAAGCGGGCAGAGCGCAGGTCGAACGCTAAACGCTTATTGCTGCTTAATCTTCCCTTGCAAGCTCCCTTCAGCCCAGTTACCTCCAGCCTCTGTGTCCCTTTCTGTGCGTCTCTCAGGCAACCTCTGTGCTTCCCAGCCGGGGAGACACGAAAAACAGCCGTGTGGCCATGGTGGCTCAGGCCGGCTGCCCGAGAACGTACCCATGGGGCGGCTGGTCCATGCGGCTGAAGCCGCATGGCTAGTTTTAGCCCCCTCGAGCAGAGCTAGCGCCTCCGTCCACCTGCCCTGGGGGGAGACAGTTCCCATCTGCCACGTAGACACCCCCTCTGAGGTTTTCAAAGCCCCCTTGATCCTAGGTGTGGCCTGGAAAGGATAAATTCTGCCTGCCTAGTGGGCACCAGATTGGGGCTTGTAGGGAGCCAATATTGTAGGGAGTCAGGGTGGCCTCCCTCCGAACCAGAGGGTAAAGAACCACTTTCAGCCTGAGTGGGCGGGGCCAGACTAAGATGGCTCCACCCCCTGGTACGGGAGGGGTGGGACAGGAAGTACAAAGGGCGGGGCCCTTAGCCCAGTGGGGGCAGCACCGGGGAGGGAGAGGGGGAGACAGGCACAGACTGTGGGGTATTCCCTTCACACCCTGCTGCCGAGCCAGGGGAGGCCCTGGACCAGGGGGAACCTGGCCTGGAGGACGGACTGGGGTTACCGGGGCTGCCAGCCGCAGAGTACCCCGAAGGCCTGGAGGAGCCAGGCAGTGACCTGCGCCCGAGCGAGCTGGACGCTGAGGGGGAGCTGGAATTGCCAGCGCCTGAATATCCCGACTCCTACCGGCGCTCCCCCTGCCTGAGGGGCGCGCCACGGAC